>CM037853.1:87326997-87793430 GCA_021234595.1 Delia radicum
TAGTTAGTTTAGTTAGTTTAGTTAGTTTAGTTAGTTTAGTTAGGTTAGCTAGTTTCTCCTTTTCATAAATCGTGTAAGTACGTTTCTAAAACTTGGAAAGTACTTTCAGTGTTATTTAATTTAAGAAACAACTTTTTTCGGAAATTTTCAAAAAAAAAAAGTTCTATACGCAGTAAGTTTTAGGGAACACAACGGCTTATCACAAAATTTGTATTATACAAATAGGCTAAAGTGTCTACTTGAAGCAACCAGTTAAGTTGTCTGCCGAAATTTGCCGATCTTATAAATAATCTTACAGTAAAAAGTTTTCGTGGTTTTCGAAGCAGGATAAAACAAATGCGCTGATGTAAGTGCTTACTATTACGAAATATTGAGAAGCAGCAAAAGAACGAATAATTTTTGTATAAAAATAAATAATCAAAATTTTTTTGCTTACTGGTTTTTCCCTAACAAGGATGCAGGTTGTAAGCAGCCTACCCTAATCACTTATAAGGATGCAGGTGTAATTGCAGAAAGTTTCATATCGTGGATTATAAACGATCTGGTAAAATTTTCCCCATGATTTCCGATTGTGTTTGGTGTTTTCGAGTATGAAATAAAAAATAATTAGTCATTTAAATGTATCTGAAGAGCTAGCACGTGGTGCGGTAAAAAAAAAATAAAATGATAATATTATTAGTCAAAAATTGTAACAACAAAAAATTAATATCTGTAGAATTTTATATAAAATAAATTATGTATATACATATTATTACTTTCAATCGTAATAATGTATACATGAAATATGATTTTTACTAAAACCATGAAATCACTGCTTTTTATAAGCGCTGAAATCCGCGCTTATTTTGCCCAAAGTAATGCTTCCAAGTGGGAATTCGCCATATAAAAATCATGGCATATGTAAGCAGGTTTGTAAGGGATTCTTTTCGGCTTACCTCCCTTACAAACCTGCTTGCATGTAAGCAGCTTTTTTTGTACATTGTAATATATTTTTTATTTTAAAGATAATAAAAATTTAATTAGTTTTTCACTAAAGAAAAAATTAAGCATTTGTTGTCATTTCTAACTCGTAAGTATTTATTTTAAATATTAAAATGCATATTTAAGTTTTCAAACGAAATGTTTGTAAAGGCAGTAGACACGCCCCTTTTTTGTACAAATTAATGGTTTTAGTTCCTATTTAATCATCCAGTGTTTTTCGACATTAGTCGTATCATACGCACATTTTTTTCAATTATATGGGTGGTGGGCGTGGGCATTTGTCCAATTGCGCCCATTTTTTTACCAAAGCTGCACCATGGTCCGAGAACATTGTCCACCAAATTTTATGACTCTAACTTTACTATTTTCTAAGATATAGAATTTTGTCTCCCTAGAATCGTAAATCTTCCACTGTGCGACGCAGACACGAGATAAAAAAATATGTTTCTTTCGTAATTTCGGATAAAAGACGTTCGACACAATACCAAAGCCTAACATATCACATTTTTAGCAATTTCTAAAGATATTTTTTAAAATATTCTTGAACAATTACAGATATTATTATACTCAAATAAATGGTCGGAACTATAAAGTAAATTTAAGACCAAAAGTTACGATTTCCATAAACTAAGCGAACTTTTTAAGTATCTGAATATCCAACAAAAAATAAAAATCGCAACAATCGCAAAACCATTAGATTCTGTTAATTTTTTTTTTTTTTTGAAAAATTCCAATTGTACTTAACTCATCATAATTTTTTGGTATTATAGCTCGATTTTGGCCGTTCACTCTTTTCTTCAATTCGCTTCTATATTCAACTTAAGTTTATGTAATTTATATGATTTTTAATCTATATTTTTCCGAGGCATAGACTGCTATATCATATTATTTTTGATATTTGCAAAAAACTCGAAAGAAAAGAAAGAAGACATTAGAGATATATCCCAGTAAAAAAATTTCGTGTTTTTAGAAGCAGGATAAAACAAATGCGCTGATGTAAGTGCTTCCTATAACATTATACTGAAAAGTAGCAATATAAACGAATAATTTTCGTATAAAAATAAGCAAAAGAAATTTTGAGCTTACTGTTTTACCTCACACGGATTCAGTTGTAAGCAGCTTACCCTATTCCCTTACAAGGATGCAGGTTGTAATGCAGAAAGTTTCATATCGTGAATTATTAACGATCTGTACCAATTTTACCTAGTGATTTCCGATTGTGTTTGGTATTTTCGAGTATGTAATAAAAAATAATTAGTCATTTTATAAGCGCTAAAATCCGCGCTTATTTTGCTCAAAAGTAATGCTTTCAAGTGGGAATTCGCCATATAAAAATTATGGCATATGTAAGCAGGTTTGTAAGGGATTCTTTTTGGTTTACTCCCTTACAAACTTGCTTGCATGCAAGCAGCGTTTTTTACTAACTTTATAAAAACGAAAGAAAATAATGTAAAAACCCCTCAATTGTATATTATTTTAGAATATTTTTTAATTTTGAATTAATTTCCCAACTTATTTTTTTTTAATTTTTATAAAATAGATTTCGTAACTCCTGATTTTGTATTTATTTCGTGTTTTATTATGAATTTTTAGGGAAAAATTAAAGAAATAAAACTATTGAAATTATTCGAGTTACTCGAGTTATTTTAAAATCTTACTCGATTAATAGCGCAAGTTAAAAACCTCAAAATCGAGTTACTCGTTTACTCGAACAAAATCAAACCCAAGTAATTTGAATACCCTATAAAGTACATAATATACACAAAACTACACTCAAAAAAATATGTTAATAAAAATATTAAAAAAATAAGTTTTTTGTTATAAACTTAAAATTAAAATTTTCAACCATTTTATTTTATTTATTAATTATTTATTATTCTTCAATTAAATAACCGAGCCCAAAGGACCATATATGGCTAAGAAATAACTACAAACACAAGACTACTGTATTATATAAAACAAAAATATAAATTACAATATAATATTAAAAAAAAGAGAAATAAACATATTCAGCCCCAATTCTCAATAACAATTCCGTGAGAATTTTCTCCCTATTCCTTGTTCCCCTATTCTTAATAAAATCTGCCCGGGGATTTTTTCACTTTTCCCTTATTCTAAACGAATGGGAAACTCTTACCCCGGAAAAAAGGAGTCAATAATAGGGAGAATTGTGATAGCATTTGTATGAATTATTTAATTATTCAATTAATATTATCCAATTCTCTCTCCCTTATTATTCTTTTCCCCGCCTGTTTAGAATAGGAGGATTTTTTTCTCGAGAAAATAAAATCCGCAGAGGAAAAATCCGAGGGAATATTCATAATCGGGCTGATTATGTATTATAAAATAGTAAAAACATTAGAAGTTAAAAGAAAGAAGAGAAAAACAATATAAAGGCACTGTAAACCAATGAATAATTACAATCACACGTTCCATTAAAATGTCAAAAATATTATAACTCATTACCTTGAGCATAGATCAAAATTTTGCGTTTAAAAGTGTAGAATGGTAATTCTAAGGACTTCTGTAGGCAAGTCATTAAAATATGAGCTACCCGCACATGAAATGATCGTTCTAAGAGTGAGGTTAATCTAGGGATTTGAATTTGACGATTTCGTGTAGAATGGCCAAAAGAAAAAAATGAATTCAAATATACAAGGTCATCATTATGATTAATCTTATAAAAATAAAGTATAGTCCTTGCTTTAACATAGTTCGAAAATGGACAACCTAAGAATCTAGAAACATACGGCGTCATATGGGTACGATTAAGTCTCCTTAAACAAAATAGATAACGGATTACTCTATTAAACGACACTGAAAGCCTTTTCATAATGTAGCCAAAAGTGCCACTATAAACTTCAATGCCGTATAAAAATACAGGCATAATTAAAGAATGTATGAGCATAACCTTGATTCTCATAGGTAAAATTAAATTAACATTATAGAGCCTACGCAAAGAGTAGTTGATCCTAGAAATAACATAATTTACATGTCTTTCGAAATTTAAACTATTGTCCAACCACAAACCAAGACACTTGATTTGATCGACAAACTCAATATTAGTACCATTAATATTTATTACCAAATCCAGTAAGGGTGATCCAAAAAACATAGCCTTTGTCTTATCCGCATTAATATATAGTTTGTTTTGCAACATCCAATCCGTAATATTAGGTACACAGTAATTTAACTGTTGTTGCAAAAAATCCGAGAATTGCCTCTCGCCACTAAATAAAAAAAACAAATCATCTGCATATGCAAATGAAACACACGAAGAAAAATGAATACAATTAAATAAATCGTTGAGATATATATTAAATAACAATGGTCCAAGTACGGACCCCTGTGGTACTCCACTTATAACGGGTAATACATGAGAATATTTATTCCCAATAGATACGTATTGGCCTCTATTTCTGAGATAAGATGATATAAGCCTACAAGAAGAAACAGAAATACCTAAATTACAATATAGTTTAGAAATTAATATACTATGATCGATCTTTTCAAAAGCCTTCCGAAGGTCAATGGATAAAAGAACATTGACATGGCCAATACTTAGAGACCTTCTAATCGTATCAGTAAGTCCTAAAAGAAGCGACGTGGTGTTTCTACCACATCTAAATCCATATTGAGAATCACTAAAAAAAGAAACATTAGCAATGTGATCCTCTAATTGGTTCTTAAGTAAGATCTCCAAAATTTTACAAAGTACTGGAAGTATAGAAATGGGACGCAAATTATCCATGTCACTAGACTCACCAACTTTTTTAAGAGGTACTATCCTACCAGTTTTCCAGCAAGATGGAAAGATTGATGTGGTAATTACATTATTGACAAGATAAAGAATATATTTACCAACATAAGGTAAAATCAATTTCAAATATTTTAAGGAGAGCTCATCACAACCAACGTCATTCGATTTAATTGAATATAGAGCAGATATCAGTTCACAAAGATCAACATTATGAAATAAAAACCCACTTTCATCCAGAACATTATCTAAAAAACTATCATCGATAGGGTTATTACCTTGATTAGAAGAAATATACAAATTCAAAACCTCAACATCAACATTATCAACGGTTGATGCATTATCAGCAAGACCGTTAGCACGAAGTGTATTCCAAATCTGTCCTGAGCTTTTATTACAAAAAAGTTTAGCATGCGCACTACGTTTAGCATTACGGATTACCGTCTTAGCATGGTTCCTTAAACGACAAAAAATTCTCCAATTTCCGTCAGTCCTGTCATCGAGATATGACCGATAAGCAATATCCCGAACTGACAGACAATATCTTATCTCAGGGGAATTAAACCAAGAATTATCATTCGAGCTACTAACCTTACGCTTTACCAGTGGCACTGCACTATGCATACGATACATGTATGAATTCAATAAATTTGCCTGATCATCCACATTGGCTGTATCCAGAATACTGTTAAAATTGCATGACGCAGCAATATTTTCCAAAGTACATAAATCAACATTACCATAATCAAAATATTCAATCACGTCATCCAAATGTTGTGTAATAATTTCAAATGATGCAAATATAAATGAATGACGAGAAGTACCGGGTATTTGTGCCTGGCCAGATACAGTAACAGATAAAGAAGAAGACAACAGAAAAAAGTCAATTAATGACGTGGAACCGTGCCGCACATCAAGATGCGTAGGTAAAGAGTTATGATGACAAATTACATTTAAACGGCCACACATTTCCCTAAGAGAAATAGCTTTTTTAGCATTAAACATATTGTTGTTAAAGTCGCCAAACATAACTATATCGGAATATTCTAATAATATATCCGAAACACTATTTTCAAAAGTAACTAAACCTCCTCGAAGAAGATAAACAACGCCTACAAGAATCTTACGACCAGACACATTTATTTCAATAAATAAAAATTCAGCAGAAACATACGTAGTGTTTCTCCTCCTGTTAAAACCATATTTAATATCCTTTAAAATTATCTTAAACTTGATGTTCCTAGAAATATATAAACCCACACCTCCACAAGCTCGTGGACCAGGGCGATCACTTCGACATAGGACATAACCTGGTATATTAACAGCATTCGATGATATTTCATCCAATAACCATGTTTCCGTAATCCCTACAATATCAAACAAGTCATTACCAAGTACATTTTTCAGTTCATCTAACTTGTTAGATGAACGCAACGCAAAACTTTGAATATTGATGTGACCTATATTCAAATTAGAACCGCAATTCCGCAATTGAGATTCAAAGAATGAACTATTGCTAGTTACAGTGCCTAAATTACAATTGTAAGTCATTTTAGAATTTTTAAAAAAGGAAAAATAGAAAATAATATAATATAATAAAAATTTAATTGCTTAAATATTTACTTATCTCTATCAGTATTCGAGATATGGGACAAATAATAAAATGGACGACAAAATTGTATCATTTTCAAAGTTACAGATGTACATATAGCGTCCTCTATCATTTATTAGGTGAGACTCGATCATAACACATTTTGAAAAAGAACTGAAATAATATTTAAATCAGACAAAAAAAAGTTTCTGGAAAATTTGTTTCCCATTAACAAAAATTTTATTGATTTTTTTTGTTTAACTGACTTAATATTTTGAGCGTGTTTGCGCATTCATATTAGAAGGTATTGATGAAAAACTGTTTGTGAATGAAAGCAAATGAGTTTGTTCATCTTTCTTTTATCGTATCTATGTACATTTGAACAAGGTGACAATGGGTAAATTTTATATCATCATCGTATGTCTGTAGTAAAAGTTAAGAAATAAACGAAAATAAAGCTATAACTACAAATTCCTGTAATTGTATGGCTTTGATGAAAGAAAAACTTTGAACATGTTCATCAATAGAAATTTAGATTTCTAGAAAGATACATTTTTTTGAAAAGGAAATTAAAAAAAAAAAAAATTATGTTTGTGGTATGTGAGAGTATGCGTATGTTGTACTTATCACTAACATAATGTAAATTTTATTTAAGCTTTTTTAGCTTTCATTTCAAAGAACATTATTGATCAATATCTTTGTCTAAAAAAATTCGTAAGTAAACAAGGATAAACAGAAAATAATAATATGTTTGTATGTCAAATAGATCCAAACAAAAAATTTACACTGTTGGACAAAATGAAGTGCAACTATAGGTATTTTTGCTTGCGATGGAAAAAAATAAATAACTAGTAAATTAAATTTTAATGTTTAATGTTTAAAACTTAACTGAATTCATTTATTTAATTTATTATATGATACAAAAAACAATGAAAGTAATGAAACTAAAATTTTTTCATTACTAAGACAAAGTTAAACATAGTTTAACATTTTCTTGGACAAAATAAAGTGCAAATTCAAAATATTTTTTTAAAAAACCTAAAATGAATGGATTGCCAGTACTTTTTTACTACTTTGTTGCTCCGCCCTTATTATTAATGACCTCTCTAAGTCTTTTGGGCATACTTGAAGGCAGGTTTTCAATAATATTTGCAGGAATCACCCTTCATTCGGATTGGAATATTGGTACGTGATTCCATTGGAATTTTATCATCGAGAATGGTCCATAGGTGCTCAATGGGATTCAAATCAGGGCTCTGTGGCGGCCAATCCAGTTTTTCGATGTTATTATCCTTGAAATAATTATTTGCAACCTTAATTGTGCTTATTATCCTGCTGAAATACAAGTCCCCCAAGAACATTTCCTCAGCACTATTATTAAGATTTTCTTGCAAAATGTTAACGTCCAGTAATTTTGGAGTCGTTTTTGACTAGTCTACCTACACCTGCTGAAGAGAAACACACCAGAGCTGTAAATGAATCATTCACTTTTAAATTAATTCGCGAATCATTCATGCACTGAATTAGTAAAATTTTGAATTAATTCTTTTCGCCAAAAAAATGAATTGAAGGAAATTTGAATCGATTCAAATGCATTAAGCTGGAATGAATTGCAATTCATTTTAAATCAAATAAATTTGGCAAAATGAATTGCAATTCATTTGACTTGAATTGATTTTGAATTAATTCAAATGAATGAGAAAAAGGAATTGCAACTCATTTTCAATTCATTTGAATGAATTGATTTTGAATTAATTCAAATGAATTTTATGAAACTCTTCATTACATAAAGAAAATTTTATAAATATATTTAATAACACTGTGCTACAGTGAAAAAAACTTGTAAAATGACCTAGTGTAGGTTGTAGGAATTGTTGATTAAATCACTTTTAAATTTTCAGAATTTTGAATACACCCTTAAAATCTGAAGTTATCGACAAAAAACGTTTTTTCAGGAAAAAAAATATTTTTAACTTAATTACTTCTAAGCCGATTTTAAATTTTTGAACGGTTTTAGAAAGATGAATAGTTAAGCTTTACATATACATATATATATATATCTGTTTATACTTTTGATAAACAAATGTGAAAATATTATCCAAAATATTTCGAACTTTAAATTTTTTTTTAATTTTTTTGTCTTTAACGCCTTTTTTCCTAAACATTGTTTCAAAACCTAGTTTTTTCTTATTTTTATTTTAAAGGACATTTAATAATGCGCAAAGTGAGACCTTGTTTTTGAAATCGGTTCGAAATTTTTTTAAATTATGGCGATTTTTTATTGTTTTTTTGCCTTTGAGTTATGTACCTTTAAAGCTAAAATCAAGGACGTAATAAAAGTTTAAGTTTCTTTTGTACCACGGCTGATGTTTGGTCGACAAAGCATAGGAGCTTTTTTGGTTATACATGTCATTGGCTCAACGAAGAGTTTGAGAAAAAGTCAATTTCGCTAACGTACAAACGATTTTTTGGTACACATTCGTTTGAAGCGATTGTTCGAATTATAAACGACATTTATACCGATTATGGTCTTAATGTCAGCAACTTGGTAGCAACAACAACGTACAACGGATCGAATTTCGTCATTAATATGAATTGCAATTTTTTTTTAATTTATTTGAATTAATTCAAAATCAATTCAATTCAAATGAATTGAAAATTAATTGCAATTAATTTTTCTAATTCATTTGAATTAATTCAAAATCAATTCAAGTCA
Organism: Delia radicum; assembly: GCA_021234595.1. Lineage (NCBI taxonomy): Eukaryota > Metazoa > Arthropoda > Insecta > Diptera > Anthomyiidae > Delia > Delia radicum. The sequence continues at coordinate 87,336,043 of CM037853.1, forward strand.
AATGAATTGGAAATGAATTGCAATTCATTTCGCCAAACTCATTTGAATTGAAAATGAATTGCAATTCATTTTGCCGAATTCATTTGAATTGGAAATGAATTCCAATTTATTTTTGCCAAATTCATTTGAATTAATTCAAATTTCATTCAATTCTTTTTTTATGTAAAAAGAATTATTCAAAATTCAATTCAAATTCGTAATGAATTGAAATCAAAAAAGAATGATTCATTTACAGCTCTGAAACACACCCATAGCATTAGACTGACTGCCTCCACCATACTTAACAGTATGGGTTAAGTTTTTAGACTTGAGCTTTTGAGAAGGCTCACACCATACAAGCTTTCGCCGTTTTTCATTTTTTAACTCAAATTTTGACTCGTCTGACCAGATAATTTTATCCAAAAATGATTTTTGGCATGTTAACATACTTTTTGGCAAAGTCCAATCGCTTTATAATATTTGCACGACGTAACAGTGGCTTTTTCTTAGCAAAGGAGCTTTTTAAACCGACTTGATTCAGACTTCTGCGTATGGTTCGTGATGAAACGCTTAATTTGAATTCTACTTTCATGATTCTAGATGAAGTAAATGGTTGTTTCTTAGCTAAAAGTGCGATATGATGGTCATCGCGCTTCGAAGTTTTGCGTTTTTTGCCACAGACTCTCTTAAAACTTTCGTTCGACTTTCGTATTTTGTATATCTCAAGAACTTTTCTTGCTACTGACCAAGAAATCCCATATTCTTCGTCCAAATTTTTGTTGGGTCTTACACATTTTCACGGTCTTTAATTAATAAATCTTTCACTTCTTTGGATAATTGTTTCATTTTATATAATGTGAAGTAATTGGAACTTTGATGTACTTTAAACTAAAAAAATATTCAGATATAATGAAAGTGTTCACATTTTAAAAGAACTTATCTTCAATTTTTAAGTAAATATTTGAAAAATTAAAATGATAACGGTACACAAATGAATATTGCACTTTATTTTGACCAACTGCAATATAGAGGTACCCATTGATATTGTCTCCATCTCAGCAAGATAAGGCTAGTTTTTTTTATTGCAAAGTAAACAATGGGTATCTGTTAATAACGGGATATTAAATTTCGTTCGTTTCAAACTCTCTAATAATTTTTTTTTTTGAACATTCTTTTTACACTGTTGTAAATTGCACTTTAAATTGTCCAACAGAATAAGTTGAAACACAAATTTGTTATACAATATTTGAGGTTATGTATAAAAAGTCTGTTCATTAGAATTAGTTGTTCGATTTTAACCGAAACCGAGGTTTTCCAAGACTCAAAACCGAAACCCGACAAAAATAAGTAGGTTTTTAAAAAATAATTTAGCCTTCCACCAACATTTTTTTGAACAGATTACCATTGATCCTGTTCTAGAACAGCTTCTTTTACCAACGGTTACATGGAACCGGTTCTAGGACAGGTTCCTGGGAGTCACTGTCCCAGAACCAGTTCCACAACTGGTTTCAGAACTGGCTCTAAAGCAACCTGTTCTAGTTTGGAGGTGAATAACACATTGCAAATAGGACTAACTCTATATAAAAAAAATCGGTTGCAGAATAGAAATTAGAATCCGTTATAATACACTATAAGTTGTTCTGCATCCGGTGATTTGGATTTTACTATTTTACTGGGCTATTGAAAAAAAAACATTTTCCGACGAAAAAAGCTCCGGTATTCATATATGTTTATATATAGTATCATATATAACTAAACATCTCATCTGATCTGAATAATTACATACATAGCTGATCTCATGGGATCTAATCTCATATAGTTTAATCTGAAAAATTTGTCTATCAAATATGATCAAATTATATATAATTTGATACAATTTTATCTAATAAGTTTTTTAATTAATAAAATATAAAAGAGTGAAAATGTTTTAGAGATCAGTACTTTTTATTTTAATCTAATTAAGTACTACTTGCAATTTATTTCTAAAACATATAACCTGATTAAAAAATCTGTTATGCAGCTTTATATAGTTTTATCAAATTTGATATGATCCCATAATCAAATAACATTCCATCCGAAAAATAGCCCTATTAAATTGCATCAAATTACATCTAAATGAATCATATTAGATTATTTTGGTTACAGTTAGAAATGATTTGCTATAGTTTTGTCCGAATTATGTCCTAATCCAATTTTATGAAATTATACGTTACACTATATGATTATATCTAATTTAATATAATACGATAAAATATGGTCTTTATATTATTTTAAATATAGATATCGTATGGTTGTTTCGAATTTCCAAACATTATTATAATATCTTCTCATATAAACTCGCATATAATTTGTAAATATGGTAAAACTATTTTAAGCATTAACTTGCTTGTAGTTTTCAAGCTTCAAACGATTTTGTTATATTTATTTACCATTTAAGCTGAAATCAATGCAAATTGTAATGTCCATTTATGTTTGCAATTTTATAAATTTCGGAACACCTTTCGGCTGAGATTTTAAATAAAGAGAGACTACAAATGAAAAAAAAAAAAAATTTGTTCAAATCAGTTGCATTTGAAATTCTCTAAAGGTTAATTTAGCACAGAATATTTTTTTAGGAATTTAATAAATGGCTTTAGCCAGGTTTGTAAAAAAAGAACTTAAATATTTTTTATTTAAATATATATAAATTCCCGAAGTATTTTTTTTATTTTTTTTTGATCTAAATACGGCACGGCACGGGTTAACGTTGTTTAATTTGTTCAAAACTGTTGGCACAGAATCCTCAGATATTGTGTTATAATATTTTAGATTACGTTTCTTAAAATTCAATATTAGTAAGCAAAGCTTTGACCTTTTTTTGTAAATTGAAATAAATAAGTCTGGGGTCATTTGGGGCCACATGACCACATGTTTTAATGATGTTAAAAAAAAAAAAATTTTTTCAACCTTGAGTTACTGTTATGAAATAAAACAACAAAAGTTACTAAAGTAGCTAATTTTAGATTTTAAATATTTTATGACAACAAATAAGCCTTGTTATTACCAAAAAAAAAAAACACAATTTCCTCGAAATCCGTAAAAAAATTTTTTACTTTTATTCTCTAAGATGTTTTAAACAACCCGCTGAAGTGCAAATATCAATTTTTTCGCTTTTGTTGAAGAACACATTTTAAAATTTGAAATTAGAGAATTCAGAAGCACCCCAAAAATTTTTTCCGTTTTTGACCTTAAGACGGGTTAACGATATCCAAAAAAAAACTTCTTCCATATCTCTCAATTTTGAGTATTTTGAATAAAAAAATTCTATTGTAGTAATCAATTTAAAAAAATTTTAAGATGTGTGCTCGAATTTTTCGGTCAAGTAATAATTGGCACATTAGTGGTCTGTATTTATAACTGGGCTAGTTATTAACCGATTTTGGATTTGTATTTCTTTTTTAATACATAATATCATCCTTATGTCGAATAATTTATCATTTAGAATAAAAACTATTACAATATTAAAAAAATTTGCAAAACTGAAAAAGTAATTTTTTCTCCATATAAACGCATGTATCGCTCTTTAAGGCCTAGTCACTTAGGGTAGGCGTTGTCGTAGAGGCCTTAAACTACACATGAGCTATATTCAAGTCAAATATTATAAAATTAGACGGTACCGTACCAACATTTCCAACATTTATACAAGGTGGCGCAAAAATAACCTTCCGATGTTTTTTGGCTGTAATTTAAAAAAAGAATGAAAAACTTTGATTCTTCTTGTGGATTATTTTTATTTGGTATTTTCATTTTTTTTACATCAAGTCGAGAATATGATGTCATGTAAATGGCCGCCGCCAAAGTTGATTGTCATTTGAGCCCTTTTTATGGCATTTTCCATCACTTTGGCCAAAACTGCCGGCGATAGGTCCTCACATTCTTGACGGATATTGTCTTTAAGAGCTGCAAGAGTCTGAGGCTTGTTGACATAAACCCGCGACTTCAAAAAGCCCCACAAAAAGAAGTCTGGAGCGGTCAAATCAGGCGATCTTGCTGGCCAGTGCAAATCGCCAAAACGGGAGATTAGGCGCCCGGGAAATGCATCCTTCAGCATATCGGTTGTGGCACGTGCAGTGTGTGCCGTTGCAAACGTCCTGTTGGAACCACATGTTTTCCAATCCCAATTCATCAAGTTGCGGCAAAAAGAACTCGTTGATCATTGCTCTGTAGCGCTCACCATTCACAGTAACCGTTTGGCCCGCGACGTCTTGGAAGAAAAAAAGGTCCGATGACTCCTCCAGCGAAAACAGCACACCATACAGTGACTTTGAGCGGGTGTAATGGCTCTTCGTGGGTTACACGCGGATTTTCAGTGCCCCAGAAGCGTAAATTCACCAGTAGGCGTTGGACGGCCAGGAAATCTGCGACGAAATTCACGTTGTGCCAAAGTCACCGACCGATTATTGGTCAAATAAATAGTCACCAATATTCCGCGTTCTGGAGCAGTGTAGCGCAACATTGTTTATTAACGTGTATTTCGCATGTGTTTACTACACAAATGTCAAAACAGAACTGACATTAGGGGCCAATCGCAAAATTTATAGCATTTTCTGATAGGAGGATTACTTTTGCGCCACCTTGTACTTAAGGGACACTCTAATATTCATATTAAGCTATATGTTTTTATTTAACATTAAATAAGATATGATTGTACATGAATGTTTTTACTCGGGAAATATTAATTTTGAAAAATAATGTTAAACCTAAAAATGTATGCTTTTTATGAACCTTAAGTTGTACCAAACGACGAAACAAGTTTATACATAGTCATATATATCTTGATATTATTATATATAATTATATATATGCCCATATCTAACGATATATATTTACATCTCATACTTATTTTTACGAAAATTTATAATATAGCGCTATATCTCATACAAGCTTAGTAAAAAATATCTAAAAAAAAATTCATATATTTTACAAGAAATTTGTAAAACTATCTTGAAACTTATGTAGTTTTATAATTAGTAAGCACTTCGAGAAAAAATCCCACAGTTTATTTATGCGTCTAAGTTTCGAACCACTCTACTTATTTAGCTCATTTGCAATACCAAACATTTTGGGTAAAAATCAGAAACCCCACACGTTTTTTTGGACCGTGATCTTAATTTCAGTAAATAGTGCCCCCTTTCTGTAACTGTCGTATCGTTAAAAGTTTCGCCAAAAACATGTAAAATACAAACTTGCTCTGCTTTACATAGGGTGAGTCACAGGCAATAAAATATAAAGTCAATCAATAAAGCTAATCAAACGCTGCTTTCATGTTATTTCTTTTCTAAAAACGTGATTTATCAAAAATACATTCGTCCACAGTTTTTAAAGTTACAAGATCTAAAAATTTCCTTCTAAAAACGTAGTCAACTTAATCACCTCTTAACTCACCCTGTAAAAAGCAGGGTGACCATAAAATCTCGCATTAGATACAGAAAAGAGACACAGGACAGACAGATAGCAATCTATAGACTCCGTTGGTTTAAAAAAAATGGAATGTTCGTAATTTATGGGGTCTCAAACCCATATTTCTTCGTTTTACTACAAACAGCAAGACAAACTTTTATATAGACTCCTGTACAGTGAATTGGGAGGTATACAAATTATATATACCTTCACCCAACTAAATAAATAAAATACATAAAATTATTTTGTTGTTTTTGGACAAACATATAAACATGGAAAAACTATAAACTAACTATATTTGATTTTAATGTTCACTGCTTTTTTCCTCTTCTATATAACAAGCTACAAAAAATGCAAAAAAAAAAACATGGAAAAATAACTTTAAAAAAAATATATTACAGTGGAATACGATTATAAAGAACTGAGATTATAACCGGACCAGATATCTCACCCAAAGTCGCTAAAAGTTTTAAATATTTAGACAAAAGTATAAAACACGTTAAGTTTAAGAATTTTACAACAGAATTGAATTCAAAGACTTAAAAAACAATTGAGTAGAATTCAAATATTAACATTTCGCGGCCATTTAATTCCGTCATATTGTCTACAATGTATGCCCACAACATTTTACAAAAACTTCGTAATTTAGTCGAAAATTTTGTATTCAGGAGTTACAAGGGCTGCAGAATCTAAATACAAATTTTAGTCGAGGAACTGCTTTAATAATACCTAAACCCACAGGCATTATTGATTTAGAACAGTTCCCAATTTTGGCAAAAAAAAAAAAAAAAAAAAAACAAAGCCCCATTGCCAGATTTTACCCCGAGTTACTTTTCTTATTAGGCTAGAACGAACTCTTGAGTAGTGATTTATCTGATTTTGTGAAACAGCACAAAAGAAAAAAAAAAAACATTTTTTTTTCGCACAACATAAATTTTAAAAAATCTCAAAAATCTTTTTTGACATTAGCTTTCATATTCCGCTTCAAGAGTTGCAACACCACAAAAAGCGGAAATACAGAAACGCCCCACTGTACATATAACAAGTAAAAATATTCGTTCTCCCGCAAGTTCGTAATAACCGAACTTCTCTGTATATTTGTTTGAAATGCATGACAATTGTATAACAATATCGATGTTATAGTCCTATTATTTTCTGTGGTTTTTAACTACCATTTATTGACATTTTATTCCAAAATGTTCAACTTCGATGTGTTTAATGTTTTTATTGCATTCTACTTTGGCAGGATCTAGTTCAAACTCGTAGAAAAGTTATAATTTTTGTTATGCCTTTAGATGTCTATAACAATTTGTTTATAGTTTTTTGTGGAGGAGAAAATAAAATTATACTCCAGCTATGGACGTAGATTGAAATATTTTAAGGAAAGGAGTGTTTTTCAATTTCTTATATGGGTAATTCCTGCATTAATTCCTGGAATTAGGGAATTGAATAATGTACAGTGGGAAATATAAAGAAATTTTTGGAAATACTTCGTCCATATCTTACTTAGTGGTCCGATTGCAATGAAATTCGGAAAAGGCATAAGTGACGCAACATCCAGCTTAAGTTTTCAAGTTAAAACCCAACATACCACTTCGGCACAGTAATATGACCCTCCAAAGTACGGTGCTTTTTGGAATACATTTTGAGTGCTCGTGATTTTTTTTTTGTTTGAAAACATACTATATAAGTGTTCGGTATCGTTGGAAAAGAAATAATCTGTAGATTATGACATTTTTAAAAATAATCCAATTTAGCACCTTTTGGTGAAACAAAAAATTGGAAAATCATAATTGGAATACAAAAATGAAGGTATTTGTTAAAAACATTTTACGATGATTTTTCTGTTTTTGTTAAATCTGTCTTAAAGAGAGTTTCGTAGTCTGTTTGTGTTAAGGTTGCCGAGACCGGTTTCCGAATTATTATTATGTTTTATTTTTTCGGCATTTTCAAACTCGGTTTTTCATAAAGGGCAGTTTTGGCTATTCAAACCGGTTTTGAATTTAAAAAACAAAAAACTAGTTTTAAAAAAATATGTTTTTTAAGTATTCGAAAAGCGGGTTTTAAAATAGGTCGAATGCAACTCGAATTGGGTTTTTCGGTACATTTTTTAAACAGTTCGTTTTGTGGCATGGTTGAAAGTTTTCAGCAAAGTAGGACACAATTTGATTTTAGACTTGCCAAACCTAAACAACCTTGAATCCTTCGTATGTCACATTGAATACTACGCTCCTAATAGTTGTGCAAAGTCATTGGTTGTATTTTTGTCGGATTTTTTTTTTTTATTATTTGAATTTGTTATCATCATCAAACAGTAACCAACTAGTGAAGGGCATGCAAAAAAATGTAAGGGAATGTTCGCTAATGTAGCCCTATATCTGTTTGTTAGGCTATATAAAAAAACACTATGTGGAATATTCCAAATCCAAATAGACCAAATTATAGGCCGGTCAACAGTTTCGATACTTTTTGGCTATAGAACATTTTCTTGTGGCAACTAATGTCAAAGAGTTTATGGCCATTTAAAAGTCCAAAAATAAAAAAAAATTACTTGAAACTAGTACATAATATGAATATGAATTTGAATTCATTTTATTTTTTTTTTTTTTATTTTTTAGCTCATAGTTTTAAACTTTCAGATCTAAATAAATACAAATACTAGATTTGGGAGATACATGCACTAAAAATGGAATTTCCATATCGCTGCTTGGTGAAAAGTTGTATGGTGGTGGTTTACAAGTGAGACCAACATTTTCCGTTTTTTTTAAACTTTCACAGCTTTTTCGCCGATTAATACAATTGAGCTTCGAGAATTGTATTTAAAAAATGGTGTAATTTTATACTGTCTATGGTAAACACTCAGAAAAAAATCAGCAACATTTTTGCTGCGACAATCCTGGCCAAAAAATTCTAAATATCAGCAAAAAAGTTGCTAAATTCAGCAAAATGTTTGCTGAATTTACTATTTTTTGTGCTAGTATTAGCAATTTTTCTGCAAGGATCCTCCCAGCAAAAATGTTGCTGACTTTCTTTTTCTTTTTCAATCAATGTTGTTATCCATTTCATGCTAAAAAAATTTTTTTTAAATATTTTACCTCAGAGTGTCAAAAATTTTTGGAATTCGTCATGTAACAATATTCCACAAAACTCAAAGGGTCCACATTAGGGAACATGTGAACCTCTCTAAAAGAGTATAAAATTCTTAAAAAATGATGTTATATCGACAAAAATTTCTTTTACCATATACCAACAAAACAAGTTAGTAGTAAAGTTGGTAAAAAGTCTTGTAAATCAAGTATACTATTTTCAGCAAATTTTTTGCTAAACTCGTGTGTTCAGCTATAATTTTAGTTATACTTATTCAGCCCTTAACTGTTTTGAACTAATGTTTTACCAATATTTTACTAATGTTTTACTAATTTATTTTGCTTAAAAAATTGCGCTGATTACCACATTAAAAGTGTGGTCGACAACCAGATTGAAAAAAAGCAGAATGAAGTAGATGTCGCTGCATGTCAAGATGTTGTAGAGACGAGGAAAATGACACTAAAAAGTACAAGACCTTTAAGACATATTTATAAGAAAATCAACCACGGAAGATTTTTGTATCTCTTTCTCATGCATAATAAAATAAAAGGGACGCCAACAATGTGTATCGTATACATATTATTTGCTGATTAAAAAAACTTAAATTTTGTGTCGTCACCGGCATGTCAAAATATCTATTAATTGAATTAAAGACAAAATAAAATATTTAAATTTAAAAAAGGATTAAATGTGTATTTGTAAACTAAATGATTATAATGACTATTAATGTAGTGTGGTCAAAGTGCAAATAAATATACGTTCAGGTAGACCGACTAAAGCGAACGGTAAGGGCACACATCATACGTAATATTGTAGGTTTCCTTTTGTTTATTGCTAAAATAGGGTTGTATATTTCATATTTTGTTATTTCATTTTGTTTCGCTTCTAGAAAGATGCCATCATTTAGACAACCACAATAATAATTTCTATATATTTTCAGATATTAAGTTAAGATTACGAGCATTTTTATATTTTGTAACGTAGTGTAAATAATTTTCTAAAAAATAACAAAAAAAAATAATATTTTCAGCAAATAAATTAACTAAAGTATAATTTTTCTACAATTTTTTTGTTTTTTTTCAGTCTCCTACTGCTCAGTAATAATTTTATTACCTTTAAGCAAGCACCCTCCTTACTAAAAATAAAGCTGAATCAGCAAAATTTTTTGCTGAATTTATTAACTTTTTTTTCGGTGTAGCAATATAATGCTGCTTTTATTTTATAATGCAAATTTTTTTAATTGCGCTCAAAAAAACGATATATTTTTTTTGTAGTGAGACATGTTGAAAAATTGTTCAAAATATTCAAGTAAAGTAATGCGTAAAACCTTTCAAAAAGACTAAAACTTTGAATTTCATTAACTACATTAATAAATAAGGTAATATGTCAACGGTCCACTTTAGCGAACAAGCAAGGTACGACACTAGCGAACATTATGAATATTTTATTTTCCAAATTGTTCTGTTTTGTTTCTTATTTTTTTAGCTAATCAATTAGTTTTATTAAAATTGTGAATAAAATTCAACTTGGAAAATTCTGTTAACGAAAATTTACACTTTACATTATAAAATTTGCCCTGTGGCGATGTCTCAACTTAAAAAACGCATAAGTTGTCAACACTGAATGTAAAAACCATACGTCAATATGGTAACGTTATGGAATAGAGACGTATTAGAAAAATAACCACGAGATTAGAAAAATAACCAAAAATCTATAAATAGAATATTTGTGTTTGTTAGTGTTGTTCACTTCTGAGTATAATATACAATAACAGAAAAGCAAATAGGAAACAAAACTGCAATTTAACTTCATTACATTCGAGTATACTTTTTTTTTCTTTTTTTTTTTTTTTTAAAAGAGAAGCAACACTCAGGAAATTCTTCCTATTAATTAATGTGTTGCTTTCTTTGAAAAGGGGATAGTGCAGAGATGAAAGGTGGTGAAAGATGAAGGGCTTCAAACATGGCAACACTGTAATTGCGCGAGATGATAAGTCTTAGAACAGTTGTTGCTCGCCACCTGATGTAGAGTTGGCGAATTTATTGAAGCTTTTTGCTTCATAGCACTGATTCATTATTTTACTTCGGTGGGGTTAAGTGCTATGGGAACACCGACGGTGGGCGCAGCGATACATATAAGTGATAGAAAACTAATACATATTATTTTTCTAAATTGATGTTGTCGTCACCGGGAATCGAACCCGGGACCATCTGTGTAACAGCCCAACGCGCTAACTATTGCACCAGTGACAGGACAGAACAGGCGTCCATAAAAAGGCAGAAACTGATTTAAATATGAATAGTGTTTATAATTTTTAGTGAAAAACGTTTATTCTTCTTCTTAACCTCAACAGTTCTAAATTACACTTTTTGTTGAGTTTTTTTTTGAACGACATAATAAAACGCAGAAAAACGTGTGCATTCAAGTGGAAATTTTTTTTTAAATAATGATAGCGGAGATTAAACGCGATGACAGTTGGCAGTTTTGACATATGCATGCAACAACACGAAACAACTATATTCCCACATTAGTGAACCGGCCACATAAGCGAACATTCCCTTATGTAATATAAAATTTTATATTTGTCTTCAAAAACTATTTTACAGTTTGCTGTTGTTATTGTTATTGTCAGTTTCAATACTTTGTTGAAAATATTATCACTAAAGTAAGCAAACATTTGCCAACTTTTGACATTTTGCCATTTACTGATAATAGAATTGGTAATTTTTGAAAATATATTTATATATTATAATAATAAAATTCTAACAAAGTCAACCATTTCTACATAACGTAAAAAAAAAACCAGCCAAACAAAATACAAAATTATGTAAAAAGTTTCACGAGCAGTGGAATTGAATTCTCTAAACTACTTCAATAAATTTCTAAAGATTTGCTTATTCAAAGTTTAATCAATACAATTTGGATTTTATTGATGTTATTATTGGAATGTATTCAAAACGAACCCTTTATTCCATTAGATTAACCCTTAAAGTACAATTCATGTGATATAAACTCAATGATAACTGTCATTATTTCAATAATAATAAAAAAAAAAAAAAAAAATTCTTAAAAAAGTATCATCATGTCAAACATGTTTGTAAGTATAGATAATACCACTATACTGAATGAAGTGCATTGTAAATTTAAGTATGGATAAGAGAATATATAATAGCCCAGGCAGAAATTTTCAAAAGTAAAAACAGTGTAACTTTTTATGTCCTTAAAAAAACGGAAAATATATTCCAGGAATTAAAAAAATAGCTTTAATGTTGTGCGCCCCGGTAGGTTAGTTGGTAGCGTGCTGGCTTATCAGTGCGGGGGTCGTGGGCTCGATTCCCACCAGAGGTACTGGTCTGTTTTCGCTACAACGCGCCGAAGGCCATAGTAGCTAGTGTTCGGTAATATTATATAATTTGTAATTATGTATATGATTATTAATCAATAAAATAAAAATAAAAAATAAAATGTGTTGCTTTCTTTGGAAAGGGGATAGTGGAGAGATGAAAGGTGGTAAAAGATGAAGGGCTTCAAACATGGCAACACTGTAATTGTGCGAGATGATAAGTCTTAGAACAGTTGTTGCTTGCCACCTGATGTAGAGTTGACGAATTTATTGAAGCTTTTTGTTTCATAGCCCTGATTCATTATTTTATTTCGGTGGGGTTAAGTGCTATGGGAATACCGAAGGTGGACGCAGCGATACATACAAGGTGGCGCAAAAATAACCTTCCGATGTTTTTTGGCTGTAATTTAAAAAAATAATGAAAAACTTTGATTCTTCTTGTGGATTATTTTTATTTGGTATTTTAATTTTTTTTACATCAAGTCGAGAATATGATGTCATGTAAATGGCCGCCGCCACAGTTGATTGTCATTTGAGCCATTTTAATGCCATTTTCCATCACTTTGGCCAAAACTTCCGGCGATAGGTCCTCACATTATTGACGGATATTGTCTTTAAGAGCTGCAAGAGTCTGAGGCTTTTTGACATAAACCCGCGACTTCAAAAAGCCCCACAAAAAGAAGTCTGGAGCGGTCAAATCAGGCGATCTTGCTGGCCAGTGCAAATCGCCAAAACGGGAGATTAGGCGCCCGGGAAATGCATCCTTCAGCATATCGGTTGTGGCACGTGCAGTGTGTGCCGTTGCACCGTCCTGTTGGAACCACATGTTTTCCAATCCCAATTCATCAAGTTGCGGCAAAAAGAACTCGTTGATCATTGCTCTGTAGCGCTCACCATTCACAGTAACCGTTTGGCCCGCGACGTCTTCGAAGAAAAAAGGTCCGATGACTCCACCAGCGAAAACAGCACACCATACAGTGACTTTGAGCGGGTGTAATGGCTCTTCGTGGGTTACACGCGGATTTTCAGTGCCCCAGAAGCGTAAATTTTGCTTATTACGTACCCGCTAAGATGGAAATGGGCCTCATCACTCATGATTATTTTTGATGAAAAATCATCTTCCTCTTGGTGGTGATTAAGGATGGCTTGAGCGTATGTTACACGCGATTGGCAGTCAGCAGCTAACAGCTAATGCACCGTCTGGACTTTGTACGGAAACATCTTTAAATCTTGTACCAAAATTCGTCGTCTGGTCGATGTCGACGGCGCTTCCATGACATCCTCGGCTACAGCAGCAATATTCTCTGCAGAACGGCTACTCCGGGGTCTGCCACGCCTGGCAGCATCCCGTGTTGTGCCAGTCTCTTCGAGGCGAGCCAGTAGGCGTTGGACGGCCAGGAAATCTGCGACGAAATTCACGTTGTGCCAAAGTCACCGACCGATTATTGGTCAAATAAATAGTCACCAATATTCCGCGTTCTGGAGCAGTGTAGCGTAACATTGTTTATTAACGTGTATTTCGCATGTGTTTACTACACAAATGTCAAAACAGAACTGACATTAGGGGCCAATCGAAAAATTTATAGCATTTTCTGATAGGAGGATTACTTTTGCGCCACCTTGTATGTAAATATTAGAGTTAATTCGAAATTTTAGATTTTGGGATACAATATCTTTTTAAAAGGTTTTTGCATCACTAAAAATAATGGCGCAATTATTTTTTTAAAAACTCAAACTCCTTCTCCTGCATATCTGAGGCTAAAAACGCTGATTTTGGGCACCATTTTCTAAAGAGCAAAAACGGTTTAATATATTTCAAATCTGATTTTACCATTCGATTCCTCAGGAAAAATTATTAAAAATAAGCGTTATTTGAGATTTTCAGGATATACCAGGTAGTCAGTAGGGGGCACCAAAAAATCACTTTTTCATTAAAAAAATTGCAAAAGTAATTTTTGAATACGCATATTGAAATAAAAACTTGTTAGGAAAAGATCCTAACCACGTGCTTGATTACTAAGAAGACAAAAATGGAGCAAAACTGATGATTAATAGGTTTTTTTTGTTAAAGTTCTGCCTACTATGGAGGCTCTAGCTTATCTGCCTATTATGGAGGCTCTATCTGTTCTACGACTTCGGGTTCTGATAAGATCTTTAGCCAGATCGAAATACTAGTGCCAACCTAGCTAATATGTTTGATTTGCTTTATTTTTGTAAATATACGGAGGTTGAAAGCTCGTTATAAATTGAAACCAAAAAAAAAAAAAATTACGCCATTATTTTTAGTGATGCAAAGAGCTTCTAAAAAGCTATTGTACCCCAAAATCAAAAACACAAATCATTTTGAAAACGATGCCTAGTAAATATATATTTTAAGAGCAAATACATTTTGTGAAACAAACAAAAAAGAGATAAATAGAGACGGTATAATATTAAAACCGGAAATTCGAATTTGTAAAATTAGATTTAATTTCAAAAATCGGTGTGAGAACACCAGAAAAAAAAATAATACAATTTTATACATTTTGTATTCAAAAGGTTCGTTAACTTAAAATTAAAAGACAAACGGAAAAATATACATTTGTTCTACAAAAAGTACAAAAATATGCTCAAAAATAGCAAAAAAACTGATGAATATTTTATCCATTTTTCAATATGATGCACAGGAAAAAATATAACACGAGGGCGCTCCCAAAACTAGCCGACCTGACGTATAGATTTTGGCAGTAGTAAGAAAAAAATTACTTTGGTGAAAAGTGGCAACCTTATAAACATATGTTTTAAGTTTCAAAAATACGATCTCAGCGAATTTGTAAATATAGACAAAATTGGTCAGCGTTATTTAATGTAATACTTTCATTTGAAAGGTCTCCATCCAACCAATATTAAATACAATATTATAGCCGTTTACGACTATAAAATATTGGGTGGCAGAGTTTAAACTAGGCCGTACGAGCTGCCAAGATGAACACCGTAGTGGTCAGTCGACCAATTTAGATGTCCACACCAGAAATGGTTAAGAAAATCTACAAAATGACCAAATGAAGTGATCTGCCAGAAATAATTAACATTTCAAAAAGTGCTACACATCGTATATTGAAAAAAAATTTGGAGATAAGAAAAATATGCGCGAGATAAGTACCGTGTTTGCTCACAAAAAAATAACGTCTACTATTGCACACATCCTCTATTGCAATGGCCGAAATCAATGAATTAAAGTTCGCATTGGTTCAAAACGCACCTTATTTGCCAGATTTAGTTCTCTCGGATTATTTTCTATTTTTAAACTTAAAAAAAATAGCTCGGTGGTAAAAGATTTGCCGACACTGAAGAGGTGAGGTCTGCGGTTGATGGCTATGTTAAGGAGCTACTATAAACCGGGTATCAAAGCTATTGAATATCGCTGGGGAAAAGTGTATCGTGCTCACAGGACATTATGTTGGGAAATAAAGAAGATTTTTCACAAATTTGTTGTTTTTTCTTTGAAAGGTCGGCTATATGTGGGTTGTATATGAGTAATTCCGTATGAAAACGATCAAAATTGGCAAATTTTTGGACGACCCCTCTCCGATTTTAAATAAATAGTCTCAATCGATGGCCCAGCAAAAAATAATGTACCTACATATTTTTTTTTTTTTTTTTTATATTGACTGGTTTAGTGGTGGTGTGCACCACTGTCATGTGACAAAATTGAAGAATTCTTCATAAGGGACCTCATTGAAAGTTGTTTAAAAAAAAACTACTAAAGCGATCGCAACGAGTGATAGCTCGTTGGAAAGGTATTGAATCAGGCTTTAATTGAAAAATAAAGTTTTCCTAATTTTTCTCAGAAATTTACCTTTTTTCCCATGAAAATTAAATTTTCCCATGAAAATTAAATTTTCCGATTTTCCACAAAAGCTCCTAAACTTTCCGGCTAATTTTATTTTTTTTTGGATTCCTCATAATTTTTGCTTTAAGAATCAGCAATAAAAAAATGGGCCCCGACTCCTTGTTTGGACAGGAGAAGAGCATTTAAGAGACCACCTTGTTCTCATTGTTTTTATATTTTTATAATTGAATTATTTTTAATTATTTAACAAGAAAAATTAGGAAAATTTTATTTTTCAGTTAAAGCCTGATTCAATACCTTTCCAACGAGCTATCACTCGTTGCGATCGCTTTAGTAGTTTTTTTTTTAAACAAAATTGTGACAAAATTGAAGAATTCTTCATAAGGGACCTCATTGAAAGCGAACTTTACACTTGCTACTAAAGCGATCGCAACGAGTAATAGCTCGTTGGAAAGGTATTGAATCAGGCTTTAACTGAAAAATAAAATTTTCCTAATTTTTCTTGTTAAATAATTAAAAATAATTCAATTATAAAAAATATAAAAACAATGAGAACTACCTGTCTCTTAAATGCTCTTCTCCTGTCCAAACAAGGAGTCGGGGCCCATTTTTTTATTGCTGATTCTTAAAGCAAAAATTATGAGGAATCCAAAAAAAATAAAATTAGACGGAAAATTTAGGAGCTTCTGTGGAAAATCGGAAAATTTAATTTTCATGGGAAAATTTAATTTTCATGGGAAAAAAGGTAAATTTCTGAGAAAAATTAGGAAAATTTTATTTTTCAATTAAAGCCTGATTCAATACCTTTCCAACGAGCTATCACTCGTTGCGATCGCTTTAATGAGGTCCCTTATGAAGAATTCTTCAATTTTGTCACATGACAGTGGTGCACACCACCACTAAACCAGTCACCATAAAAAAAAAAAAAAATATGTAGGTACATTATTTTTTGCTGGGCAATCGATTGAGACTATTTATTTTAAAATCGGAGAGGGGTTGTCCAAAAGGTGATCGCTTTCATATGGAATTGCTCATATGTGTATGTCATATTTTGGGTTGTTTCTAGAATTATCTACGGCATTTGGCTTCATTCAAATAGTCATCATTTATACAATCATGGATGCAAGTAGTTGAAATAAATTTTTGTTCATATTTTATATATAATTATTTCTATATATTTTCAGATATTAAATAAATTCATGTCGTCAATGCAAGGACATTAGAGCGACATTTTTTTCAACTTTCGATTTTTATCAATTATGGCTGCGGTCCGATGGATTTAATTAAAGCTGTCGCAATTAATATATCTCATTGTATTTATTGAATTTCAAAATATGTATTCCACCATCAAAAAAAATACACTCCAAAAATTGTTTGTCATATGTTAGAACTTCAAAAGAGAAACGCGATTATTTTGGAAAACACGCGTTTTTTTGCAGATTTATTTATAGTATCCGACCGAACAGTTCGGCCAAAAACCTATATTTTGTCGGTTTTTTGATATCTAGAGGCAATAATGACAAATTTTGGTATTGAAAACATGTTTGTTGAGCCGATTTAATTCGATTTTGTGTATAAAATTTAAGAGAAAAGCCGAAGTTTAGCTATAAAGTTAAAAGTTCGGCCGCCGAGCTATTTTCAATTTGGCCGAACTTTCTGAGGCCGAACAGTGAATTCATTGCTTAACTGCAGACTTTTCTTCAAATTTGACACTCAAAATAGCATCTAATCAGCCCAATAAACATTTTTCCATCCGGCAAATTTGTCCATAATGCTTTAAAATACCGAATACAGACCAAATGCATTTTCTGGCCGAACTGTTCGGTCGGAATCTATTTATTTATATGTAGTTGGGTTTAGGGTGACTTATTTGCAGAAAATTATAATACTTTCAAATTCGTAAAATTAAAAAATTTATATAAGGATGCTTTTTGAGGTTATGAAAATTTTGTTTGCTCTATAAAACGTAAAGTCCTTAAAATTTCTTGATGCCCTTTCGATTCTAGTATTAAGCTCTTTAAAAGCTTTAATTTGATGTAGGTTTTGTAGAAATTGATACAGCGCTTTAGTTGTCACAAAGCGATATGTGCTTAAAAAAAAAATGCCGCTGTACACTCTTGGAATGAATAATTTAACTTTTTTCACTTTATCAATTTATTTCGTCGTGGGGATTCACATGTTTTTTCCAAAGACAATGCAAAAAAAAAATCATTAAATTTCGCAAATCTTTAAAAAATCTATAAAATCTTTACGATTAAAATTTTTAAAATGCTTTTTGACTCGGAGGTACTGTTTACAAACGCTAGCAAACTTCAAATATAATTGTGAATGCCGGACTTTCATGCAAATGCATGTTTTTTCCTTAAGTCTGTGAACAGGGCAAACAAAATATCTTTGCGAATCAAAGTATTTGCGTAAAAATGTCATCGATGTGGCAGTACATATTTTTGCATAGTTTGCTATAGATGCAAATTTTTGCTTATTTTGCCTTAAATGCTTTTTACTTTTTTGGATTTAAATGCATACTTTTATTGAGTATTTTAACTCATTTTGCTTTAAATGCATGTTTTTATCACTTTATTTGACGAATTTTAATTCATGTTATATTAAAAATTATTTGGTTTTTATTTCTTTAAATTATACAATTTTTATTAATAGAATTGATAAACTACAGGAACTAAATAAATTTTCAACTCAAGTAAATCTAATGGACGAAGCTATAAAAAATTAATGCATTGGCAGGCGAAATTGGCCAACAAATTGAACATAAAATCGACCCCGTTATTTAAAAAAATTATGATTTTATTTTTTGGCTTTTTTTACATCACATTGTGATACAAACTCAGAAAATCAATACACAACACAAGAATTAACATTATTTAAACTTGAACTGATCACAACCGTCGACGTTGAGCAATAATTTTCGTTTGAAATTTTGAACAACAAAATAAAATAAATGAAAAAATTCTTGTAAGTTTCAAGTAATTTTTTTAATTTTTCGACTTTTAAATTGCCATCAATTCTTTTGGAGAAGACGTTTCCACGTCAAATTTAGCATGGCATAGTTTTAATATATAGTCAACCTAAGCCGGTCCATCGTTCCTCTCAATTCATAAAAGCTTCAGAAATAATAGGCATCTAAAGTCAGTTTTAACAGGTGTCGACAATTTTTGAAGTAGCCCATATACCTTAAATTGATTTCCAATACTCAATAGGTCGCTATTAAGAAGTCAATATTTTGTATTTGAAAATAATGCAGAATCTAATGATATGTCGAACCAATATATTTTCAGGGTAACGCCGTTTTAATAACGGTTACAATACTGTCAATGTTGATAATCCTACGTTCTGCGACATTAAACAAATTTTGTTTGTAAATAACGATTTCAGCAAAAAAAAAATCTAATTTAATGCTTTATTTTTTAACTTAAGGGCTTATTTTTTAATTTTAACTACTCGCAAAAGCATAAAAGCCCGTCGACGACGATTTAGCAACACTGTGCCGAATGTATTGTTCTGCCTGGGAATATGTGGGAGTTTTATGTACAATATAGTATTTTCAAATATCCTTTAGAAAACTAAACATTTTAATGGAAAAATACAATCGACAATATCATCTAGCCAGACAATTTTTAGTACCTATTCAAGTTTATAATAAAATTTGAGTTTTTATTTAAATGCTGGTAAATATTAATCGATTAAAATCGGTTAATTTAACTTAAAGATTTAAACTTAAATAAAACTCAACTCAAACACATTTCAAACTTTACCCAAACGTATCTCAATCGTAAGTGGAATTGAACTCAACTCAACTTAAACTCAAATTCACGCTCAACTAAAACTAAGCTTAAACTCAACGTACAATCAACTCTTACTGAAATGCAGTTCAAACTCAACTGAAATGTAATGGATATGATGAGGATAGTTCTCAAGTGTTAAACTTTTGACATTTCGTATAGCTGCCATGAAGAAGGCACGAGTTCGGATGCAGTCATCACGTGGCGACTAAACATTCGATGATGAACGGCTTGCCGCATAATTACTAAACTCTTCCACATAAGCTTGATCTGTAATTACGAGTCGACTGCAGATAAAGACGAATAGGTAAAGATTCGCTTATACGATCGACTCGACGAACTTTACACTCGCTGCCGTTAAAATTGTCCTTGGCTATTTCAATGCCAAAATTGGGAAGGATGTATTTGGCCCTATAGTCCGAAAGTTTAGTCTCCATGAAATTACCACCGACAACGGTATGAGACTAATCGATTTCGCCGCAGCTTGAATCATGGTGATAAGTAGTAGAGATGGGCAAGTGAGCAAAATTTTGCGTGAGTAGGAAAAAATTCTTCGTGAGTGAGTAAAATTTTTGCGTGAATGAGTGGTGCGTTAGTACAATTTTACTAAAAAAAATCTTTTATTGCTTTTAACAAATATTTTCTTTAATTTTTCAACGATTTATTATTGTTGGGGTTTTCAAATACAGATAAAATGTCAAAACTTCATATTCAGAGCAATTTTAAGTTAAACATCTACAATTTACCTAAATTTTTACATTTCATTTTTTTCTGTTTAGATTTTATATTTGCTCGATCACGCTTAATCACGTGTGAGTAAACTCTGAATTTACTAAGGTGAGCGTGAGTGTGAGTAGATAAAAAATGTTCGTGAGTGATTGTGAGTGAACTTTTTTTCTCGTGAGCGGGACTGAGTCAAAATTCACGCATATGGTCGTCTCTAATAAGTAGTACTAGATTTTATTATCATAATCAGTGATGCCAACTTGGTGTTTTTAGAACTATTTATGGTGCTTTTCATTGTGTTTTTGTAATTTATCGTTAGTGCTTTTGGTGGTTTTTAACCAATACTACAACTTTCTTCATTGAATATTTTAAGAAAAAATTCATTCACTTTTTTTTGATTATCCTTTATAAAAAAAAACTAATCATGCGATTGACACCAAATTAGGCACATAGTTTTTGACAGAAATGGCAAATGTTATACAAATTTTGAGTTTAAAAATAATGATAAGTATTTTATTTATTTATTTATTTAAGTAAAAAATTGCAGTATAAGAACCTTAAGAATTAAATTCTTTTATGGTTCAAAGGGTATCACATAATGAATGTCATAATAACAAATTTTAAAATAATATCGTTTAAAAAAAAAAAAAAAAAATATAATTTAAATTTAAAAACTTATTCTAAACATATAGTAGTTAAAGAAAAATATATATGTGTATTTAAAGTTATAAACCTAAAAGTATGTTACATTTATTTTTCGCGCAGTCCTTAATTGCATCAGAGTATATCTAAACCCATACAAATATATGCAATTATATGGGCCCATGAAATTTAATGAGATCACATATAGCCTCACATAGAAATTGATATGACAACATAACTCACTTCATGGTGCTGAAACATGGACGATTAAAATAACAGATGAGTCATTGCTGTCAATGTTCGAGTGAAATATTCTCCGTAAGATTTGCTGGAATATACGCGTTGATGACAGACTCCAAATCAGAATGAACCACAAGCAGTACGAGCTTTATGCCGACGTTGATAAAGTCAGACGCATTAAAGTTTAAAGACTGATGTAGCGAATGAAAAACGAAGCTTCGTCTCAAAAAGCATATAACGAAGAAGCCATCGGTAGGCAACGGAGAAAATGGCTACATAATCTCCATTAAAATTACCCGGTGCAACAGAATTTAACAGCACTTGGTATTGTCAATTGCCGCCAGCACGCAAAAGACAGTAATAGCTGGCGTTCTATTTTACTTTAGGCTGAAACAGATTCTCGGTTTTAATAGCTCTATAAAGATACGTAATATTTTACCAAAAACTGATCCCATTTTTTATTTTCAGCCATATAAAATATTGCCAAATTCGAAAATATATTCTCAAGAATATTAAAAATATTGTATCAAAGAGTATATACAAATAGAGAAACTACTCTTCACAACAAAATACCAAACTCGTGCAAGCAAATGAAAAAATTTTTTGTATACTAAAAATAATTCCAACATGATGAATTTCATATCAAAACCTATAAAAAAAAGGCACATTTTGAACCCGACCCCCTCAGAATTTGATGAAATTTTGCATACAGCTACATTTTACCTATACAAACACAACCTCATATTTAGAAATTGCATTTTTGAAAATATGTGGGCGTGGCAAGGTGTCGAAGTTTTTGAAAAATAACGATAACATGTACTTTCAAGCTAAGATTACTACGGAATGGCTGAAACGATTTCAAAGATTTTGGTACCATTAGAAAGGTATTTCAATTAGCTTTCGAAAACATACACTGTAAAAATTTTATATTACACTGAAAATTTTTTTTTTGCCAAAAATAAAACTTTAAACTGGGAAAACACTTCAAAGGCCAAGTGTTTTTTTCCAAAAAAAAATTTTTTTAGAAGGGTCTATTTAATATATACAACATATCTAAAAACTAAAATGGCGTTCTTTTTTCTTTTTTTTTTAAATTTTTTTAAGTAAATGCATCTCTTGTTAACTTCCTTATATTTTGATATCATTGTGTGACAAAAAAGAATAAAGTAACTATACTTTGAAAGTTATACAGATTTTTTTGTAATTCTAATGGATTAGAACAAGAATCGTATTATCAAATTTTTCAGACACCCCCAAAATATCGATTTACCCTTGGTAAATTTTTTTTTTATTTTCATTTTTTAGATTTAATATATAATTTTGCGCATACTGTTGACTTTCGGAATATTTGCTAACTTTTAGTGAAATTTCATCTAAAGGTATAAAAGAATGGAAGCTTTGAGTTCCTGTAATAGTTTTAGCATTTTTTTACCTTTAAAATAGCTCTTCTTTTGTTTTGTTATAGTCGTCAGCGTCTGCATAAGCAACTTCTATGGAGGTCCTTTAAGTTTGTGAAGCCCAATGATAAAGGTCTTTCGCCGTTTGAATTTGGTTTTTATTTACAATGCTATAACAGTGTATGTTTTCGAAAGCTAATTGAAATACCTTTCTAATGGTACCAAAATCTTTGAAATCGGTTCAGCCATTCCGTAGTAATCTCAGCCTGAAAGTACATGTTATCTTGATTTTTCAAAAACTTCGATTACTTGCCACGCCCACATATTTTCAAAAATGAAATTTCTTAATATGAGGTTGTGTTTGTATAGGTAAAATGTAGCTGTATGCAAAATTTCATCAAATTCTGAGGGGGTCGAATTCAACGAATATCGGTTTTGATATGAAATTCATCACATGTTGATAAAAAAAATTGTTGCTTACAACACTCACTTTTATTTTCTTTATATTTTGTTATTTTCTTTTAAAATTTAATGTATTTGAATTTTTTCTTGCTTATTTTATGGTTAAAATTTTAAATAAATAAACATTTTATTAAACTATTATTATTAAATAACACTAGTCAACAGTCAAAATGTACTCGGGATGCGATAATTTTTTCTGTGTAGATAACCTTGACATGAGCTCGAAAAACGCAATAAAAAATTTTTTTTTCGTTTGGTTTTTGTTTTATTTTTTTTTTTTTAAATTTTAAAAATTTTTTTTTGGTTAATTTGTTTCGTCCGGCATAACTCGGGAACCACTAGCCCGATTTAATTGAATTAAATTTTAAAAAATTTAAAATTACAATTCCCTTAATCTGTTTATATATTGTTTTCCTATACAAGCAACAGTTTCCAAGTTAAAAATGAATATATAAAGGAAAAAACTTATTTTTTGCCTAAAGATTTAAATTTTTTTTTTTTTAAAAATCCATAAAAAATCCCAAATGAAAAAAAATGTCAAATCTTATTACTTTTACGTAAAGTCACATAACCTATGAGCAAAATGAGACAAAGATCATGAAAATCGATGCACGCGTTTCGCTTTTATTCGCAATTGAGTAAAGGTATGAATTTCAAAAATTTGCTCGACATATGCACAACTTTGTCTATGGTAAGGTTTTTTCTTTTTTTTTTTGATTCTCAGAATTAACAAAACGGAATAAACAAAGGGTTATTTAATTTTTATGATTGCGTAAGCAAAGTAATAAACGCTAATAAATGTGCGTGAACAATTAAAAGGAAAAAAGGAAAGGGGACTTTTTTAATTATTTGGGTTTTCCGGTGACTACCTGTATGATTTTTTTACAGAAATGCAACCCACATTTAAGGGTGGTCATTATTCGGAAAATTTAAGACTCACACATGGTGAAACAGGAATGTAGCCACCGTAAAAAAATATACACCCATTTATAAGTACCTGTCAGTAAAATACTAAACAATACACAGTATAAATAGGTCTTCATTGATCGATTTTACTCATTCAACAAGTGTCGACGAACGCGATAGTTAAAATGAGCAAACGTTCGCGAGTATTTGAATGCAATACCAATCCAAGTAATTTTTGTTACATGTGCGGAGAATACGTTTCTGAAAAAAACAAGCGCTGTTTTTCACCTAAATTGAGAGATTCATTTGAAGAGAGCTTCAATTTAAAGGTCTCAAACATAGATGAGCGGTGGACACCAAGTGCTCTATGTCCAAGGTGCTACGTACAGCTAAGTGACTCAAGGTAAGTGTAGATTACGAAATTCAAGAACATATATAACTTATTATTGAAATTCTTTCAGACGACAGCCGAGAATCATCATGCCAATGCTTTGGAGAGCTCCGCTTTGCCATGTAACAGATTGCTACTTCTGTCTTAGCAAAAAAAACAGGCGTGGGAAAAAATATACGATGGACTTACGCTGCTGTTTCAACAGTGAATTTTCCAGTGCCATTTTCCGAAGAACCAGTGGACCCGCAACCGTCCGTTTCAAGATGGGCATCTAATAATGAGGCGATACATCCAACATCAGATCCGGAGACAGTAGAAACCACATCAGAATGCGAGTCAACATATACATTGTATGGAGGTCAACGCTTATGTTCCCAAGCAGAACTGAACGATTGGGTTAGAGAATTGAAACTCTCCAAGGAAGATGCAGAGTTGCATGCATCGCGCATGAAACAGTTCGGTTTCTTGGCTCCTGGTGTGGTGACAACAATCTACAGGAAGCGTCATGAACCATACGCAAGGTACTACACAAAAAAAGACAACATCTGTTTTTGTAAGGACATTCCCGGATTATTTGGTGAACTCGGGTACTCTTACGATCCAGGAGAGTGGCGTCTTTTCATCGACAGCAACAAGCAGAGCCTTAAAGCAATTTTACTGCACAACGGCAACAAGAAACCTTCGATTCCAATTGCTCATGCCGTTGACACCAAGGAAACATACGAAGTCATGGACAATCTACTAAAGTGCCTTAACTATGAGAAACACGATTGGAAAGTTTGTGCCGACCTTAAGGTTATCGGTATCCTTTGTGGATTACAAGGTGGATTCACAAAGTACTGTTGTTTTCTCTGCCTTTGGGACAGCCGCGATCGTCAACATCATTACACCAGGAGGAGTTGGACAGAAAGAGTTAACTTCATCCCCGGCAGCGACAACGTGAAATATACACCACTCATAAAAAGGAAAATGTTTTTCTCCCACCTCTTCACATAAAGCTCGGACTCATAAAAAACTTCGTGAAAGCTATCAACAAAGATGGCGAAGCGTTCGCCTATTTAAAAAACATTTTTCCTCACCTTTCATCGGCAAAGATTAAGGAAGGCGTTTTCGACGGTCCGCAAATTAAAAAGTTGTTGCAAGACCAACAGTTTGAGCACATTTTATCACCAAATGAAGCTGCAGCTTGGAACTCATTTCGGCAAATTGTTTCCGGATTTCTTGGAAACAACAAAAGCTCAAATTACAGAGAGATCGTCGAACAACTACTCCAAAATTATAAAAAAATTGGAGCAAATATGTCGCTTAAGATACATTTTCTACACTCGCACTTGGACTTCTTTCCGGACAACCTGGGCGATGTGAGTGACGAGCATGGTGAGCGTTTTCATCAGCAAATGAAAGAAATTGAGCACCGATACCAAGGATTTTGGAACGAAGCTATGATGGGGGACTATATCTGGTTCCTGATAAGAGAAACAAACCCACAACAATATAAAAGAAAGACAAAAGCACATAATTATTTTTAATTTGAAGGTTTTTATTTTTGTGTTTAGATATTTTTTTTTAAAACTTTTTTATAATTAATTAATGTTGATATCCTTAGGATAATTTCTTGTACATATATCGAATTGTTTTTTAATTTAAAGTCATATATTTTTGTCACCCAACAAATTTTAATTTTTTTTGTAATAAAAAAGAAAAAACCTTACCATAGACAAAGTTGTGCATATGTCGAGCAAATTTTTGAAATTCATACCTTTACTCAATTGCGAATAAAAGCGAAACGCGTGCATCGATTTTCATGATCTTTGTCTCATTTTGCTCATAGGTTATGTGACTTTACGTAAAAGTAATAAGATTTGACATTTTTTTTCATTTGGGATTTTTTATGGATTTTTAAAAAAAAAAAAATTTAAATCTTTAGGCAAAAAATAAGTTTTTTCCTTTATATATTCATTTTTAACTTGGAAAGTGTTGCTCGTATAGGAAAACAATATATAAACAGATTAAGGGAATTGTAATTTTAAATTTTTTAAAATTTAATTCAATTAAATCGGGCTAGTGGTTCCTGAGTTATGCCGGACGAAACAAATTAACCAAAAAAAAATTTTTAAAATTAAAAAAAAAAAAATAAAACAAAAACCAAACGAAAAAAAAATTTTTTATTGCGTTTTTCGAGCTCATGTCAAGGTTAGCTACACAGAAAAAATTATCGCATCCGGAGTACATGAAATTTTTTTCATTTTGTTGAGTAGTGTAATTAGATACAAATTAAATAAAACTTTTAAATTTCTTCAACATGTTTTCAGTGTCTCGTTGTAAGTTTACGAACAAATAAAAAAGAGGGCCGATTGAGAAAGACTGAGGTGGAGAGAAACCCACAGATTGTATATTATAATCGCTTCAATGACAACGACCTAATGGATAGATTTTTCATTTAATATGCTTTAAGCTTCACCCCGTCCATTATTATTCTAATTGATATTGACACTGAAAAGCAAATGAAGCGTTAATTAAAGTGTCATTAATACGAAATTCAAATGATAGGACAATTGAGTAAACGGAAGAAGACACATACACAAAATACGTGTGTGTTGTATTAAAAATTTATTAGAATAAATTTCTAAAAGAACGCCAAGAACACATACACACACAAAAATGTTTACCAATAAATTAAAAAAATAGCTCTATCTAAGTGTTTGTATAAAATATATACAGTGGACAAAATAATTATAAGTTCCCCCGTGAAATTGTGAACGTTTTTGCTACTACATAAAATTAATAATAATATTAGTACACTTAGAATAATATGTAGGTAAGAACCACTGCGTATCTAGTTAAAAACAAATGAAATTTCACTTGAAGAAAGGATGACTTACATTTCAGTAAATTCAACTAACATTGTCATTTGTTTTTTACTGTTCAAAAAAATAACCACAATTGTAGTAAAAATGAACCACATTTATTTGTTTTACTTTTTAAATAAAAAAAAAAATACTGTATAAAATGCATGTGAAATCATAATACAGTAATTTGCTGTGGTTTGGTTTTTTAAATGAACTACAAATGTAGTAAAAACTGAAATTTCTTCTACAAATTACTGTTTTTTCACTTAACAACTCAAACAACGAATATGTACAGAAGAAGTTCCCTGAGTGTATGTACAAAAACCCCTTTCGATCTATTTGCAGCAGTTTTTGCTGAATTTTTAATAATTTTAAAACATTATGCATTATTTACCAGCGAAATAAATATAAGTTCAGTTAAAAGCAGTTTTTCCGCAAAATACTAAAATTTTTAAACTTTTTCCTCACTTGCGAATTTTACTACTTCATACCACTAATTTTAAGCACAATTCAGTTTTGCAGCGTCGTTTTCTAAAAAAATATGCAATTTATTCAATAAAAAGTTGTAGCAAACAAACAAAATTTTTTTTTAATATTCAGCGTTCAGTGTTTTTTTTTTTTTTTTTGATTTGTTTAATATAAGTAATAAATAATTGCTTTGAAATTATGAAGAATTAATGCAAATCAATTTGTGCTCTGGTATGACACTTGACATAACTTAAGGCTGTAACGCTACCACTTTGAGGCAAATCGATCATAATCTAAAATGTTTCGTCTGGGTAATTATTTTTTCTTTTAATGTTAGTCTAAATTTATCTCAAAGAGCCTTCCAGATGCGTGCCTTCGATTTTACTTAACTCAGATAACAATTCTTTAGAGAGGAAAACTTTTTTTTTTTGAAGAACCATAGCAGGCAAGGCCTTAGCATGACCAAAACTGATATTGCAATTTGCGAAAAGTGAAAGCTTTCGTAATAAATAGAAGATAATTTGTTTGAATCGTGCAGATTTTTTTTTTGAATAAAGAAAATTGCTTAATTCTTAGTCCTTAAAAAAATAAACATCTTAACCAAATAAAAACTGGTAAACGCATTTGGATGACTCTTGGACTCTTAACTGGTTTGGGGCCTATTGGGCCAGATCCCCCGGGCAGCGACAGGCGAGGCTGTTTATATCTCCCTCTAGGGAGAGGTCGCGGAAACTCTTGTCTATGACGAGGGGCGAACAAAGGACCGTGAAGGGTTACCTCACGGGACACTGTGGCCTTAGGTATCAAGATGGGACGTACCTCTACGGATACGTGCAGATTTTGTGAATTGGAACCCGAGACCTCAGAGCATGTTCTCTGCAAATATCCGAAGCTCTCCGACAGGAGGGTGCGTTATTTTGGTGGTTGAATAGTGACGCCATCGGACGTTTGGAACTGTTTACCTGGCAGGATAGTTGGCTTCGTAGGGAGCCTGAACCTATAGGGTGTATTCGCTGGCAGCACAAAATACCAACTTCTGGTCGCGGTGCATAGTGTCACTCTAGTCTAATCTAGTAACTAGTCCTAAATTTAACATGAAAAGTATTATCCACACCCTACGGTTCTGCTTATGATCGATTTTCGTCGTAAAATTGCCGCCAACGTCCAAATAGTAAGTTAAAAGTCGCTCCCAGCACATTGTTTTTTTGCTGCGTTTAAACATAAATTAATGGTACTCAAATAGTTGTACCCTCAAAATTATATTTGTGTTGAAATTTTTAAAATGTTCTTGAATTTTTCATTCAATATCGTTGACTTGCCACATTTTTTAAAAAAGTGCATTTTTATGCCAAAACGAATGCTGGAAAAAAATTTTACTTAGAATGCTCCCCAAAAAATTGCAAAACTCGCTAATGATAAAAAAGGTCCACAATTTTAAAAATATTTTGCCGCAAGCAAAAAAAAACAAAATATTATAAAAAAAAAAATGCAACAAAAAAGATTTTTTTTTATTCTCATGTGGAATCTAAACCTTTAAAATATGTGTGAGATTTTATTTGTTCGGTTTAAGATCATGACAATTTTTTCTCTAAATCAACAGAAAAATTATAATTTTTATATGATAATTTACTTTGACTATTAGAAAAAAACACAGAAAAAATTATTAGACACTAGCATGAATGGAATGCATTTTCTGACCCACTACGGTCTTCATCAACATTCTTCGTGCCATTTAGTGTTAATCGTAAATATCTTCTATTTAACTCACACGTTAAAGAAATTGGGTAACGTTAAATCCCACATTACTCTGTGTGTTGAGTTAGAATGAAATTTACCACGAACGATTTCTATTTATAGTGTGTTTGTTTTTTTTCCTCTAGTCATTATCATAGTTGCCAGTTTAACTTTCAGTTAAAAATATTTCAAATATTAGTGAATTTTTATTGTTGATCTATATAAATTGTATGTGAGTTGTTGGTTAGTTCAAATATTTTTAAAAAAATCACAATTTTATAGGTGGAGTCATCACAATTTTATAGGCGAACTCGTCCACTGTAAGTTTTGCCTTTTTTAAGCTGAAAACTTGGTAAAATTTTCCAACAAAAATAATTACGCCTAGAGCTGCTTTGACAACATTTTTTTGTTGCGTGTATGGTACTATACGCATTAGGGTGGCAGTGAAAACTCAACATTGGATTTTTGATCAAGCACGGGCGGATTATTGTGTACTTGGTCGTAAACTTAAATGATGGAAATTTAAGCCAAATCAGATAGAGTTATGCACCGTTGAGGTCAATGTTGAAATTTTTAGAAATTCAGTTCATTGAGCTATAATAGACTTAAAACGATCTGAAGTTTGACTAAGTCTAGACAAACTTAATGCTCCACGTATTCTTAGTGTTCCCTATTTTTTAAATAAACTCTTTTGTGCTACGGGAGTCAAAAAGGCCCATCCATTATAAAAAAGATTTTAATATAAAAATTTAAAGAAAAGTTGACAAAATTTACGGTCATAGTATATTAAATTGTTTTCTGAAATATCTTACAAATTAATTTAAAATACAATTTAAGTCCAAAATAAAAAAAACCCAAAATATTAATCCATAAATAGGAAAAAGTATTTTTTAATGGAAACAGTAACCTGAGGGTCCAAATTATCTATTTTTCAACATAATTTTGAGGCAAATATTATTAAAAAAATAATGCTTAAGTAAATAAGGCATTTCTTAACAGAAACACTAGACAGCTTATTTTAGTTTGTTGATAACGAAATAACATTTCAGTAATGTTTTCTATATAATTGTGACGAAAAATTCTATATTCTTTATATACTTGTATAAGGGTAAAAATAAAGTTATACTAATGATTTGGACCATCTCAGTTTGACCCTCGTAGCATAATAGGGTTAATGTTTTTAAATCAAAACTTGTTTTACGTAGTTCACGATAAAAATTTTGTGTTTTTTTCGGAAGATTTGGGTTGTAAAATATTATAATTGTAATGAAAATATTTCAGAAATCATTATGTCAACTTTAATTAACGGACCCAAAAATAAGATATTCTTGAGTTAATTATAGCGGATTATGCTGAATTTCCCAAAATTTTAACTTTGACGTTAAAGTGCACGGCTTTTTTGTTACCATGTAAGTTTTAGATCAAATGGCACAAGAACTCGCTCCGGCTCCGTTGGAATTAAAAAAAATAAATAAAAAATTCACATTTCATTGCCACCCTAACATACGATACATAGTCAATTTCATGTTCATACATACCATATTGAAAAAAAAAAAATTTGTATTAAAAAGGGTGGCGCTAAAATTGTAACTCTATTAAATTTATTTTTATTGTTGACATAACATTGAGATTTGTAAAGTTAACATGGATCCCTTTACCCCAGCAACATGGATCCCTTTACCCCAGCAAATTTTTTTTAGATCTGATTACCTCTGAATATATTCGAGAACAGCTACTTTTACCAACGTTTGCATGGAACCGGTTCTAGAATAGGTTCCTGGGAGTCAAAGTGTAAGGTATCGCTGTCCCAAATCCAGTTCTATAATTTATAATATAATTTATAATAATTTTAATTCTATAATTTATTAAAAAGGATGGCGCTAAAATTGTAACTCTATTAAAATTATTTTTATTGTTGACATTATATTGAGATTTGTAAAGTTAACAAAAGTTAAACACACTTTCACTTAATTTGGATCCCTTTACCTAAGCAAATTTTTTTTTAGAACTGATTACCTCTGAATATATTCGAGAACAGCTACTTTTACCAACGGTTGCATGGAACCGGTTCTAGAGTAGGTTCCTGGGATTCAAAGTGTAAGGTATCGCTGTCCCAAAACTAGTTCTATAACTGGTTCTTAATTAGCGCGTTATTATTTAGAAATAACAAACCAATAGGACAAACTCCATACAAAAAAAATCGGTTGTAGAACATAAATTAGAACATATTGTAAGTAAAACAGTATATCGTCACCTAAAATGCAAAAGGATGTAACTAATAGGGTATTCAATTTACTCGGGTTTGCTTTTGTTCGAGTAATCGAGTAACTCGATTTTGAGGTTTTTAATTTACTCGAGTAGGCGAGTAAGATTTTAAAATTGCTCGAATAACTCGAGTAACTCGAACAATTTTAATACTTAAATTTTATTTTCCAAAAACTCATATTTTTGTTATGTGTTTATATTTTATTAGTACTAATATAACATATATATAAAAAATAACAAATTAATTAAAAATTTTAGTAAAAAGTATATCTAAAAGAGAAAAACATTTGCTAAGATCATTTATTATTGCGACAGTTTTGTCTTAGTACACTCAAAGCAAAAGCGTTATTATAGCAATGAAATTCTTTATAAATATGTTGAAATCTTCATGGATTTTCTTTCAATATAACTGGTTCATAAATATGTATTAAACTGTTTTATAAAAATATTTGTAAGGTGATCCGTTTTGTAATTTCACTCAGACTTGACACAGTTTTGTTATATTAGTTTGTTAGTACTAAACGAAAAAATAGTCCATTTTGTCCGATCATTTTGGGATTTTGAGATATGTAATTTTTCTAAAAAAATTATAAAGAAGTTTTGAAAGAACTTTCATGAATATTTAAGAAGATTTTCATCATATTAATGAAAACTTCATTACTTCTATATGTAAATTTTAATATGTGGAAATTTTGCGTAGGACCGCTATGAATTTCCATATAGGGCTTCTTACAACGGGCTTGTTACAACGACATAAAAGGGACCACCAAAAAGTTTTTAGTAAATGACATTTAAAAATTCCTTTTTGAAAATATAGTATTTATATGTAGTTTCTTTAGATCAAATGGCAACTAAATTAAAAAAAAAAAATAATGTTTGATCCCACTTTTAACCCTCAAATCCGGTCTTAGAACTTGTTTCTTTAAAAAATATCCAAGTTTCTGCGATATCGGAGTTTTTCGCATTAAGTTCTTCGTTTTTCGTAATATAATTTCTTTAACAGTGCTCACTTAATATAAAAATACAATTAACATTTAAATATTCACTTATACAGTCACATTATTTTATACAAAATATTAAAAAAATATAAAATAGTTCATATTTTTAAATTACTCGAGTTACTCGATTAATAGACCAAAATTGTTCGAGTTATTCTTTACTCGAAATTGGCCACTTCAAATTACACGAACAATTGTTCGACATCATTTCATCGATTAATCGAGTAACGGTTAACCGATTGAATACCCTAGTAACTAACATATTTACTTTGTTACAGGAGAAGCCAAAAATGTCCACAGATATTTTAACAATATCGTTAATATAACTGATAGTTTTAATAATAGAACCAAGCAATTTTGTGGAGAAATGCAGTTCAATGCAGTTCTTCATAATCACTTAACCCTACTTCAATAGGGTTGAGTGAAAATGACAAAAGCAAATTTGATTATTATTAGGTTTTTGTTAAAGCTCTGCCTATTCTGGAGTCTTTAGCTTTTCTAAAACTTCGGGTTCGAATGCGAGCTTTAACAAGATCGAAATACTAGTATCAACCTAGCTAATATATTTGATTTGCTTTATTTTTGTAAATATACGGATTTTGAAAGCTCGTTATAAATTAAAAATATGATTTAAATAATCTCCATGTATATAAATATAAAAAACTAATAAAATTGTAAAAAATATTGCTTGAGCCAGAGTATAAACTATTTTTTTTTTTTTTTTTTATTTAAATAGAATATTTTTGGTCTTCAAAGTTTAGTAACGACATGATGCTTGTCAGGAAAAGACCCTAGCCACGTGTTCGACTACTGGAACAAAATTCGTGATTATTACGTTTTTTGTTAAAGCTCTGCTTATTGTGGAGGCTCTAGCTGTTATAAAACTTCGGGTTCTGATGAGATCTTTAGCCAGATCGAAATTCTAGTATCAACCTAGCTAATATGTTTGATTTGCTTTATTTTTGTAAATATACGGAGGTTGAAAGCTCGTTATAAATTGAAAATAACATAAAAATAATCTCGATGTATATAAAAACAAAAAACTAATATAACTGTAAAAAATATTACTTGAGCCAGAGTACACACTAAAAATTTTTATATAAATAGAACATTTTTGGTCTTCAAAACTTAGTAACGTCATTATGCTTGTTAGGAAAAGACCTAACCACGTGCTTGATTACTAAGAAGACAAGAATGGAGCAAAATTGATTATTAATAGGTTTTTTGTTAAAGTTCTGCCTATTCTGGAGTCTTTAGCTTTTCTAAAACTTCGGGTTCTGATGAGATCTTTAGCCAAATCGAAATTCTAGTATCAACCTAGCTAATATGTTTGATTTGCTTTATTTTTGTAAATATACGGAGATTGAAAGCTCGTTATAAATTAAAAATATGATTTAAATAATCTCCATGTATATAAATATAAAAAACTAATAAAACTGTAAAAAATATTGCTTGAGCCAGAGTATAAACTATTTTTTTTTTTTTTTTATTTAAATAGAATATTTTTGGTCTTCAAAGTTTAGTAACGACATGATGCTTGTCAGGAAAAGACCCTAGCCACGTGTTCGACTGCTGGAACAAAATTCGTGATTATTGCGTTTTTTGTTAAAGCTCTGCTTATTGTGGAGGCTCTAGCTGTTATAAAACTTCGGGTTCTGATGAGATCTTTAGCCAAATCGAAATTCTAGTATCAACCAAGCTAATATGTTTGATTTGCTTTATTTTTGTAAATATACGGAGATTGAAAGCTTGTTATAAATTAAAAATAACATTTAAATAATCTCGATGTATATAAAAAAAAAACTATATATAGTTCAATTTAGAAAAAAAAAGATTGTAATTTTGATTTTCCACTTGAAATTAAAAATATATACTGCGGTTTCACAGAAAATAAACCGTACAAAAATGTTCGTACGAAATTTACCAATTTTGTTTTTAATGTATGAATGTTCAAAGTAATTTTCTATTATATAAATACATAAATATAATAAATACATTTAAAAACTGTAAAAAACATATGAGATTCGAAGTTGGTTTATAAAACCGCTATTTTTTATCGTAGAAGTCGAAATTTTGTGTAGACATATAGTTTAGCCAAATGAATCATAATTATCAATAAACCCGATTTTGGGAACTTTGTTAGTTCCAACCTATTGCAGTTTGTATGACGATATGTTGTTCAACAACCTGTTATTTTTATTTAACTATTTTACTGAGACTTTTTAAAAAGGTAGACTGTGAAAAATTTACCCAATTTAATCGTTCGAAATCAATTTCTATAAGCATACCCCGTCAGTGTCATGGAAAACCACAACAGGACTTTTGCGACACCCTGTATAATATAGACATTTCAGATTTTTTGGAATTAAATTTTTAAATTTTAAGGCATGTTTTGCGTCCTTTTTAAAATTAAACCTTTTTTTGCGAATTTAGAGTGTTAAAGCAATTTGCATTTAATTTGGTGAATAAACTTTTTATTTTATTAAATATTAAAGCTCTTAATGTCATACCCTATATTGACATCTGTTCAATAATTACATAATAATTTGTTGTTGGAGTGCTTGTTAATGACGCAAAAAACACTTTTTTCATCACAACAAATTTTGATTAGGATGAAATAAAGTATATAAATGGATAAGGGTAATATTAAATTTGACATTTCATTGTAAAAAATAAAAAAAGGTAAAATACTTGAACATCCATAGACACAAGTAATATAATTTAGGGTGGTGTTAAAATTTAAGCTTTAGACTTTATTAAAAGCCTATGGGCTTAAGGAAATCAAGTTGCAGCAACAACAATAATATAGAAATACTAGAAATAAAGAGTGAAAACGAAAAAAATTTACAATTTTCAAAACACACAAAAAACAACAGAAAAAATCTGATATCACAAATTAAGAACAATGCAGAAAGAATTCCTTGACGAGTTTTAATGAAATTTTTTTAATAAACTAATGACGTTTTCTTGACAATGTGAATGAAAAATTTTTTAAACTTCATGAAAAAGATTCGTAGTTTTAATGAAACAATTTTTAATGGAACTTTTTAAATGGGCGTATGAAATTTTTATTAAATACTAGAAATTTGTGTGAGTTGTTGGTTAGTTCGGTTAAAGATCATGAATATTTTTCCATATTAACAGAAAAATTATAATTTTATTTGTGATAATTTACTTTAATTAACAGAAAAAACACTTAGAAAAAAGTTATTTGACACCTGCATGAATGGAGTTAACTTTCTAGCCCGCAACGGCTTTCATCAACATTCTTCGTGCCTTAAAGTGTTAAATTGTAAACATCATCTATTTAACTCAACTAGTTAAGTTAAAAACATACCGCGACTTAGTTTGAGTATGACGAAATTTACTGCGAACTTATTTTCTATAAAGATATGTTTAGTTGTTAATTATTACCACAGTTGCCAGTTCAACTAATTAAGTTGAAAATTTGACTGGCAGTTATTTTCAAATGTCATCATATTTTTATCCTTTACATTGTAAGTGAAGGAATATCAAACATTGAAGATTTTATTCGTTTTTCAACATATGTCGAGCATATATATTAAGCGAATTTTTGCACTGTACATTGTGAGTGGTTAATAGTGAATTTTTATTGTTGATCTATATCTGCAAAAATTCGCTTAATATATATGCTCGACATATGTTGAAAAACGAATAAAATCTTCAATGTTTGATATTCCTTCACTTACAATGTAAAGGATAAAAATATGATGACATTTGAAAATAACTGCCAGTCAAATTTTCAACTTAATTAGTTGAACTGGCAACTGTGGTAATAATTAACAACTAAACATAGCTTTATAAAAAATAAGTTCGCAGTAAATTTCGTCATACTTAAACTAAGTCACGGTATGTTTTTAACTTAACTAGTTGAGTTAAATAGATGATGTTTACAATTTAACACTTTAAGGCACGAAGAATGTTGATGAAGGCCGTTGCGGGCTAGAAAGTTAACTCCATTCATGCAGGTGTCAAATAACTTTTTTCTAAGTGTTTTTTCTGTTAATTAAAGTAAATTATCACAAATAAAATTATAATTTTTCTGTTTATATGGAAAAATATTCATGATCTTTAACCAACAACTCACACACAATTTATAGATCAACAATAAAAATTCACTATACTAGAAATTTTTCATTAAAGTAATGCAAAAATTCATTAATATCATGCCGATAATTATCTCCGCAATTACTCTAAAATTTTTGGCCATAAGTTTTTTTAACGATTCGTTGCGAAATTTTGCGAACTTAAAGTTTTTTGCTGTAAAACGCAATGTTTTGTTTTGGACACTTATAATTAAGATTTTTCGGATTAGTTCAATTTTAGAAATAATAGATTTTTGGTCATTTTGCGTTAATATTGTTTCAAACAGGCATGTATTAAAGAATGCCCCATCTGAACTCAGAAATGCTTTAATAACTTTTTAAGAAAAAGTGGCACATAATAAATAGTACACTCAGGGAACTTCTGCTGTAAATATTTGTAGTTGTTTGATTTTGTAATAAAGTATATTTATGTTTAAGTGAAAAAAAAACAGTCATTTGTAGAAGAAATTTAATTTTTGACTACATATGTAGTTCATTAAAAAAAAAAAAACAAAGTACATCAAATAACTGTATTATGAATTTAAATTCATTTTATACAGTCGTTTTTTTTACTTAAAAAAGAAAACAGATAAATGTTTGTTTATTTTTTTCCTAACATGTGGTTAATTTTTACTACAATTGTGGTTAATTTTTTGCACAGTGAAAAACAAATAACAATGTTAGTTAAATTTACTGAAATTTTTTTTTTTTTTTTTTATTAATTAATAATCATATAAATTCAAATTATATACTATTACCCTAACCGAGCACTAGCTACTATGGCCTTCGGCGCATTGTAGCGAAAACAGACCAGTGCCTCTGGTGGGAATCGAACCCACGACCCCCGCACAGATAAGCCAGCACGCTACCAACTAGCCTACCGGGGCGCACTATACTTTATTAATTTTTTTCATTTTATCTAGTGTTAGTTGAATTTACTTCAATGTAAGTCGTCTTTTCTTCAAGTGAAATTTCATTTGTTTTCAACTACATTTACAGTGGGGTTTACGTCCATAGTATTCTAAGGGCCATTATTACAACTTGCCAATAACTAAAATTCGGATGTTATCTGACAGATTATTAGTTTTTCGTTATTATAAGTATACTTTAAGCTAAAAGTGACCCATAAGCTAAAGGGAAGACATTGTTGCCTTTAACTTTAAACGTAATGTTTATGTGTTTAAAGTTACCACATTTTCTGCTCTATAAAGAAAAAGAAGAAAATACCGAATTTCACAAATTATTGTTTGTTTGATAACAAATAAATAAAAGTACGTTGCCACTACGTATTTTTATAAACCAATTCATAAACCAATAATCAGTTTTTAGTTTCGTGCTGCCACATTATCAAAAATATTAATTTTATTTTATTGGGAAGTTGTAATAACGAAAAACATTATAGCTCACTATATTCCTCATTTTAGCTAAAGTTACTTTTTACTAACATTTACTTTAAAGGCAAGTTGTAATAACGGCCCTAAGTGTATGATATATCACATTGAAAGTAATGTATTCAAGTTTAAGAATATAGAGTAAGTGCGGGTAATGTGGAGTAGACGGGTAATGTGGAACACCCCTTCATTTCGGAAGCTAAGGACTATTTGAGAAATCTTTGTTAGTGAAACCGTTGTATATTTATACACTAATAATAATACATGTATAAATATTCGAAGAAAAATGTCAAAATAACAAAAACTTTAGTAAAATAAACGAAATTTTGTACATTTTACGAAAGTTTTCGTTGTTTTGACGTTAATTTCGTATTTTTATACATGTATAAATTAATGTCACGCTTACATTTTTGAGACTTATCATAGCCTTTGAGTTTTAATTAGTTGAAAAGTTAAACTTAGTATGCTTGAATTTTTTTACATGTGTTCAAAGAATACTTTGGTACAAACAATTTTACATACATATGTTTTGTCTGAAATAATAGGAATTAAGGAATTTTTTAATGTCATTATTAAATATTAATATTATGTTTAACAATTTTTAATAATTTTTTTAAAAGATTTAGTTTCAGATCGGCTAATGTGGAATATGTTACGGCGTGTAATGTGGAATACTATTCCATATTACCCGCTCAGTCTTTTTTTTTTAATTAAATATAACAATTTTATATGGTATTTACTATTACTACGGCCGCGGATCAATAAGTCCGTGACTTTTTGAGTGAAACATAATCTCTTTTAGCTCAATACACTTAGTCCCACGTTTCTACAATTTGTGTATCCGTTCCAAAAAAAAAGGATTTTTCGAAGTCCATAAAATAGGCATTTGTTTGATCAATCATTTCATTGTTGGAGCTAAATCTCTTTCCATCGAGCCATTTCTTTATCGTGTGCATCCGTGCATTATCTTGATGAAAAATAACTTTTTTCTTGACCATATGGGGTCGTTTTTTTTTTTAATCCTCGTTAAATCGTTCTAATAAGTTGGCATAATATTCGCCGTTTATTGTTTTTCCCTTTTGAATGTAATCGATGTGGATTATCCCGCGTGCATCCCAAAAAACTGTTGCCATCACCTTATTGGCCGACAAACTTACCTTGAAAGACAAGATGATGAAAGGAAACTATAAAACGCTATAGACAATGCAGAAGCCAATCCAAAAAAGCAAAAATCGGATCTAGCGAATTTGTTAAAGAGAGAAATTGATTTATGATTTATAAGTTGTAACGGCAGAAGTCGGGACCCTCGTTTCTGCCAACACCCTTGTATAATAAAATCTCAAACTTGATACGTTATTTGGCCTAATAATTTTCAAACGACCCTCGTTGCAGTTAGAGGGTATAAAAAGCGCAGCATCACACAAATCGTGATCAGTTGTCTGCAGCCGTGGTCGTGAACACAAGGTAAACTTATTAATAACTCTGTCTTCTTTTAGCTCTCAAGGACTTAGCCTGAAAAGGAAGCGTGCCGTCATAGGTCACTTCCATCCTTAGATATCCTGCCGTATCCTGCGAAGGTCCTTTGACATCCTGAGAGTATCCTGCCGTATCCTTCAAAGGTCCTGCGTCATCCTTGCGACATCCTGCGAAGGTCCTTCGACATCCTGAGAGTATCCTGCCGTATCCTTCAAAGGTCCTGCGTCATCCTTGCGACATCCTGCGAAGGTCCTTTGACATCCTGGGAGTATCCTGCCGTATCCTTCAAAGGTCCTGCGACATCCTTGCGACATCCTGCGAAGGTCCTTTTGACATCCTTGGAGTATCCTGCCGTATTTTGCGAAGGTCCTGCGTCATCCTTGCGACATCCTGTGAAGGTCTTTCAACCTCCTTCGAGTACACTGCGAAGGCCCTGTTAACATCGAAGTGTGTGCCGTTCGTTGGTCGCCTCCCCTCAAGTGTGTGCCGTTCGTTGGTCGCCTGGGGGTACTACCAAGGATAACATCGGAGTGTGTGCCGTTCGTAGGTCGCCTCCCCTCAAGTGTGTGCCGTTCGTTGGTCGCCTGGGGGTACTACCAAGGATAACATCGGAGTGTGTGCCGTTCGTAGGTCGCCTCCCCTCAAGTGTGTGCCGTTCGTTGGTCGCCTGGGGGTACTACCAAGGATAACATCGGAGTGTGTGCCGTTCGTAGGTCGCCTCCCCTCAAGTGTGTGCCGTTCGTTGGTCGCCTGGGGGTACTACCAAGGATAACATCGGAGTGTGTGCCGTTCGTAGGTCACCTCCCCTCAAGTGTGTGCCGTTCGTTGGTCGCCTGGGGGTATTCCCGAAGAAGCCGTCGGAGTGTGTGCCGTTCGTAGGTCGCCTCCCCTCAAGTGTGTGCCGTTCGTTGGTCGCCTGAGGGTACCGCTAAGGACAACATCGGAGTGTGTGCCGTTCGTAGGTCGCCTCCCCTCAAGTGTGTGCCGTTCGTTGGTCGCCTGGGGGTATTCCCGAAGAAGCCGTCGGAGTGTGTGCCGTTCGTAGGTCGCCTCCCCTCACGTGTGTGCCGTGCGTTGGTCACCTGAGGGTATTTCCTGTAGAAAACTTCAGGGCCAGGGTCCCTCCCAAATAACCATTCTTTCCCTTTCCTTTGTATTTTAGCTTAAGTGATCTGGTAATTAGATTAAGAGAATAAAGTACGCTTTATAACGTTTAAACCACGATTTTTTACTCTTTGTCACTGACAAAAATAAATATCTGTGACGATCCCTACCCCCGCGAGCTTACCCCGGCTAACGGAGGAAATCTCGTCGTTACAGTGGCGCCCGAGCAGGGACAAAGAGTTTAAGGTTGTTGATATCGTTACCAGATCACTTAGCTTGAAGAAGAAACTCTAGATATTTTCACTACTACGTTTTTTTCATACCCGTTCATCATGTTACGTACATCGTGGGTATATTCCTTAAGAAAGGACGAACTGATTACTTACCTTAGCGAGTTTAGGCTGGAAACATCAGGAAACGTCGACGAGTTACGCAAACGACTCGTTCAATTCGTGGGCGGGGAACATGAGCCCCAAATTATCACCAGACTTTTAGCCATACAAACCAAGCATGACCCGACAACCTCGAATATGGAGAATAAGATATACTCTCCTCGAAAACAGCAGAAGGAGGATGAGATTCCGAACCCGCCAAACAATCAAGGCGATGAATACGAATCGATCCAGATTCCCGTGCCCCCGGCCGCTGGTGGTTCCGACCTGAAATCAAGGGCTGACCAGATCCGAAAATGGGGAGTCCAGTTTGACGGAGTCGCCCAGCCGCTAGAATTTGTGGAGAGAATCGAGGAGTTGGCACGCATGTATGCCATTGACATCAACACCATGCCCGCTATGATGCCAGAAATCCTCGTCGGCAAGGCACTCATATGGTATCGAAATAACAATCGGTATTGGGTCACATGGTCGGCATTCCAGAAGGATTTTCTAAAATTCTTTTTACCACCCCGGTATTTCGAGCGCTTAGAGGATGAAGTCAGGAAGCGCCATCAAAGAACCCGTGAGACGTTCAAGGACTACACGCTTGCCATGCAGAACCTTATGCGACATACCGGGTATACCGAGATACAGAAGCTTGAGCGTATATTCCGCAACGCCCTTCCCGAGTACCTGTGGTACATCCGCCGAAAGGATTTCGATTCCCTGGACGAACTCCTGGAAATGGCGGCCGATCTTGAGTGCATTCCTGTCAAGCCCCAACACCCCGGTGAACACCACCGCTTGATGGCACCAGAGGAGGGTCTGCAACAGCAGAATGATGCTATACCCAATCCCCGGGACGCGTGTCGTAATTGCGGACAAAGGATAAGAAAGATCCAGTGCTGCCGCCGTTCGGGAAAGAATCGTCGAGCCCGCGCAGAACGGGGGAGTGCTGGCCCTCGGAGAAGTTTACCCTCGCAACTAGAAACCTCCTTGAAGTACACTACTACCAGACTAATCGCTAACGTTATCCTGGAGGACCGCCTGATAGCCGCTACTATTGACACCGGAGCCACAAGTTGCTTTGTAAGTAAAAACTTGGTCAACACCCTTCACGATGTCTCTTCACTAGAGCCGTACGAATCAACGGTAACGCTGGGCGACGGGACCATACGATATATCACCCATGCCCTAGAACATGATGTCACGCTGGGGAATCGAAAGATAAGGACAAAACTCCTCGTCATGGTCAACTCACCTGAAGATTTCATTATTGGGCTGCGGTTTCTGGAAAGCTGCGAAACTAAAATCACTATTGCAGGCCTAACGTGTGAATTCCGGCAAATACCAGGTCAAAACCACACACAAGACAACCACGAGATCATCCGCCGTCTTAAATCGTCAGAAGTACACCCGGCAGAATTTCCATCACGGTCCCCGGTAATAACATCACAATCTGTTGCCCGTAAGTCACCGACTATTTGGCAAGACGACCACGCGCAGTTGGGTCAGGCAAATACCCCGTGTGCAGGCAAACAATATACCCCAGTCACGCCACCACAAACTACTCCGGCTCACTTTAAAACGTCTCCGACACCATCGACTCCGTCCGAATCACACACGTCGTCACCGTCATCTTCGTCCTCCTCCCCATCGTCGTCATCCTCCTCGTCATCCGCATCAACGTCGTCCTCTTCATCTGAGTCCGATACAGACAAGGGC
Organism: Delia radicum; assembly: GCA_021234595.1. NCBI lineage: Eukaryota > Metazoa > Arthropoda > Insecta > Diptera > Anthomyiidae > Delia > Delia radicum. Next base: position 87,378,774 of record CM037853.1, read on the forward strand.
CCACGAAGAAAGGAAAAACGAGTTAACACGAGGCTAACTAGCACTCGTGAGGGCACACCACCATCCAGCGCTCCAGTATTTTCACCATTGCCACGGCCGTCTTACACGCCACCTTACCCACCACCACGAGATCGATACCACCCTATCATCACAGAGGACGACATTTCACAGTCGGTCCGGAAAAAATTACAACCGTACGTCCACAACACGTTGGGCCGTTCTAAACCAGGGGTTCGTGGCAATCAAATCTGTGTGATAGACCATCAAAGATACCGGGTACACGTAAATCGCCAACATTTAGCCATAGTCAAACGTTTGGCCCCGTTGGCGAATCAACAAAGTCTCCGAAGTAAGGACACGTCCTTCCACTAGGTTCCCCAAGGGGGGAGCATGTGTAACGGCAGAAGTCGGGACCCTCGTTTCTGCCAACACCCTTGTATAATAAAATCTCAAACTTGATACGTTATTTGGCCTAATAATTTTCAAACGACCCTCGTTGCAGTTAGAGGGTATAAAAAGCGCAGCATCACACAAATCGTGATCAGTTGTCTGCAGCCGTGGTCGTGAACACAAGGTAAACTTATTAATAACTCTGTCTTCTTTTAGCTCTCAAGGACTTAGCCTGAAAAGGAAGCGTGCCGTCATAGGTCACTTCCATCCTTAGATATCCTGCCGTATCCTGCGAAGGTCCTTTGACATCCTGAGAGTATCCTGCCGTATCCTTCAAAGGTCCTGCGTCATCCTTGCGACATCCTGCGAAGGTCCTTCGACATCCTGAGAGTATCCTGCCGTATCCTTCAAAGGTCCTGCGTCATCCTTGCGACATCCTGCGAAGGTCCTTTGACATCCTGGGAGTATCCTGCCGTATCCTTCAAAGGTCCTGCGACATCCTTGCGACATCCTGCGAAGGTCCTTTTGACATCCTTGGAGTATCCTGCCGTATTTTGCGAAGGTCCTGCGTCATCCTTGCGACATCCTGTGAAGGTCTTTCAACCTCCTTCGAGTACACTGCGAAGGCCCTGTTAACATCGAAGTGTGTGCCGTTCGTTGGTCGCCTCCCCTCAAGTGTGTGCCGTTCGTTGGTCGCCTGGGGGTACTACCAAGGATAACATCGGAGTGTGTGCCGTTCGTAGGTCGCCTCCCCTCAAGTGTGTGCCGTTCGTTGGTCGCCTGGGGGTACTACCAAGGATAACATCGGAGTGTGTGCCGTTCGTAGGTCGCCTCCCCTCAAGTGTGTGCCGTTCGTTGGTCGCCTGGGGGTACTACCAAGGATAACATCGGAGTGTGTGCCGTTCGTAGGTCGCCTCCCCTCAAGTGTGTGCCGTTCGTTGGTCGCCTGGGGGTACTACCAAGGATAACATCGGAGTGTGTGCCGTTCGTAGGTCGCCTCCCCTCAAGTGTGTGCCGTTCGTTGGTCGCCTGGGGGTATTCCCGAAGAAGCCGTCGGAGTGTGTGCCGTTCGTAGGTCGCCTCCCCTCAAGTGTGTGCCGTTCGTTGGTCGCCTGAGGGTACCGCTAAGGACAACATCGGAGTGTGTGCCGTTCGTAGGTCGCCTCCCCTCAAGTGTGTGCCGTTCGTTGGTCGCCTGGGGGTATTCCCGAAGAAGCCGTCGGAGTGTGTGCCGTTCGTAGGTCGCCTCCCCTCACGTGTGTGCCGTGCGTTGGTCACCTGAGGGTATTTCCTGTAGAAAACTTCAGGGCCAGGGTCCCTCCCAAATAACCATTCTTTCCCTTTCCTTTGTATTTTAGCTTAAGTGATCTGGTAATTAGATTAAGAGAATAAAGTACGCTTTATAACGTTTAAACCACGATTTTTTACTCTTTGTCACTGACAAAAATAAATATCTGTGACGATCCCTACCCCCGCGAGCTTACCCCGGCTAACGGAGGAAATCTCGTCGTTACAAAATATAATGCTCTGCTAACAATAAAGCCAACATCGGTAGACAGCGTACGGGGTTTCTCCGTTGCTGAGGACTTTGAAACAAAAACTCGAAATTAGATGTCAAGCGAATTACTTAATGTTTTATAGTAGACTTAAAAACTTATTTTTTTTTAACTAACTGATGTATTTTTATTTAATGTTATATGATATTTATTTTTAATTGAAATTATCTCAAATCATTTAATTAATATGTTTTTATTTTTGTTTTTAATGTACAAATTAAATCAAAAATATGTGCTTTATTATTTAATTTTTAATAAAAACTTCCTTTTAACAAAAACCAATCGGTTTTTTGAAAATGTTAAAATCTGTCAATTAAAAATGAATTGAATCAATTAAATATTTGCTGAAATTGCTTGCCATTTCTTTATATTATCGCTCAAACGCCAACATCAACACGTTTTGGTAGTTTTTTGTAATATTTATGTTGTTGTTTTTTTAAATCTGAATATTTTTTTATTCTAAAACATTATCATAAAATTGACAATGTAATTTTTAAAGTTTAATTTCGTTTAATAAAAATTTTATATTTTTTTAAACATAAAGAAATGCAAAAAATAAATTAAAATCTATTTTAAACAAAAAAAAATACTCTGATTTCAACAAAAGGACTAATTTTTGCAAAGCAAAATAAAAAAAAATTGCCATAACCCCAACGTTTCAATCCAAAGAAAAAACTAATTTCTGTGTGAATTTGTTCATATAAGCATAAATACATCTGCTAACTAAATGAGAATTTCATGCCGGTTAAAATTCAATGCTGTTAAAAAACATTTGGTATGGCAACAACACGTCTATAAAAAAAAACATTTGGTATGGCAACAACAACTTTTTTGGGTATACTTTTGAGAAGGTATACAATATTGATCACTTTTTAATCAAATGAGTTATTATTTAATTGAAAAATAATTCAATTCAAGAGCTATCTAATTTCTAATTGAATTAGCAAAGTTTCGTTGTTGGCGGAATTTCGGCAATTAAAGTTACTGAATCGGTGGTTTTTGTAATTGAGATGGGGGTTTTTTTTTATTGCGTGTTAGGATCAAATTACTGATTTTAAATAAAAAAATCAATTTAAAGGGAATTCCCGGAAAATTTATAATTTTTCCCGGGATTACCGGAAAATGAAAAAGTTCGGAAGTTCCCAAACCCTATATATAATACTATCAATACATTCGCAATATAGTATTAAAGGTCATATTATCTCATCTGTTGATGAAATATTGGATCTTGGCGTAGTCTTTGACTACAAATTATCGTTTTGTAGCCATTTGAACTTCATTATACCTAAAGCTTATTCATTATTAGCATTTATACGTCGTAATTCTGGTAATCTTTTTGATTGTTCCACAAAAAAAGTTCTGTTTTGTTCTTTTGTAAGATCTAGGCTAGAATATGCATCATTTATTTGGAGCCCTGTAGCGGATATCCATATTAATCGTATTGAGAAAATTCAAATTAAATTTGTAAAATTTGCTCTCCCATTCCTAAATGTTCATGTTAATCAATCTCCTTTTGATCCTACATTTTCTGTTCCATCCTATGAGGATAAATGTGAATTTATTTTCATTAAAACTTTGGAAACACGTAGGACCATTTTTGCCTTAAATTTTTTACATGGTATTATTTGTGGTGTAGTTGATTGCCCAGAATTATTGCATTTAATCAAATTTTATGTTCCTTCTAGATCGTTAAGAGTTAGAGATAAGTTCTTTTATATTGATGTACATAGAACTAATTATGCGTTAAATGAACCTCTAACTAGAGTTTTGAGATTGTTTAATAAATATTGTAATCAATTAGATATAAGTGTTAACCACTATCAATTTAAAACTGTATTAAATAATATATTTTAAGTTTTTTTTAATATTGTCATAATTTTGCTAGTCTGTAAGGATTTTTGTATCCATAGACGAAATAAATAAATAAATTATTATTATTCTAAAATAAATGAATTTTGTCTATAATGGATGACAAATTGATGCGTTTAAATACACAATTGACAATCAACACAATACGACATCGAAATTAGAAAAGTCTGGTCAAATCATAAAACAATCAAATCAAAAAGTTATACTACGATACATTAAAAATAAATGGATTTTCAATAGCAATAAAAACAAAATGAGACAATAGTCCAAACACCCAATAATAACGATGGCGACAACAAGATATCATCATATCAGAACATACAAGTATTAAATAAAATAGAATAAAGGAAAACGGGGGGAAATAAAATGCATTATTTATTAATGGTTTCAAATTGTTATACGTCGATTGGAAACAATGCAAACACCAGAGATGGGTGCGTGAGTGAACAATGTTTTTCCACACTTAAACTATGTAGTATAATCTTAGCAAAAAAATATGTTTTAATTATTGTGAGAACATAACCTCTAAAATCGAAAACGAGAGGACCGATCACTGTTCCTAAATATTGCGGCCAGATATTCGGGACAGATTTTCCGCAAAATTTCATTAAAGTATTGCATGTTTTAACGAAGTTTTTTTTAAGCAAATTTTAACAATAAGATATTTTAAATTTTGATATAATTTTTATTAAAAATAAAAATTATGGTTTTTCGATCTTTAATTGTGCAATGAAAATGAAAATTATTGAAGTTCAAGCCATACTCTATATTTCTTTATTAGGATACTGTCCTAACAAATAATCTATAGAGTTTTTGTTTTCAAATTTCTAATTGACCACTTTCAGGAATGTGTTGATAGACCTATTTCTGGAATTTTCTAGGTTCCCATCCTTAGAATACGTTTTGAAAGAAGTGGCAATCCCATTCAAACATAATCAAACATTCATATAATCTAGTTATCCCACTAAATGAGAACTAATATATGAGGTCGAAGTTAAAGATTATCACCATTGATCAAAACTAAATTGAAGTTTTTGATGGTAAAAAAAATGAGACCTTCAACGACATTTATAAAATTTGGTTAATAAATGTGCAGCATGTATTACCAAGTAAATCCGCGTTTTTCAGTTTTTTACTATATTTAACTATTTTGTCAAAATTTATCATCCCATTTCGCAATCGGTCAATGCATGTTTGTGCATAAGAAAAAACACAAATCTGACTAATTATGTCGTGCAAATAAGAAAAAAAAAAAAAATAAATAAATAAATTCATAGAAAAATCGCGAAATTTGCGAAAAAGGACGACCTATGAGTTCATCTTTTAGTATAATATGTAAAGTGAATGTCTACAAAATATTTTCAAATTGTATTTTAAAATTCATACAAATATATAAACAATTTTAAAAAAAACTCAACAGTAAATGGGTGAACTAGTTCAAACGAGTACTACACTCACAATATTTTAACAGTAATTGATTGTAATTTATTTAAAAAGTAATAAGCTAACTTTGTTTTTTAAGGAATATAAATTTCTGAACTACAAAGAAATATATTTTTTTAACATATATTACTACTACACATAAATACTGTTTTTCTGTACCAGTTAATATTTTCATTTAAAAATTTCTATTCACAAAAAATTCTTTATTTGAACCAAAACGTTAATGATAGTAAAAAAAATAAAAACTGTTGTTTTTCAGAAATTGGGAGTTAATTTTTGATTGCCAAAATTTATTTTTACGGTTTTGGGAGTTTTTTCAAATTTTTTATTTTATTTTTGATAGCAAAAATTATCGAAAATCTTTTTTTTTTTACGGATTTTGAGTTCATTTTTTAATTGTTAAAAATAAATGAAAAAAAAACATTTGATTTGAAAGAAAAGTGAGTTAACCGGTTTTTAATTATATGTTTAGTAGTTTTAATGTATATAATCCTTTGTATTTAACGACACAATATTGTGAGTGTAGTTTAAAGACTAGTAAATACTTACAAAGCAGTCATTTTAAACCAGTTGCGTAATAGTTTAAAAAATCCATTTAATAAGATTCTCTAAACTTACGAGTTTTCGAAATTCATATTTTTTTTACAACGTTTGTTTTTAAAAATATAATTTGAGTTTACAAATGAACATTTAAAATTTTTATTATAAATTCAACCGACAAGGGAGGTATCGCGACCCAGACCGACAGATCTTAAAGAACTTCGGATATGTTGTAGAGAATACAAATTTTTGTTAGCAATCTCATGTTTAGGCTTTACTAAGTGGGGTCAAAAATTACCCCATATTAAGTTTTTTTCGGTTTATTTTTTTTTATATGTATCCATTTGTGAACATGTATGAACTCATCCATGCTTATATATGAAGAGATTAGAGGTCGTACATGAACATATGCCATCATATAGGATTCATATATGTATGTTTATAAGAATTCATATGTATGACCATGTATGGAAATGCATTGGCATGTATGATTATATAAGTAAATAGTATCTCAATTTTCGTTAATGCACACGGAGTTTGGATATTCTAGTTTTGTTAACCTTATCTTTTAATACTATATTTTGAATTTGCGGTAGAAGTTGTACTAAATGTTTGGCTCAAAAAAACTAGTATATGACTGGTTCCGTCCTAGTATTTTTTGCTACTGGGAAAAGTTGAATATATTTTGTAGACATTCGCTGTAATGAAAGTGTTTGTTAAAATAACTTTCGTAAATATTAACTTTGGTACTTTTTGCTACTGGGAAAAGTTGAAAATATTTTGTAGACATTCACTGTAATGAAAGTGTTTGTTAAAATAACTTTCGTAAATATTAACTTTGGTACTAAAAGATGAACTTATAGGTCGTCCCTTTTCGCTATGCTGTCATATAAATTTTAGGCACATTCGGCGTTTTTGCCAAACTCAAAAAAAGTGTAAACTAAAATTAAGTTTACGCCTTACCAAAATTTTGTTTTTTAAAATATTTTATAAAGTAAATAAAATTGATTAAGATTAATGAAAATTTCATAGATTTTAGTTCATGTTAATTTTTCTTGAACTCAAAAATAATAAGTTATTTTCTTTAATTTTCCTTACTTGAATTAGGTTAATATTCTTAAAAAATGTTAGAAAATGTATTTCTTTTAGTAAAAAATCTTAAATGTTAAGAATTTATTTAAATAAAAGTTAAGAAATTTAAAACTGTATTAAGTATAATAACTTCTTAACAAATTTACTTTCCCAATCAAAAAAAGTTATATCTCGTATACAAAATCAGATATCATTTGATATAGACTGATATTTATTCTTATCCAAGTTCATGTCGAAATTGCAGTATACAGTAATATCCGATAAGATCCCTCAAATATATATAGATTAAATTAGATCAAAATTGATTTCAAAATTGAGGGATCCAAATATATCTAATTGAAGATCCTAATAGATCCCAAAAGTGTGCGTGAGGCGCCATCAACATCAATTCACCGTCGTTCTTAACAATTGAACATTTCGGAGACATCATTGAGCCGAATTTTGCATAACGACCTTGGTATGACGCCATACAAAGTCCAATTGGTTCAGGAGTTCACAAAAAAAAAGTTATTTGGCGGACCCTTTATATGTTACAGTTCGTCAGAAAATTATAAAGTTTTTTTGGTTTTGGGATATAATGACTTATTTTTTTTAATTCCAACTCCTTCCACAGGCGCGCGGAGGCCAAAAACGCTGATTTAGGGACCCTTTTCCGGCAGAGCAAAAAGATCTGTATTTATATGAAATTTGAATTCACCTGTAGATTCTACACCAAAATTTATTTTAAAAAAACTTTTTGCCCTGTGGAGAAAAACCGTGGATTGACTTGTTAATACTGCACATTTCAGTTATTAACCATATTTGATACTCGAATGTTAATGAAGGTCTTTTATATATTAACCCTAAAAAACTGTGATAAAATATTTGATTTTAAAATTTTATGTATAAAAAACTTCGCTAAACATGCAAAACTTTAATGCAAATTTGCGAAAAATCTGGCCATATGTGAAAAAACTGGGTACGCCATTAAAATCAGCGTGGCCGTGAAATAATTGAATCACGAAAATTTCGTGTCACGCACTCATCTCTTATGCCACGAAATCAGTTTTTATGTAGGTTGTTTGTTTGTGATAAACGTTTTTACAACCGTTTGAGAGAATGAAAAAAAAAACACAATATCAACAATAACAAATTGTTTACTTACCATTAAATAAGAAACGCTACGATTTTTTTCACATACGATTGAAAAACATCACATACATACACAAAATGCAATTACATAGATACTAGGTTGTTCATACAACAACTACAATTCACATTTGACTCGATTGCAAACACCCACTACTAACGATAAACCTGTTGTTGCAGGGTTCAATGAATAGGAAACATATTTATATATTTCATTTTGTTAACAAGAAAAATTTAAAGGAATTCATTCAAATATAGAAAACTCACGAGATAAAGTGTTCATCAAATGCATTCGTGTCCTGTGCGTGAGTCACATAGAAGAAAATTTGTCAACGGTGGACGGATGAACTGGAAAGGTATCGTCTCAGTTTTAATGAGTTCAAGAAGGCAACTCGTAAAGTAGAAAGGTGATCGTGATCTGTGATTCTGTGGAGACTACCTTTGAATCTGAGTTTTATGATGAAATCAAGGCTGTCCACTGATGTCTTGTTAAAGCCGTTACACTATTCAACGCGCTTTTAAATTTTTATCCGATACCAATACCGAAGCCCGTGATTGCAACAATATACCAATACCGTTATTTGTTTCGGTTGCCAACATTGAATAAAATGTATAATTATTACTGTCCCTGGCCGTAAGAAAGTTTCCCATTGGATGCACTTTCATTAACTGCAATTCAGGTAAACGAGCGCATTCGGTCAATGTTGGACGAACACAAAATCGCTAGGGCGATACAATGTTGGATTTGATTATGTCACGGCAACTTTGTATATTTACTAGTAGTCTGGAATCGGGATACATTCCATCGGGATGTATAAAGATAAGGGTAGTCTTCATTCCCAAAGCAGAAGAGAACTATCGATATGATATTAATGAATTTTTGAATAGAAACATTGAAGTTTCACTGAAACTTTGCTGCGATTCAGAGAACTCCAAATCTGTCAGCAAGAAATGCACGCATATCGGGTGTCATCTTTCAGGAGATCCGAGTAAAATGTGCGATAGGTGGAATTTCGGTCTTTAAATATCTGGCTCCGCATGGGATCTATCCATGTTTATTACTGATGGGGATGGAATATTTGGATATAGTCTGTTATTTTTTCATATACCGGCCCTTTTAGATATAGGTTAGGGTGGTCTTTATACCAAAGTACCTAAATCATTTAGATCAATTAGCGACAGTTCGTTTGTGCTTGAGACAATGGAGAAAGTGTTGGATCAGTATATTAGGCACACTTACATCTAGCAGAAACCGTTGAATGAACAACAGTTCGCTTATAAAAGAGGGAAGTCTACCAAAACTGTTATTCATCATATTGTCACTACACTAGAGCGGGCACTAGATCCAAAGAATATTGCCCTATGCGTCTTTATTGATATATATTGGGTGGTTTTAACAATAAGTCCTATGTGATTTGGATATCCATGGAAAGAAAGGGCATGGTTCCAATTATAGTTTATTGTATTTTGGAGATGCTCCGCTCTAGGGTAATCACGTTTGTAGAACAGTGAATGTGACCAGAGGGCGTACTTAAGGTGGTGTTTCATTACCATTATTATGGACACTGTTCATGGATGAACAACTCGAGGGTCAGGACCTATAGATAGGCCGATGATCTAGTCATTTCCGTTGTCGGCTATTGTAATAGGAAGTGCGTACATAGCATTCGCTAAACTTTACTCTTGCGTGGTTCTGGAAAAATAGGTTGTCTGCCAATCCGTCAAAGGCAATCCTGGTGCCATTTACGAATATGATGTCAGAAGCTTTTTGGATGGACGTGGGGCCTAAGGCCACATATAGTCAACTGGTGGTTCGATATACTATGATCACCTATTCTACCTCGTATGGTGGCAAAAGGTTGAGCAAATAAGGGCAAGAGATGCTCTCAAGAGAATTTACCGTCTTGCGTGCATTATAATAATGGGGGCCGGCAGATCATGCATGAGTATTCCAGTATGGATTCCATTAGGCTTCGGGGATTCTGTGAAATAAGTGAACAACCTAAGGGGCACATGAGAACCGCAGCGCAACGCTGGAGACGTTGGCATACATAGGCGAAGAAGAACGGTTACGGAGACAATCTGTCAAAAAACCGAACTTATTTTGAACAAGTTTGATCTACCATGACTAGATAGAGGCACTCTTTACCTTTCAAAACCGGCAAAGTACCTGGGTGTCACTCTGAACTCTTAAATTTCCCTGAGAAGGGATGATAAAAGGTTTGGTGTTCTTCTTATAACAGCACGACTACGTTTGGGTAATATTATATGCTAGGATATATTATCCACTAGACGTAAACGGCGACTTTAAGACCGATGTTGACCTATCGAATATAAGTCATTCCAGGTCAAACCAAACGATTTTTGACATTACGATTTTTGTTTTGCTTTGAAATGGCAGACGTATTCTTAGTTCAAAAATATTTAACACGTGTTTTTGGAAACAATTTAAAAAATGTTTTCTGAGAAATTATTTGAGTTTAAAAATTCAAAAAAACGTGAAAAATGTTATGACACGTCGATATTTAAATTGATGTATTTTAGAAACTAGTAGGGCGATTTAATGGTCTTGTACCCTACTTTCCTTAATGTATTTAAATATCTGTGTTACCGCGTTTTTAATGTTTTTTTATTTTAGTTTTTAACTTTCTTTTGTCTTTTTTATCACTTTCGACCCCACCTAAAAGTAAAAATAATATATCAATGTCTACACACACTTCTACTAAATAAATACTGAAATTTTCAGTGTGGCGGCGATGTGTTCTATTTTTTTAAGAATTTTTTACAAAAAATTTCATAAAAATTTGTAATTTGTATGTAAAATATTTTATAATACTTTAAAATGTTAAAAACTTAAATATTTTTAAATATTTACAACAAGCAAAGTAAAAAATACAACTTTTTGTATTTTTGGAGGCGGGAAAATGGTTGGGAGTGTCCTCTGGCAAACTGAACATTCGGGATTTCATGTCACTTCCATACAATTGTAGCATTTTCCAATCAGTATTCTATGCAATTGATGGCGGCGAACATAAAAATGGAAAAGGACTTGGATCCATTATTTATTAGTAACTTCGAGGACAGTATTGCGGCGTTAAAAGCCCAAGAATTCAATTAAGCTTAGGAGCCTGGCAGACTGCATTGATTACCAGGCCAGATTTTTCGGCACTCAGTTGGCAGATGAGTGTACCGGGAATGGTCAGGGGCTAACAGACGGATGCTCATGTTGCGCTGGTGGATCTGTTTGCTGTGATAGAAGATATACCGGATAGGGAGATGCGGCCGAGGTGGACGACCTTAGTAGATTATGTAATATTTCCGACCCTTTGACAGAATCCAAGGAGAACAATAACAAGAACTTTTCTTGGTTTTATTCTTGGTATAAGTATGCTTACAGGAATTTTTAAAGGACACTACACGATAGGCCAAACAACTGCGAGATGCTGTCACTCTCATACGAATTAGTGTAGTGCCTGAAGTCACAAGGATGAGACAGAGCAGCATGTGATTTGTAAGTGTTCGGGCCTGATGAAGCGACATCTTTGATATCTGTAAAGCAGGTCCTTCGATTACCAAGACAGTCTGCGGGATGTGTCTGATCTCAGGGACTTTTTGGGGTAATTTGGATGGTTTCAGGTTTTTTGGGTCATAGTTCTTCCATGTGGATGTAAACGTGGCTATGAGAATCGCAATGGACCTACGAGTGAACCTGTCGATTGGCGGACTCCCATTCAACATAACCTAAAGGATAAATGAATTTGGTCTCAATTCCTTTATATACATGTTTGACACCATGGGGTTTTAGCTATTAAACATGTAGTAGTTTTTTTCTAGTAGCATTGACTACCAAAAGCATATTGAACCTAAGTTTTGTATTGCGTATATAAATATATTGTATGTTTGTATTTTCTCTATGGTCTATTTATATCATCAATTCTATTTGGACAATATGAACAACAGGACTTAACACATACAAATATATATTTCCACAAAATTCATTAAGTGCTAAAAGTTAAAAGTACGTATGTGTGTGTGGGTTGTCAGGAAATAAATACATACAGAAGAAGAAAATGAATTAAAATCAAGCAGGAAATAAGAGATAAAAAATATTTTTAAATTCAATGTCCAATTAAGGAGTATAAACATTACATTTTCTTGGTATAATGCATCATGAAAAGTCAATATAAATTTTTAGAAATAAACAACAAATATTTTATTACATTTGTTACATTGTATTTACAAAATGTAAATAATATAATTTATTAAAAGTTATTTGTGTAATTAATATATAAAATATATAAAGAAATTTATTATACGTAGAGATAAATCAAAATTGACTATGGAAAATTATGTAAAATGGGTAAGAACTTTGGATTTGGTTCAAAAGGTAAGGGATTATAAGCCAACAGTACTGTATTCCGTATATAAGAGACACGGAATATTAGACATTTTATATAGTGAATAGACTAACTTAGGGCAACCCTTTGATGGAGCTAAAATTTAAATAGATATTTATTAAATACACAATAAATACTAAAGAGGCCGCATATTTATACCATGCAACCCACTGTGAGTATACTCAAAGGAAACAGCTTCATCATATTTATGACATGCTTCATCAGTTTTCGGCCAATGCAAAGTTTCATAGTATTTAAAAAAACCATTTCATAAAAAAAATCAATTTCATCATATTTAAGAACTTTTCCATAAAAGTTCAACAGTTATTTAAAAATTTAATCGGCAAAGTTGTTTTAATGGAATATACAGTTAAATTACCAAAGAAATATATTTTTTAACTTTCTGTCTGTTATTCAATAAACAAAATAAACAGAAAAAACCGACTTTCGGTAATAGTTTATGTATTCAGTTAAAATTTTCTATTTAAAACATTTATTGAGTATTGAAATAACCAAAAACAATCTATTGTTTTTATGGACTTTGTCAATTAATTTTTCAACAGTTTAAAATAAACTAACAAATACAATTGTTTTAAACGAAATGTAGGTTGTAATTTTTTTAACTGATTTTCAATTAATTTAATGTGTATATTCAGTAGTCTTTACGGAAAAAATATTGTGAGTGTATGAAGCATATTTTGTACACACAGAAAAAAATTTAGATATTTGCCAACTGAAATTCGGTTACTACTACTCAAATTCGGATATTATGAATTACAGACAGTTGGCACAACTTTTTATTAGTTTTCACAACAAAGTTCGGTTAATTCAACAGAATTTTAGTTGCAACACCCAACATTTCCAGAAATCTAATGTAAATATCGTTGTTCTAACTGAATTTATATGTGGTTACCATTAATATACACTTTTCAATTTGGTTGGCACTTTATTTCTCTGTGTGTATTAGTAAGGCTTTAATTTTTGTTGTGTAGAAAAAATGCATGGAGACCATGATAGGGTCATTATAATTATTGTTGTTTATGAAATGTTTCATAAATATTAATGCAATTGTTACATTGCACGAAAATTGATGGAACCTATTCCTGCACTTAGGAAATTATGTTGGTAAAGACGACTGCAATTGTAGTCAAAAACAAATGAAATTTCATTTAAAAAAAGAACGACTTACATTTCATTAAATTCAACTAACATTGTCATTTGTTTTTTGATGTTCAAAAAATGACTAACATTGTAGTAAAAATGAACCACATGGTAGTAAAATATAAACCACAAATTTTTTTTTTTATTTTTTTAAATAACAAAAAACAACTGTAAAAAATGAATGTAAAATCATAAAACAGTCATTTGATGTGAGTTGTTTTTTTAAATGAACTACAATGTTAGTTAAAAATTTTATTTGTTCTACAAATCACTTACATTTACATTAAAAATAATGAAACTGTATTACAACCCAAACTACTACATATTTTTAAAGCAGAAGTTCCCTGAGTGTGGTTTTCTCTGGGTGTAAGGATAGTACCTTAATTCGTTATTTAAAATCAAAAGAAACTCCTTTTTTACATCAAAATCACTTCAACTTTGATTTATTACAGAACGAATGACAAAGCTTAAAAACCTGATATGAACATTAGGGTGTCCCATTTTTTTTTTCTTTTTTTATTTTAGCTCAAGCTTAATTTGAATACTTATGGAGTACAGCATTTTCGAGGTTTTTGGATGAGGTTTAGAGCTCGTTCAAATCGATTTTCCCCAAAAACGGGGTTTCTGGACGATTTCTGAAATATATTTATAACTTTTCTTAGCTTCTGAATCAACTTTTTAAAAAAATAATATATTGAGATGTCGCGCAAAATAATGAGATACCATTTCTAAACATCTTACAAAACAAGTAAAAAATATGTGGTTGCCTGTATGCTGGACAAAAATAATAATTATAAAAATATATTTCCAAAAAAAAAAAACAATAAAACAAAACTCAAGATCATTTGAGGATGATGAAATTTTTTAATTAATAAATAAACATTGCACGGTTTTTTGTTTAACAAAAAACAAATAATCTTGAACTTGAATACTTTTGCTCACATCATAATTTACGATAAAAGATCGAAAAATAAAATTTTGGTTTAAATTTTTTAAAATTTAAAAAACATTTAAAAAACTTTTTTTATTGAATTTTTGTTTTTAATAAGTGCGGTCCCAAAATTACCCGATCTGACGTATAGATGCCGGCAGTAGTTTGAAAAAATACTTTGGTGAAGTGTGGCAACATATGTGTCAAAAATAAACGATCTCAGTGAATTTGTAAACATGGAAAAATTTGGTCACCGTTATGTAATTCAATACTTTCTTTTGAAAGGTTTCAGTCCAACCAATATTAAAGCCGAGCTAGATTCTACTCTGGGGGAGTCTGCTATACAATTTTGGGTGGCAGAGTATAAACGAGGCCGTACTAGCTGCCATGACGAACACCGTAATGGTTAACCAATTAAGGTTTCCACTCCAGAAACGGTAAAGAAAATCCACAAAATGGTATTGGATGATCGCGGCTGAAAGTGCGAGAGCTGACTGAAATGATGGACATTTCAAAAAGTGCGCAAAATCGCATGTTGACCGAAAATTTGGAGATAAGAAAGCTGTGCGCAACATAGCTGCCGCGTTTGCTCACAATAGAAAAAAAAACAGCATGGTGAAGATGTTTCCATAGAGATTCAATACAGATTGCTTCATCACGACAGTTCTTACTATAAACAGGGTATCGAAGCTATTGAATATCGCTGGAAAGAGTGTATCCAGCTAAAAAGAGGTTATGTTGAGAAATAAAGAAAATGTTTCCCAAATTTGTTGCGTTTTCTATGTTAGGTCGGCTAATTTTGGGAACGCACAGAAATGCGCCCACTCGGGATTCGAACCTGGGACTCCAGTTTGTCAGTCAACTTCAATACTGCCAGTACTTTCCAGCTTACAAAAATCAAAAATAAGTAGTTATGAACTTATTAGAGGTGAAAAAATAATGACTTTAAAATAGATTTTCAAAAAATGTTTAAATCATTACTTATATTGAAATAATGGGAAAATTAACTAGTTATTAGTATCTCATTATATATAAGAAGTTTCTAGTTTTAAAACTAAAGCAGAGAGTAAGCTGGTATCATTACTGGTAGTAGGAAAAACAATGACATATCATTGCCATTTCTGAACTGGGATCTGGAGCGAAAAAATAAGTACTTAACTCGCAAAATCTCATAATTCAATGTAGAAATGGGTACGTGCGTGAATTTTGACTCACACCTACTCACGTTTACGAGAAAAAAATTCCAATCACGCACAATCACTCACGAGAATTTTTTCTACTTACTCTCACTCACGATCATGTGGGTAAATTCAGATTTGTTTGCTAAAATTTTATCCACGCACACTCACTCACGGGCAAATTTGACTCATACACACTCACTCACTAAGAATTTTTTCTTAATCACACTCACTCGCGTGGGGTTTTGCTCACACTTATGCATGATTCACGTGAATGGCTACAAAGCTTTTAATGGAACAGTAAGAGCAAATTAAAATATCTTTTTTTACAAAATCATTAAAAATTTTATCAATTTTTTAAACTGCATGATTAGTTTTGTATTTTTAGTAGATATTTAAAAAGTTATAAAGTGTTATTTACAAAATTACACATTTTATTACAAAATTTTTTTAAAATTCCATATGATGAATTTTCTCGGAAAATGTACAAAAGCATTGCCGAAACTTACGGTTTTTATGCACATAAAAATAAAATTTGAATATTTTTCTTTAAAAATGTTGACTTAAAAGCTAATAAAATTTGGGTTGTTGATCAAATTATAAATAAAATTCAGAAGACGTTCAAAAACAATGATTTTTTTTTTTGTACAAATTCGATTTGGTCGACATTTTCCATAATATCTGACAAAAAATCTCAAAAATACCTTACAAACAAGCATTCAAATTAAGCTTGAGCTCACATGAAAATCGAAAAACAAAAAAAGTTTGGGACACACTAATGTACATTTAAATAAAGTTTATACACCCATTCCCACAAGATTTTCTCAAAAACAAAAGAAAACACTACATATTACTCAATTCACAAGAAATCTATAATATAATGTGTAAAACAAGGTAAAAACAAGTGTAAAAGTCATCATGAATTATTACAAAAAAAACCCAAACAAAGTAAACAAATGGATATTCAATTCCATATATGAATAATAGGGGGTTCAAAAAAAAAAAAAAAGTTGGATTTTGCGATCCCCATAATTCGTTAACATTTAATCGTTAAAATTAACTTTTCAAAATTAGTAATTTGTCTGTGGAAGATACCAAAGGTCTGCGTGAATGTTTTGCAAAACATTCTCTTGTGTATACTGACGCCAGCTTTTATGATTTTTAGTACTGCAAGTAGCAAAAAAAATAGGCTATTTTGGTTAAAATATGGTGTAAACGAACATTTTTTTTACAAAATTTTATTTAGTTTTCAAATTAAGCAAAACGTTCGCCACTCTTTCCGAGACGGAGCGAATTTTCTCATTCTCGCTATAGAAGACCTTGTTAGCTTTTGGACAATTATTCTTGCATCTATTTTGACTATTCAACTTTAACAAGTTCTTTCTAGTTGCTCACATTTTCTTATTTAAAGACCTTAGAAACTCCTTACTTTTAGGGTTAATATTGTTGCTCAAATGTCCAAGTGGTGTTCACCTGTTTTAAGATATTTCGCCATTAATGTACATAAAACATTCTACTTGTTGCACGTGAAATGTTAAATGGTCAAGAAAGACAAACTGATTACTAGGGCAAGGAATTTCATGCAATTGCATGTTTTCTTCTCGATAATCTGCAACAGATACACTATTTTTTCTAATATTACAAAAAAAATTTAAAAACTTGTAACTGTTTTTAAGAGTTTAATAACTGATCTCTTATTGTAAATAAAATTTAAGAGATTACTTAGTTGATTTAAGAGAAAAATTGTATAATAATATTTTGTTAGTGTTTCATAAATATAATTACATAAAGGGTCCGCCATCTAACGTTTTTTTTTCAACTTGTGCTTATTTCGTTAATGGTAACACTTAGCTCATGTCTGATTTGACAGATAATTAGTTTTATCCTTCCGCTGAACGAATATGGTCCGTATGTTCGTTATCTTGTGAAAAAAGTGAAAGAAACTGGCATCCTCATTGATAAACCAACGCGTGAAAAGCCAAAAACAGTGCGAGAATATTGCTGCTGTGGCAGAAAGTGTGCGTGAAGCGCCATCAACATCAATTCACCGTCGTTCTCAACAATTGAACATTTCAGAGACATCATTGAGACGAATTTTGCATAAAAACCTTGGTATGACGCCATACAAAGTCCAATTGGTTCAGGAGTTCAAAAAAAAAAAAAGTTATTTGGCGCACCCTTTAGAATGGTAAACAAAGAGTTATGGCAAATTAAGAAAAATTAATGAATTATTTCAGCCTATTTAAAAAAATTAATATAGTTTTTTTCAAATTGTTAGAAAAATAAACCATTCACATGTGGTTTTCACAAATTTAAGAAATAATCCGAGTGCTTATGGTAAAAATAATACTGGAGTAAAAAAAAAACACTCTGATCGGGACTAGAATAATCAATTGTGCCAGCAACACAATAAAGAGTTGAAATCAGATAATCGATGAATATAAGATAAATTAATCCAAATCAACCATAAGTAAGCTCTTAAAGAATTCCCAGAGAATTACTCGCCAAAAGCTGATGTCTGTGCCAAGGCTATTACCATACCGCAAAACCGCTAGACTTCAATTGGCTAAAAGGAATTTACAAACCAACAGGAGAAAGGTAAATCAATAATCGCTGTTTTTGGCAGGACAGTTTAAACACAAATTTATTTTAAAGGTGATATTTTCTAATGAGAAAAAGTTCAATATTGGTGGTCCAGCTGGTTTTAACAGCTATTGGAGAGACCTAGGTAAGGAATCACGATATTGCTCACAAATAAATTTCGGAGGCGGATCCTTAATGGTTTGTGGCACTTTTTGTTTCGACGATATGATTGGTTTGGCATTTCCAAGCACAAGAATGAATGCTTCTGAGTACATTACAGTATTAGAAGAGAAATTGGAGGCATATATTGAAATGGCAACGAAGAAGAATTCATTATCCAACAAGACAATTTTTTAGAACCGGTTACCTCAGAATCTATTTCAGAGCAGCTTCTTTTACCACCGGTTGCATAAAACCGGATCTAGAAAAGGTTTTTGGGAGTCAAAATGTAAGGCTTCACAGTCCCATAACCATTTCTATAACTGCACTCAGGGAACTTCTGCTTTAAAAATATGTAGTTGTTTGGGTTGTAATACAGTTTCATTATTTTTAATGTAAATGTAAGTCATTTGTAGAACAAATAAAATTTTTAACTAACCTTGTAGTTCATTTAAAAAAACAACTCACATCAAATGACTGTTTTATGATTTTACATTCATTTTTTACAGTTGTTTTTTGTTATTTAAAAAAATAAAAAAATAAAAATTTGGTTTATTTTTTACTACCATGTGGTTCATTTTTACTACAATTGTTAGTCATTTTTTGAACATTAAAAAACAAATGACAATGTTAGTTGAATTTAATGAAATGTAAGTCGTCCTTTTTTTAAATGAAATTTCATTTCTTTTTGACTACAATTGCTGTCGTCTTTACCAACATAATTTCCTAAGTGTGGTTCTAGAACCAATTCTAAATCAACCTGTTCTTGTTTGGAAGTGAAGAACCTGTTGTAAATAGGACAAACTCCATACAAAAAGAATTGGTTGTTGAACAGAAATTATAACCTATTGTAATTCAGTATAAGTGGTTCTGCAACCTGCTATTTGGATTTTATTATTTTACTGGGCAGTACATATAAGTCGTCAGACGATGGAATGGCTATCATCAAAAAATGTAAGAGTATTGGAATGGCCTGCATGTTCTCCGGATCAAAATACCATTGAGAATATTTGGGGATTATTAACACGTCGAGTTTACGTAGAAAACCGTCAATATTTAAGCGTGTTTTCATCTAAAAGAACCAGTTATTGATGCGTGGAGATCTATGTCTGATCGAATTTTCGAGTTGATTCAAAAAAAAAAAAAGAGACCTCACCCATTATTAAAATATTTTTCATAAATTTTGGTAAATTTTGATATTTAAGTTAAGTGTATTTATACACTCAGGTAACTTCTGCTTTAAAAATATATAGTTGTTTGGGTTGTAATGCAGTTTCTTTATTTTTAATGTAAATGTCAGTCATTTGTTGAACAAATTAAATGTTTTACTAAACTTGTAGTTCATTTAAAAAACAAACCACATCAAATGACCGTTTTATGATTTTACATTCATTTGTTTTTTGTCATTTAAAAAAATAAAGATTTCCTTGGGCAGGAATGAAATCCGGATAGGGACACGCCTACATCAGATTGTTTTTCACAATTTGTTAAATAAGTTTTGGGACTTTAGCACATTTAATTACTATAAATGCAATTAATGTTTATCCCGATGAAAATAAATTTAAATAACAAATATGCAGGTGCTTGTGCAAATTTAAATGTAACTGACACTAATAGAAAACATTTGATTTTCTATTGTTGATTTACTTGAATAAACGTCACTACATTGCTAGGTCTGTCAAAAAAACAGAGTAGTATTTGGAAGATGACAAAGCCAATTGTGACAATATTTTGTTGTTGTTTTTGTTGTTTCTTTGATATTTTAAATTTTGAATCTCGCTCCTAGACGAGGACAAGAAATTCTCATTGAGTTTGTGATTTAACATAACAAATATCTCTAGAAATTCCAATAACAAAGTCCCCTGAAGATTTCCTTGGGCAGGAATGAAATCCGGATAGGGACACGCCTACATCAGATTGTTTTTCACAATTTGTTAAATAAGTTTTGGGACTTTAGCACATTTAATTACTATAAATAAAAATATAAATGTTTGTTTATTTTTTACTAACATGTGGTTAATTTTTACTACAATTGTTAGTAATTTTTTGAACATTAAAAAACAAAAATTGAAAATTTACAATGTAGTTATGATTTTTAGAAAATACACTCATTCTTCTCTACCACGCCTTTCACAATTAAAAACAAATGACAATGTTAGTTGAATTTACTGAAATGTAAGTCGTCCTTTCTTTAAGTGAAATTTAATTTGTTTTTAACTACATTTGCAGTGGTCTTTACCTATATAGTATTCTAAGAGCTAGTTTTTGGGATGTAGTTCAATCTTGTTTATAGTTTTAACGAAGTTTAAACTTAAAATGCTGTTTTTGAGATCAAGTTTATTTTATTTTAATTGTAGTTTAACCGGCCAGCATTGGCCGTTTAAACTTAGTTTTGAGTTGTCAAAACATAACAGCTGTGAATGAAAATTATACATAAATAAAACAGCTGTTAAGTAAAAGTCAAAAAAAAAACAATATATAAGAAATTTTTGAAAAAGAATTTTTTATAAAATTTGTGTCTTTTTTTATCCACCAATTGAATTAAAAATTGAATTTCCTTTGTTGAAAAATTATTTGTCCGTCTGCTGCCTTCCATTTTTACATTTATTTTAGAGTCCATTTTATATTTTATTACAACCAATATTAAACAGAAGAAATTTTTAATTGTTGGGCACAAAATAAACAAACATTTTTTTCTACAGCGTTGTTTTGTTTGTTTTTCATTTTTGACATTCGCAAGTGCTACCATATTTATTTTGAAAATGGCATTACTTTTTTTGGTGTAAAATATGGTAATCTTATTAATTTGAGATTTTTTAAACCATCACAGCATGGATGTTTAAAAGCAGTTTTTATCTTATTTAAGTTTAATTAAACAGCAGTAAAACTAAATTTGACCGTCCTCCCAAAAACTGGCTATAAGTGTAGTTATGAAGCACTAATTGATTTTGTTATTCCTTTTTAATGAAATAAAAAATAAATGAATTGCTTTTTGGTTAAATATTATTAATTTTCCATTGGTTTTAAATTTATGCCGGTTAAACTCTTCTACTTTTTTTTAACTTACGAAATTAATGTGTAATTATAGTTTTGCAATGCAGTGTATAAGAGGAAATATATTTAAACAAGAGCTAAATTTGTACGGCAGTAAATTTGTGAAAACTTGTTGATCAATTTCGAGGATTTCTAGCGTTGTGTATGTCGTAAACGACCTAGTTCAATTGACATAGTCTTTACTTTGAACTAGTGAGCTAGTTCGCAGTCTTCAGCTATTTTAGGTCTTTCGCTGTTTTTGTTCTTTTTTAGTCATTTGAGTGATGTTTCTTTTGTGAAGTTTCATCGATATTGGACAAAGAAATCGGGGATCCGTCTTTAATGGGATAAATAATATTTACGAGTAAATGAATCATTATAAGTCAGAAGAAAATCGTGAAACAAGAAAAAAAACTATTACTTTTACATATATTATTATAATGCATCACATATTATCAAATTAAAATCACATCTTATTTCTGATTTTATTTAAATTTTTCGGACAAAATTAAATTCGTTGAATTTGAAATGTGAAACAAAATAAAAGCACTTTATTGAACATTTTCAAAAATCGAAATTTTTGGTCGCAGGGCGCCAGTGGTTAAAGCTTTCCGATTGTTCTCTAATTTGCACCACATAACTTTAAGACCTAGTGCTATAATAACCAGAAAAATTATTTGAAATTTTCCCAGAAAGGTTTTTCTTCTTACGAAAAAATTCAGCTCTTAAGTACAACTTTAAAACTTCAATTTCAACCTGGTACCTCTAAACCAATCTTTTTTAAGATTTTTTTTTTTGGCATATCGTATTTATTTTCATAATGGCTTTTTAAAGGATTGTGGATAATGTGAATTGATATTATTTTTTTTGTTGGACCATCTTATTGAACATTCAACAGAAGACTTCATTTCATTTATACTCAAAGCATTTAAAACAATACAGAACAATTATATTTTGTGTATGGAGTAGAACTTCTTTTATGGGAAAACAAACAAACAAAAAATACACATGAAAAAGTTGAAAAAAAAAAAATCAAAACCTGCAGCAAAAGAAAACAAAAAATTTGTTGTGTGTTCGTTTAAAAAAAAAAAAACAAGATTGCATTTGTAATAAATAAACATTTCAATTCATTCGGACGTTTTGTTATGGTTTTTGTTTAAATCACACTTCATTGAGCATAACGCACACACAGATACACATACACACACACACTACATGGTACTCCACTCATTCCATCATATGCATACGTATATACACATACATAAATAGTGGAGTAGTTCCTCTATGATAAACTCATTTGGATACCTTTTATAATGCATTTATACTTATAGAATTGTATTTTATACCATATTCGATATGCATAATACACTTAAAGAAATACTTTAGTTATACCAGGGGGTAGTATGAATATATTCTGCGGGTCGGGTGAATACAGGGTCAAAGAGTTTATATCCTTTGTACATTGAACCCCTTTTTGTCCCAATTATGAGTTCATCATCTGAACGTTTGCATCGTTTAATATTTGAAAACTTTGTGTGGTAAAATATATTACGAACAGAGCTTCAAATGCGTATTTGATTAATTAAATATTTTAATTCAGAATTGAAATTTCTCTTGAATTACTAAATCGTGTGATTTTTTTTTTTAACAAAAATTAATGCAGCCAAAGACCTGAAATCAAATAAGATTTTTCGGCATTTGTTACTATCCTACTACGCCATCTATCGTTGGTATTTTCTACATCTAGTGTCCGACCGAGTATTCGGCTTCGGAGTTCGGCCAAAAAGTGATGTTAGGCTTTCGGCCAAAGTTTAACAAAATTGAAGAATTCCCATTCTATAAAAAAACAACATTAATTAATATTTTTGAAAGAAAATTGTAAATTTGTTTTTTTTTTTTGAGATTTATTAAAGTTTAAATATTTTTTTGTTTTACTTGAAACAAATTTCGATGGCAAAATTACAAGAATTTAAAGTTTTATTCAAATTAAAAAGTGAATTTAAAAGTTCGGCTTCGGCAGAACACTGAAAATTTGGCCTAAGTTCGGCTCCGGTTTCGGCCAAAAAAAAAGTGAGTTCGTTTAGACACTATCAGCCGCTATTTAGATTTCTAGATTGCTTATTGTTGTCCCTTCCAAAAATTTTCATCTTTAGCCCTGCACAGCAAATTTTTATTTTTTTTTTTTGTTTTCTTAAGGCAATCTTCTAATAGTCAAAATTTTTTAATACAAAATCTTTTTTGCTGAAGAGTCTAGTTTAGATGTTATTTGAAAGAAACGGTAGCTGTGGTAAAAACTAAGAAATTTCGAATTGCTTACAGAATCCTGAAAGTATCCTTAGACATTAAAACAAATTATTTTTAATTTTTAACGAGCTTCCAACCTCCGTATATTTACAAAAATAAAGCAAATCAAATATATTAGCTAGGTTGACACTAGTATTTCGATCTGGCTAAAGATCTCATCAGAACCCGAAGTTTTAGAAAAGCTAGAGCTTCTAGAATAGGCAGAGCTTTATTTTTGTAAATATACGGAGGTTGAAAGCTCGTTATAAATTAAAAATAACATAAAAATAATCCTGAAGTATATAAAAACAAAAAACTAAATAAACTGTAGAAAATATTACTTGTGCCGGAGTAAAAACTAAAATTTTTTTTATATATAAATAGAACCTTTTTTGTCTTCAAAGTTTAGTAACGTCATGATGTTTGTTAGGAAAAGACCCTAACCACGTGTTTGATTACTAAGAAGACAAGAATGGAGCAAAATCTATGATTAATTGAATTGTTTGTTAAAGTTCTGGCTATTATGGAGGCTTTAGCTTTTCTAAAATATCTAATAATATCTTTAGCTGGATCTAAATACTAGTGTCAACCTAGCTAATATATTTGATTTGCTTTATTTTCCAAATATTTAAATTTGTCGAATAGTGTTCTGGAATTTGAGTAAAATTTGCCATTAATAATTAAAAAATTTTAGGATTTTATATTTTTTTTTTCTTTTTTACGGAACTTCCCAGCAAAATAAAGTGGAAGTAATGCTTTAAGAACCTCTTTAACTTGACTTCCAAAGCATTAGCATAAGCACAGTTTTCACTTTAATAGAAGTTATTGTTAACAACTGCCAAAAATGTTAAAACAAACTTATTTTGAATAGCATTTGCATCAACATATACATTAATTGGTATCTAAATTAATAACATCCTAACAAGTGCTTGTTCATAAGTTAATATATTCTTTTTTTTTTATGGAGGTTGAGGTGGTAAGTGGTTGGATTTGCAATCAGAAGGTTGCAAGATCGATTCCGGACTGGGGAGATAATTCATTTTTTTATTTTTAATTCTTGTTCATTTTTTAGTATTTTTTTTTTTTATTTCATTTAACATCTTGACTTTAATCGTAAAGAAAAAAATTGTGGAAAATTGTTATCCAGAGTTGACAAATAATTATTTGATAACATCTATTTATGGCCTTTGTTATGGAACTTTTTGTTATTTAAAAATATAAAAAAACTAAAATTTTATATTTTTTATTGTTATGTTGATAAGAATATGCAAAGATGTATTTCAATGCTAAAATTTAGTTTAAAAAATGGGTATGTAATCTTTTAAGATCTGACCGAACGGAACATGAATTGTTAACATTTGTATCAAGATATACACTCAAATGAAAAAGTTAGTAAAGTCAGCAAAAAATTGAGTCAGCAAAATTTTAGTCAGAAGGGTGCTTGCAAAAAAATTGCTAATGCAAAATCTTAGCAACAAAATTAGTAGATTCAGCAAAAGTTTTGCTAACACTTAGTAAATTAGAAATTAAAAACCCCTTGCTAAAAATTAATAAAATTGTTGCTGCATATTAGTAGACCGAAAAAAACCCAAAAAAATTTGTAGAAAAATTATACTTTAGTTAATTTATTTGCTGAAAATAAAACATATTTTTGTGATTCTGTTTAAAATAATTTACAATACGTTACAAAATATAAAAATGTTTATACTCCCAAATTGACGATATGAATTAATGTAATATCTAAAAACAATAGAAATAATTATATATAAAATAAACGAAATTATCTTTGAAATACTTACATCAATTATTTTCTAAATGATGCTACCTTTTAAAGGAACGGAAATGCCGCAGAGAATTATAGAAACGAAACGAAAAACTAATAAAATATACCTAAGATGTATGTCTTTGTCTTTTGCTTTAGTCTGTCTACCTATTGCATATTTGTTTGCAATTTGACCACACAAGTTTATTAATATATATAAACATTTAGTTTACACATTTAATCTTTATTCAATTTAAATTTAAATGTTTTATTTTGTCTTTTATTTAATTATTAGATTAATAGATTAAGATGTTTTAATCCACAATTTTGTTTTATGTATGAAAAACAGATACAAAAATCTTCCATTGTTGATTTTTTATATTATGTCTTACTAGAGCTGTATTTTTTAGTATAATTTTCCTCGTCACTACTACATCGTGACATGCCGTGACATCTAATTCATTCTGCGTATATCTTTCAGTCTGGTTGTCGTTCACACTATTGATGTGCTAATCAACACAATTTTTTTAGCAAAATAAATTAGTAAAACATTAGTAAAATATTAGTTAGACATTAGTTCAAAACAGTTAAGTTCTGAATAAGTATAACTAAAATTTTAGTTTAAAACATAATTTTAGCAAAAAATTTGCTGAAAAATAGTATACCTGATTTACAAGATGTTTTACTAACTTTTCTACAAACTTATTTTTTTGAGTGTACTTTTTAGATGTGTGCCTTGAAATATGTGCAATATTCAGAAAAATTAGGATAAAAAATTAATTTTGGCTTGAAAAGTCTATTTGATTTTTTAATTCTATTGTTTCGGATCTCACAAAAGAAGCAAAAACAAAAAATATCGAAGCCAAAACTTGAAGAAAGCTTTCTCATACATACGTATGTATACTTAATAGACCCATATATTTAGTTAACATCATCGCAGTGGATAAATAAACCCGTTTTAAAAGCACATTTTTGTGTAAAAAAAGATTTAGTGTAATTACGTTCCAAGGCACACTCGTTTCATTGCAGGCCAATTTTCCCTACCTGTAGTTAAACAACTTCTCCAATATTTTTTTCTCATTGTCTGGTATATATTATATTATTAAAGACACTTCATTGTCAAATTAATTACTAAATAAAAACATATTTAAAAATATGCAATGAATTCAAAATTGTTAAATGAGCTTTTTTCATTATTTCTTAATATTTTTTTAACCTAATCGCAACTTAAAAATATTTTGAAAATAATTTATAATACCTCATTAATACGAAATCACATAATAAAAATTTTTTTTAAAATCATTATTTTATCTTTTTTATTATATATTTTTCTAGCATACTTTTCTTGTTTTCATTAGAATATAACAATATTCTAAACTTAAGTTCGTTTTAAGTTTGTTGTACTGCATAAGTAACTTCCCAGCAAAAAATAACATGGATTTGGTAAGCAGTAACTACATTTGTATGCTTCCAAAAATAGCGCTTCACCGCCTTGCATACTATAAAGCAATTAGGGAAGGCATTCTGTCCTGCATACCATGAAGCACTAATGTTGTGAACATAAAAAAGCGCTTCGTAGTGCATAAGAAGGCATGAATTTATTGCTTCTAAGAGCACATGAAAGAAGCGCTGTAAAAGAGACATACCAAGTGGGACATCGCGAACAAAAATCATGCCTTCTTTATTTGCTTTGGAAGAGCTTCGGTATCAAATAATGCCTTCCGGAAGCGCTTCTGGGTAAGCACTATTTTTTGCTGGGTTTGGTGCAACAGATAGAGGGTCTACTTCAATACAGCAGATCGTGCCTCAGATTCGTGTGTTGCATACTCGTTGGGACCAAAAGATTTTTTTTTAATATTTAAAGAAACATCCCCTAGAGTATGCAGAACATTTTTATTAAATAAAAATGTTAACATATATTTGAAGAAAAAAAACATCCGTGACCTGTTGAAAAAGAGAATTCATGCACTGTTTAAAATGCTATTAAATAAGTTATATGTTCACTCCATCCGCCCAATGACACGACAATGCTAAAATCATGAATGATTCGCCTAAGTTTGCACCACATTTGGATCAGTAGATGTGGTGTTTTTCTTACTTCTTCCTCAACTCTTATTTTGCTGGGTTTAATTCAACAAACATGGTTGTTGTGTGTTTCTTAATTCCCGGGCATCCCGACCAAAATTTCAGGTAATTTCCGGGTTAAAAACCCAAATTTCTATAGTTTTAACATACAAATAGTTAAATATTTGTGAAGAACAATATTTTTGAACATTTTCTTCAAAACTAATCCGAGTCATACTTTTTGGAAAAATGTATATGTAATTTAAAATTAAAATAATTTCGCAATTTGTACTGTGTAGTTCGATTGCAAGACTTTAGCGAAGTGATAAACAAGGTATTAACGAGCTTAAGTTTATGAGATCGACGCCATAGGAATATCCGGATTGGCGCTATAGGGCCCTAAAGGAAGGAGCATCGTCTTCTTAAAGAAAACTTATAAAGCTAACTAATGTCACAAATGTGATCCGATTTTCAAGATTGCAACACATTATTATTTTACTAGCAAATATCAATAAAAAGAAAAATGCTCACATGTATGGTGTATTTCATATAATTTCTAAGTTTTTTAATTTTAAAAATTATTTTCTTTTAATTTGTGTTTTACCTAAGTGCAAATTATGGCCCAAATTGTGGCCACAAATATGGCCAATTCTTTTGAAAATTACTAGCATCGAAAACAACAATTTTAGCAATAGATTAAAGGAAATATTAATGTAGCATCTTTTGATTGGTTAAAATACGGTAACTGTTCAAAGTTGAAAATTTATTAAAATCTTAATTTTTATGGTTATGTTGTTATTTACACAGTACAACACATGATTTTGGGACTCAATTCTGCGGACTGCACGTGAAAGTAGCCCTAAAAATAAGAACTTCTGCATCATTCGTTTTGTCAAGTTGGATGCAGTAATATTTAATGGCCATACGAATTTTTTGGCTCAATGCTGATTTTTAGCACTTTTTCTATATTTTAACACGGTTATATTTCGGCATACCGTTAAATTCCACTAATCTCACTTTTCCAATTATTTTGCAAAAAAAAAAAAATTTTAGATCCTTGCCATTGGATCTTAGCCATTTTTGCAAATTTTTTAGACTTTTTATAAAAGAAAATTATAAAAAGTATAGATGAAACCCAACCTTTGGACATACTTTTCAGGAACATTTTAAGGTTTTTTGTTTTAAAAAAAAACAACGCAAATTTAAAACTTTGAACTGCATTCTAAATTCTCATAATAATCTACGTATGAAAACAGGAAAAGTGTCAAAATCTCGAAAACTTTTCTAAAACGACGAAATTTTTGCTTATTTTACGAAAAGTTTCGTTATTTTGACATTAATTTTGTATTTTTATACATGGATTATTATGAGTGTATGATAAAACACGTTAGCACTTTAGCTGTAAATTAATTCATAACTGTTATTTTTAAAAATTTCTGGCATTGGCATTCCATTTGTTTTGTGTCGAATTTGCAATTTATGTTTTGACAAATGTTTAGGGCAGCAAACCTAGGAGAACGTATCAATAAGTCCGAGAGTTTTCGAACTTCCGTCGTAGTTATATGAAAGGCAACACTTGCAAATCCAAGTACCAACTGTTAATAGACTACTTTCAAATTTTGAGCAAGTTCCGTCATTTACTTTGCGTTTAACAGCTGTTCAAACCACACAACCTCGTGGGTTTTTTTTAAATGGAAAAAAGTGAATAACGAGTGCTCATTAAACATTATTTTTTGCGAAAAAAAAAACGTCAATCAAACCAAGGAAAAGCTTGATAAATACTATAGCGACTCTGCACCATCGATTTCAATGGTAAACAAGTGGTTTACTGACTTTCGTTGTGGTCGCACAAGTACAAATGACGCTGAACGTTCTGGACGGCCAACTGAGGTCAATACACCCGAAAATATCGAAAAAATCCATGATATGGTGTTGGCCGATCGAAGAGTATAAGTGCGTGAGACTGCTGATGCCATAGGCATTTTATATGGCAGTGTGGTCTCGATTTTTAATGATCAGTTGGGTTTAAGAACGCTGTCTGCAAGATGTTTGCCGCGTTTGCTCTTAATTGACCATAAACGTAGTCGTGTGACAACTTCAAAGGATTGTTTGGAGTTGTTTAACCGCAATTCGAATGAGTTTTTGCTTCGTTTTATAACTGTGGACGAAACATGGATCCATTACAACACTCCGGAGACTAAGCAAGCAGCAGTCTAAACAATGGGTTTCTCCGGGGGAACCGGCTCCGAAGAAGGCCAAGGTAAGTTTGTCGGCCAATAAGTTTTTTGGGATGTACGCGGGATAATTCACATCGATGTTATGCTAACTTATTGGACCGGTGTAACGAGGATTAAAAAAAAACGACCCCGTATGGCCAAGAAAATAGTTCATTTTCATCAAGATAATGCACGGGTGCACACGTGTGCAGCCTCAAGGACAAAATTCCATGAATTGGGCTACGAATTGGTACCCTCATCCGCCATATTCTCCGTATTTAGTCCCTAGTGACTATTTCTATTTCCAAACCTAAAGAAATGGATCCGTGGAAAGAGATTTAGCTCCAACGATGAAATTATTGACCAAACAAATGCCTATTTTGTGGACCTCGAAAAATCCAATTTTTTTAAGGGATACAAAAATTAAAGAAACGTTGGACTAAGTGTATTGAGCTAAAAGGAGATTATGTTGAAAAATATTTTTTTTTTTTGCAAAAAAAAACTTTGTTTCATTCAAAAAGTCACGGACTTATTGAACCGCCCTCTTAGTTAATTCAACCATGATTCAAAACTAGAAACGCTGTTATTTTTAAGTTATTTTAATATATATTTTGATATCCGCGGTATTGTAACATTCCAAATAATAGGGGTTTTCTAAACTATATGTTAAGATATCTTAAATACCATAATGAAGAATTTCGGAGGACCGATTCGGATTCAGCGTTTCTCAGGCATTTAGTATAAAGTAAACTATAGTCCAAGGGTCTTGACATTTCGAAAATTCTGTAGGGCTGTGTTGTCATAACTTTTAAATTTGTCGTATGATTTTTTGTAAAATCGAATGTTTCCTTTTTTTAATCCTATTGTGATATCAATTTCGGAAGTTTCTTTTTTTTATGGATTTACTAATTCCAACGCACAAATTTTTTTTTTTTTTATGGTGTACACATATTTTATAGAAATAATTTCTACCACATTTCATTCATAGGCTCTGATGACTTCCTAATCTAACAATGAATGCACTCACACTCTCAGGCTGTTAAATATTTTATTTGTTGTTGTTTTTTACTCCAATTTATTGTTGTCATTATTTGTTTGTATGTTTATTCATTTGTCTGTTTATAAATTAGAATTTTTTATACCTTTTTAGTTAAAAGCAGAGTTATAAAACAATGCATTCATCGAAGGTAATTAACGAGGACATTTGAATTTGATGACAATGAAATGGTGCGGTTAATGTACACCCACTTAACAAGTTCGGTGGTCTCAATAGAACCCGGTTGCCACAACTGAATTCGGTTGTTGTAACCGAATTGGGGATTGTAACAACCGAATTCGGTTGCTACAACTGAATTCGGTTGTGACAATCGAATTTACGAGGCTGCAGCAACCAAAACGATTCGGTTAGATGAAATTTTAGAATTTTTATGAGAGTGTAACCGAATTTTTCGCTTGTAAAAACAGAAAATCTTTATGTTGCAACCGAACTATTTGATTTGACAACGAATTCGGGTGGCCGAACTAAGTAATATCTGGCTGCTTACATCTTAATAACATATAACAAATTTGATTGCTTCTGGAATTGAAAGTTCTGCGAAGACTAAATGAATGGCATAACTCCTGAAAACTAGAGTGACCCTTAAGAACCAATTACACAGGAGGACAAAATCATAACTTTTAAAAATTAAAAAGGATGTGACCACCAATTCTGTATATTTCAGGCATGTCATTAATATGGCATATTTGATTCTTGATTCTTATATTTGATTGATTTGAATGTCAATTTTTACCAATCTTTACGCTTTAAGCGAGGTTTTTCGCTAAACTATCAATTGACGTTAACAAATGCACCCAAAAAACTGACTCGGTAGTAGCAAACGTATTTGTTGCCAGTTGAATGCTTCGGTTGTTGCGACCAAAGTTTTCGGTTGTCATTAAATTGAAACAACAGAATAATTGCTTCACAATAATAGAATTTCGATGGCCTCAACAGAAATTATGTGATAACTACCAACAAATTCGATAGCTACAACCGAACCCTTCGATTGGCTACAAATACGGTTAATACTACACTGCCTGTTTTCTGGGTGTATCCATGCAGTAGAAAGAGCACCGGCAAAGATAGGCCGGTCTGGCCTTTTCAATTGGGGACATGGGATGCTTTTGGGGATTTCAAAACGGTTTAGAGGATTTTTTTTTGGGGATATTACACATTTTTGGTAAATATTTTAATTGCATATAGATTTACAATATCGGTCAAGTTAAAGCTTCTAAGACACCTACTTCAAAAAGTTTATGAAACAATTTTTAATGAAACTTTTTCATTAGGTGTATGAAATTTTTACTAAACAAACAAAATTCAATTTTTTATAAAATTTTTTGACAAACTGCATTATTTTAATGAAAAGTTTCAATGGACACTTCATAGATCTAATGCAAGAATTCATTAATGTCATGCAGATATAGAACTGTGTAAACACCTCAAATTTTAATTAATCTCAACTCTATTTAAATTAAAGTCGTTTGAAATTAAAAGTCCTTTAAATTTAATTTGGTTTTTAATGGAATATTTTTCCTTTAAATGAGCTTGAGATCCTTTTTATAACTTATAAGTGTTTATTATTATTCATCTTCAATGTGGAAACGAAATATTGGAAAGGAATAATAATAAATAGGGATCTCAAGCTCATTTAAAATAAAAATATAAATCAAAAATATCGAAAAACCTTAACGTTTTTAATAAAAGTACGAGGGCGGATCAATAAGTCCTTGACTTTTTAAAAGAAATACAGTTTTTTTTTGCAAAAAAAAAAAAAATATTTTTCAACATAATCTCCTTTTAGCTCAATACACTTAGTCCAACGTTTCTCCAATTTTTCTATCCCTTCCAAAAAATAGATTTTTTTGTGGTCCATAAAATAGGCATTTCTTGGACATATGGGGTCGTTTTTTTTTTTAATTCTCGTTTGATCGGTCCAATAAGTTGGCATAATATTCGCCGTTTATTGTTTTTTCCCTTTTGAAGGTAATCGATGTGGATTATCCAGCGTGCATCTAAAAAAACTTTTGCCATCACCTTATTGGCCACGATTACGTTTATGGTCAATTGAGAGCAAACGCGGCACCCATCTTGCAGACAGCTTTCTTAAACCCAACTGATCATTTAAAATTGAAACCACACTGCCATATGAAATGCCTGTGGCATTAACAATTTCACGCACTTTTACTCTTCGATCGGCCAACAACAGTAAACCACTTTTTTACCATTGAAATTGATGGTGCAGAGTCCCCATAGTATTTATCAAGCGTTTCCTTGCTTTGATTAACGGTTTCTTTTTGAAAAAATAATGTTTAATGAGCACTCGAAATTCACTTTTTTCCATTTTTAAAAAAATCCACGAGGTTGTATGTTTTGAACAGCTGTTAAACGCAAAATAAATGACGGAACTTGCTTAAAATTTGAAAGTAGTCTATTAACAGGTTGTACTTGATGGGAGCAGTATTGCATTTCATATAATTACGAGGGAATCTCTAATAGTCACGAACTTATTGATCCGCCCTCGTATTAACCTTGAAGTAAACGAAAATAGCTCTGAGTGTGACTGTTTTTCAGAACTGGTTCTCTGTGATATTTTTTTTAATTAAATGACAATTTTACATGTAAAGTAAATTTTGGGCATATTTAACAAAGAATATGATTTGGGGATATTTTTTGAATTGATATTGATAAAAAGCGTCTCATAAGTCTGTATAATCTGGGCAAATTAAATAAAGAATTTTAACTCTACTAAGTTTTTCAACCCTTTTTCTAATTAAGTATTTTTTGGGGGATAACGAAAAAACTATCTGGCAAGCCTGGCTTTTGCATGTCTTCTCTGCAGACACAATAGTTTCATGGTACACCACATTCCCCTAGTTATAATAAATAATTTATGACAAACTTCTTTGAAAATTCTGCTGGCGCAAATTCAGGTACTATTTTCTGTTATCATAGCTGAATTTTCAACTATTTGTACGGATTTTTCTTATTAGTGTACCATACATCAAAAATTAAATACACCATTGAAATCAGCGAAATATATAGAATGTATGGACAGAAAATTATTTAAATTTTTGATGTCATGCCGTGTTATTCTTGACACAATTTCAAATAGAAATCGTAACCCCATGGAAAATTCACAAAATGCTGCCATACCGACCGATTTATAAGTAACGGACCTGTGACTTTTGCATTGCATTGTCATAGGAGCAGGAAATTGTCCTCTGTGACTTGTAATATACCTATCCTGGGACATGTCACCACAGTATGTATTTTATGGAGTTATGTGACATGTCCTTGATTAATTCAGTGACATATTCAAGAACATTTCATAGAACTGTGCTCTTGAGAAAATTTTGAAGGATTACAGCGAAAGTAGAACAGGTTCTAAAGTTACATAAGTTGTTCTAAAACCGATTATTTTGCACGGATGATTTATCGAAATATTTTTTAAGTCGTTATCTATCAATAAACTCTTTTTAACTTCTGGAATTATATTAGGGGTGTGAGGAATTATTGGAATGAGGCACCACAAATAGTAAAAAGCGAAACGTAGCAAAACTGTTTGATTTATGTGTGAAAAATAATTAATTTTTTTTTTTTGTTTGTTTAATGAAAAATATGTGTAAGTGTAAAATAGTATTGTTGTTTTTTGCTCATTTTTTCTTTCTCATTTCCTGACACAAAAAAATGTTTAATAATTAATCTTTTTCGGTTTCGACTTCTTTAACAAACAAACGAAATAGTTTTGCGACTCCACTCGTGCTACAATCACATTGGGATATATGAAAAACATTTTTGGAAATAATTCGGCCATTTCGTACTTAGTGGTCGGATTGCAATGAAATTTAGAACAGGTATCACTGACGTAATCTCGAGCTTAAGTATTCATTTTGAACATTCCAAACCCGGGGGCGGCAATATGACCATACCAAATAGCGAACATTTGCATACAACACTTTGATGCTAGCCATGTTTTTGTTTCTCATCTGATTTTCTGATCATATTTGTAATCTGCTAGCAGAGACTAAAGTGCTTACATGTGTACACTCAAAAAAAACGTTAGTAAAGTCAGAAAAAAATTTTGCTGAGTCAGCAACATTTTAGTGAGGAGGGTGCTTGCAAAAAAAATTTGCTAATGTCAGTAACATTTTTTGCTGAAAACTAGCTAGCTGATTTTTTGCAACAAAATTAGTAGATTCAGCAAACGTTTTCCTAACATTTAGTTGATTAAAAATTAAAAAATCTTTGCTAAAAATTAATAAAATTTTTGCTTAATATTAGTAGGCCGAAAAAAACTCAAAAACGTTGTAGGAAAATTATACGTTAGTTAATTTATTTGCTGAAAATCTGAAATTTTTTTGTTATTCTTTTAAAAATAATTTAAAATACGTTAAAGAATATAAAAATGTTCATAATCCCAAATTGACGACACAAATTAATTTAATATCAGAAAATATATAGAAATAATTATATATGTATAACATAAAAAAATTATCTACTACTTACATCAGTGGTTGTCTAATCTTTCTAGAAACGAAACAAAGCGAAATAACAAAATATGAAATATGAAATATACAACCCTCTTTTTAAAATAAGAAGAAGAAATAATACAATATTATGTAAGATGTGTGTCCTTGTCTGTCGCTTTATTCTGTCTATCTGCACGTATATTTGTTTGCAATTTGACAACACTACATTAATAGTAACTAAAATTATAGAGACTATTATGGAGACAATGTATGGTTTCTCACTGTTATGTATATATGTAAATATTAGCAGTAAGTCTTAGTATACCATCTCTTTTATATGATAATTAATAAAGAGTTAGTCTTAAGCCAACCACCAAAGCTAGTGTTTCATTTAAACATATCACTCACTACAGAAACGGATCCCGAAAACAACCGAAGCGAAAGCAAGAGCCACAACTATTTCTAACACACAAAAATGTCAAGAATGTATTGCAAGCGTTTAAACCCAATAAATTGTCGAAATAAATAAAATATTCGGAAAATATGAGATTTGGATTTATTCACTCAATTGCTTATAACTTTGTAATTTTTTGGTCGATTTTCTTCTGGTTGGTCTTAGTTATTACGTAAAAGTATTATCTTTACGTACATGAAGAGAAAAAAGACGTTTTTTTTTTTAACGATTTGTACTTTTCCGTCGGCACAGAATCACTGTAAAATATGATTTTTTTGAAAACGTGTCCTATTTTCATCGATATATTTTGAACCGCTTCACCAATCAAAGATCCGATTATACATATTTGTTCGTCATCTCAATACCTTGTATTTGGGTACCCAATCGGACATTTCTAGCTCGAGATATGATTTGTCAAGTAAAAAAAGTTCGAAAAATTTAAAAAATTACAATATCTCAAAAACTGTTCCATAAAAAAAAATTTAACCTTGATTTTTTAATTCAGCGGGAGAAAATACATAAGGAAAAAATGTCATTTTGTAAACTAGTGTAATCATTTAGGTTATTTGTATCTGTACATATTTAACCTTTATTACATTTAAATATTTTATTTTGTCTTTAATTCGAAATCGGGGCCAATTTCTTTTTAAACATTGTTTATTTAACTAAATAAAGTTTTGATTAAATAAAAATCAAATTTTTGCGATTTTTCCACCAAAAAGCAGTCTTTTACCTTTAGATAAATATTTTCTTTCTGAACTATAAAGTGTGCATAGTATTCAGAAAGTTCTTTTTACGTAAAAGTGAGTTGTGTTAAACAAAAAAAAATAAATATTTTATTGAATAGTGAAAATTTACATTTTAACCCTTTCCCTGTCCACCCCGGATTAACCCAACCTAAATTAACGTGCTGTGCATCATATGTGATGCACAGGACAGGGAAAGGGTTAAAAGAACTGAAATTTTTTGAATGACCCAACTTTTTGTTCTACCGAAACTGCTAAAAGCGATTCTTTTTGCAGTCGATTCCGATACCGAATTTGAGGCGTGCACAATTTTCAACGGTGGGTTAAAGTTGATATCTGATTTAAAAATGTGACAACTTTAGAATCGTGGAGGGGGGGGGGGGGCATATAGAAATAAATAATTGTTTTACACAGATCACTATTATATAAAAAGGCCTTTACACGTTATATGACTGCTGGTGCTTAATGGGGAAAAAATTCAAAAATTTTGATTTTTTTTTAATTTCTACTTCAAAACGAATGTAGTTTTGGAGTAAAACAAGATATTGCATTAATTTTTTTTATTTAATCAATAATTTATTTAGTTTAAGGTCGGACCAAGTTTGGAATTTCACATTTTCAAATGGGAATATCTCGGGAACTATTAAAGATAACCCACACAAGTAAGCATGTTTTTTGTTAGTCTCTACTAGCAGATTACAAACATGTTAATGAAAATCGGATTAGAAATACAAAATGGTGCCAACTTAAAATTTTATATGAAAAAAGTTCCCTATTTTGGGTTGGCATATTGCCGCCCCTGCACAGTGTGGTAGATCGCAAATCTAACTGGACAAAATTAATAAATCGCGTTGGGTTCACTTCCCACTTATGTATTATATAAAAAAATTAGTTCAAATATATAAATGATTAGAAAAAATCAACTTTTTTTTAAAAAGAAGATTTATTTTTAATAAAATGAGGCAAAAACTAAACAGTTCTCACTGTCAAGAAAAAATACATTTTTAAGATAAATTTTTTTTTTTTCTTAAATACATCCTCTAAGATTATTTGTAGTTATATATACTAGTATTTAGGTTAAATATAACTAAGATTCATGATTAATAAAATTATTAAGTGAGTTTTTACGTAAGGAGTCGGACGGAGATAATCATTTTTAATATTAAAATAATTTTAATATTTTTAATAAATATTTGACAATAATTGTTTTCTTTACTTGGTTTTGCGTTATTACATTAATAATGCAGATAATAACACATAAATACACATAAAGATTTTAATTTATTCATTTTCAAATGCATCGTTAAAAGATTCTTCCTCCTCAAAAGCATCAACAGATAATAGTGAAAGAACTTCTTCTGTTATCAAACCGCGAACTCGAAAGGGAGTGTAACGAAAGGGAGTGTGGAAAAGTGAAAAAAAAAATGTATGGCGGGCGAAAAATGAGCCAGATGTTTTTGATTTACCTTAAAGTGAACACATAAAAGATTAACCAAAATATAGTTTTACACCGGAACTATCCGGAATAAACAGCTTTAACTCTACTTGAAAAAAGGAAATATTTTATTTTTTGCACTTTCTGAACTTCTCACAAAAAATTTTTTTTTTTAATACTTACAATTTAAATAATTAAATGAAAATTGTAATATATTTCCTTGAAATAGAGCTTTATAATACTAAAAAAAAATTATGACAATAAAATCCCCGTATCCTTTTTAATCATAAACCAAAGTCACACAAAAAATACGCTTCTCTTTGAAATCTGAATGCACGTGTTGACAACAACTGACTTTAAAGCTTACTTTTTCCTAATCAGAGCTAAAAACAAAATTACAAAACATGAATAACAGTTACCTATTGTATTGAGAAGCTCATTAAACGATCAGAAGGAATGTTGCCAGACCTTTTTTTTTAATTTTTCCAGCTAGATTTGTGATTTACCACAGTGTGCCCCGGGAGGTATGGTTTAAATCAAGGTTAAAATCAAAACTTAAGCAAAATATTACGTTACTTATGCCCCTTTTTAATGTCATTACAATCCTACTACTAAATAAGAAATGACCAAATTATTTCCAAAAATTTTGTGATATATCCCACTGTGCATTCCTTGAAACAATATTGTATTTTTCTATAGCACAAAAAAAAATTTAATAATTTATTGTTTTATGTTAATGAAGTGGTCACAAATTAATGCACATTTTGTATTTTCATAATGGTATAATAAAAACTAAAATTGATGTGTAATTTAAAAGCCATTAGTAAAATGAAATTCAATAGATTTTTAAGTACATACAATAGAAAATTTATTCAAAAATTTGTTTTCAGTTAAGTTGCCAGTGAAATCAATATTAGCATTTAAATGCCCAATAGAGTGGTTCGGATTTGAACTTTAGAGGAATTTGGCAGAAGGCAGCTGTGGACATATTGAGGACGGAAGTCAAAAATATATTTGGAAAGTTTCAGCCAAATAGAAATTGTTTTTATCTGAAACTCTGAAATTTTTAAACAGAATTAAAAAAAATTAATTGAAATTGTTTTGCAAAAATAATAAAAAAAATTTTTGTTTTTTAAATTTTCGGATTATTCGGAAAAAAATCGAAATTTCCGTTTTTTTTTTTCGTTAATAAAAGTGAATATAGAAATATTTTTCGTAAAAAAATTTTACTTTGTTCCAGCATGATGCAGCTACAGCTAATACCGCGAGAGCCACAATGGCGATTCTGCGAGAACTTTTTCATGACCTAATAATTTCAAATAAGGCTAATTTTGCGTGGCCACCTCGTTCCCCAGATTTGACGGTCCCTGATTTTTTTTTGTGGGGTTTCTTGAAGGGACGGGTTTACGTCAACAAACCACAAAAAATTCAGCAACTTAAGTTGAATACTCGTACAGAAATTGCAAAATTGGAGCCAAGTGAAATTAAATGCCAACAGGAAAATGTACCAAGGGGTAGGATCAACTCCTTTCAATCCGTATTTTTACCAAGATCCTGCACAGAATTTTAAAAAGTCATGTATACTACGATTCCGCTGCACGTACTTTGGACGTATTTTAAAATAAAACATGTTGTGTACATATTTTTCCAAACATTTTTTTTTTACCAAAACACATGTTTTGCTCAAAACACATGTTTTGCTCAAAACACTTAATTGGAAACATATTATTAGGTCATATTTAAAAGAACATATATTTTAAATTTCTAGCTAAGGGGGTTTGGCAGGCCGCCAATGGGGAGACTTTCCCCTTTTTTGCCCCTTCTTGTTGAAATTTTCAAAAATACCCCCATAGCCACCTACCTCCAGCGGAACAAGCTGGACGAGGTTGAGTCAGTCAGTAAAGTTATTCTTCTATAAATATAGATATATAAAGCTTTTATAAGAAACAAATCTTAAGGTAAGCTTTAGAATATAAAAACTACAAAATATATGCAGATGAAAATTTAAGTCGGTCAGGAACGACTATTCTTTACTCTACAACAGGGGAAGACAAATATAAGGAAGTGTTTGCTAAAGTTAGCCATTCATTTTTTTTATAACAAAAATCGTGATTTTTGTCTGTTTCAAAAAAATGCAACATAAAGTGTAATATTTCGTTAACATAAAAACTGAATAACAAAATATTTTTTTTTATAATTTTAATAATCCGATTTTCGAAAACGATAAAAATTTTATTTACAATTTAAAAAAAATAATAATGTACAGTTGAACCTCGATTATTCGGTTTGCACGGGACCGAGCTCAGCACGGATAATCGAAAACACAGTTAATAGAGGTCATTTATTTCCCCCGAATTTTAATTCTTTATAAAGGGTGTTTTTTGTAGAGGTATATAATTTTGAAATGGATGAATTTTTTAAATTGACATGAAATTGTCTTTATTCGAAAGATAATTTTCTGGCATTGACATGTTGCGTGACATGTTGCGCCGTCTTGTTGAAACCAAAGCTCCTGCAAATTATGGTTGTTGAATTGATGAACGAAAAAGTCAGTAATCATGGCTCTATAGCGGTCACCATTGACGGATAGACAGATTGGGGCCTTCCTTTACGTTACGCTCTACATCAGCAATGACTTCTTCTGTACGCACTGTACGACGTCTCTGTGGATGCATACTGTCATTTAGTGCAAACGTGGTGCGAAAACGTTAAATAGTTAATCGAATTAATTGCTCTGATGGACGATTATGTTGACCGTAAAATGGACGTAGTCCGCGATACGTATTTCGAACAAAACCGTGATTTTCAAAATAAATTGGCACAATTTGGAAGCGTTGTTCAGGCGTCAGTCTATTCATGTTAAAATGCCAAACCAAACTAAACATAAATCACTTGACAGCTGACAAAACGGCCGCCAGTTAAAAAAGTGTTGCCAAATTAAAGTTCTATACCTGTATAAAAAACACGCTATATAATAGAGGTAAAACATGGGTAATAGAGGTACATATTAAATATCCAGCATGTAGGTTGAGAGATGTAACCGGTTAATGGAGGCCTGTATTCCACTTTGTTATCTTTATATAGCCCAAAAATTAAGTACTGGCTCACTTTTTTCTCTGTTTGGGTCCTACTAGATTATTCCTGATGTAGGGTACATTAATGCTATGATAATAATGTCATAAAACATACAATTACATTTAGTAGTGGAAATGGTTAATTCCTTTGGTTTAATATTACATATGGGCATAACCATAGAAAGGTCAACCGTGTCGCAAAAATTAAGAGTGGACAAATAATTCCTTTTGACTTATATTATTAAAGAAAAATATTTATATTTTACTATATTAAAAATTCCAAAGCATATTTTAGTTCCCATGATGATAAAACGGACTGCAACGTTGCGTTCATAGTTTTGGAAATATTTTTTGGTTTTCAGTAACAGTTTATCTTAAATATATAATTCTTTAAATGTGATGATGCAAGTATACTCCTATTTCAAAATATTTGTTACAACAACAATTAACTTCAAAAAGTGCAAACGGAGAAAATAAAGATCAGTCAATTTTTGCTTTGCTTTCAATGATATTCTAATGTCACGTTCGTCACCTCAAAACAACATTTGTTCTCATTACTTCTCCGTTGCTGGTAGCTAGTGTTTAAAACTTTTAATGTAAATAGAGTTTGTTGTGAGTAATTTAATAAAAACAATTCTGGGACATATCAATGAGACTTAATTTTTTATATAATTTCAAACTTTGTCACAAAGAACCAAAGAAATATATTTTTAAACTTTCTGTCTGTTATTCAATAAACAAAATAAAACGGACTTTTAATAGTTGAAATATTCAGTTAAAATTTTCTATTTAAAACAAAAAGTTGTTATATTATATTGAGTATTGAAATAAACAAAAACAATCTATTATTTTTTATCGATTTTTGTCAATTATTTTTTTAACAGTGAAAAATTAACTAAAAATACAATTCTTTTAAACGAAATGTAGGTAGCATTTTTTTTTAACTGATTTTCAATTAATTTAATGAATATATTCAGTAGTCTTTACGGAACAAATATTGTGAGTGTATAAATGCCGAACATCACTTTTTGGCCGAACTCCGAAGCCGAATACTCGGTCGGACACTATATTTTACTTTTGGGTAGTAAAATATTGATATTTAAAATTATGTATTTTTTACGTAGATGGCATCATTAGTTAATAAAAGGAAGGAAACCGCACGACGGTATAGAGGAAAATTAAAAACAGACCCGCTTAAGTCACAAGCAATATTTCATACATCCTGCTTAAAACACACGCCACAAAAATCTGAAAAGAGCAAGACCCTGGGACTGCAGTATACTTTTCTAAAGGCTTGATATGCGCTGAATACGAATATGAAATCAGAGTCTCTAAATCATATCAAATTAGATATCCTAACCTACAATTTTAAAGAACTATTATAACATCGCGAATTGAGCTTTGTTCACAAAACCTTTTATGTCATCTGAAAGTCCTACCTCTCCGGATACAGCGTACATCAAACCTTATAATAAGTATACTCTAATATTAGTTTTAGAAAGCTCGTTAACGTGTGTAATTGAATTAATTTAATTTAATTTAACTGCTATCCATTGCAATTCTCAAAAACAAATTCACCACATAAAGTTTTTAATGTTTTTTAATTTTATAAATTATAAATTTTTTTTTTTAATTATTGCTAGCATTTATCTAATAGGAGATTTTTGTCAGATCACGTCACGCTACGTAACGTCACGTTTCACACTATGGGTTGTAAAAAAAATCAAAAAAAAGGTTTTGGGGTAAAGTGTTTGTAACCGCCATATAATGGCAATCGTAATTTATTTTATTACAATAAATTACTGAAGATTTTTTAGTTAGATTTTTACTGGAAGAAGAAAACATTTTTATTGAAAAATTTAACGGGCGCAATGGATATGACAGACTGCCGCAGTTTCGTCCCTCCAAGTACTCGTCATTGGTTAATTTATGTGTCAATAGAAAAAATTATTTTATATTGTTAAATTGCTCTTTATGAAAAACTTTTAACTTTGTTTCGTAGTGAGTTTCAAACCGACAGCCATACATCAGGCTATGACTCGTATCATCACCTCTTAGCGAATTGAGACACGGTCGACACAGCGATGAGTGTGGCAAAGTGGAGTTTTGTCAATCACAGCATTCACAAAGTTATATTAATTCAGCAAATCGTAAAACAAACTTAAAACATTCATTTAAAAAAAGTTTTATCAATAAAGTCCAGCGCAATTCGCAGGTTTGCGTTTTTGTAAAAGACGAAAGCCCCCACTTTTATTAGTGTCACATCACGTCACCCTCTTTAATTGCTTATATTTTAGGAAAAACCAGTTACATTGTTTTCTAATCTTTGCTAAATATAGAGTTTCTATAGTTCTACACAAAACTATAAAGAAGTCCCAGTGTAGAAAAGTATTACCATATAAGTGCAAGTACTTACAATTGTCATTATAAATCTCATTATTTTTATATAGCGCAAA
This sequence comes from Delia radicum, assembly GCA_021234595.1. Lineage (NCBI taxonomy): Eukaryota > Metazoa > Arthropoda > Insecta > Diptera > Anthomyiidae > Delia > Delia radicum. The sequence continues at coordinate 87,422,235 of CM037853.1, forward strand.
ATAATGATATTACTAGAAATAGAAACATATGTGCTTACCTATATGCTTACCAGTATAAACAAAAATAATGAGTCTAAAAAAAATATTAAAAAAAAATAAATTTAATAAAAAAAAAATAATTTTTTTATGGATATATTTTTAATAAAATGTGCGCACAAGGGATCCGAGCATCCAGGTTATCAGTCAACCGCTCTACTATCTGAGCTATATCGACATGTTATACTTGATAGATAAAACCATAAATGACTTGCTTGAGCAAAATGTCATTACTTTACAGCATACAAAAAACCAAAAATAAGTAGTTAAGTGTACTTACTATAGAGCAATTCCATATGAAAGCGATCACCTTTTGGACGACCCCTCTCCGATTTTAAAATAAATAGTCTCAATCGATTGCCCAGCAAAAAATAATGTACTTACATATTTTTTTTTTTTATAGTGACTGGTTTAGTGGTGGTGTGCACCACTGTCATGTAACATAATTGAAGAATTCTTCATAAGGGACCTCATTGAAAGTTGTTTTAAAAAAAACTACTAAAGCGATCGCAACGAGTATTGAATCTGGCTTTAATTGAAAAATAAAATTTTCCTAATTTTTCTCAGAAATTTACCTTTTTTCCCATGAAAATTAAATTTTCCCATGTAAATTAAATTTTCCGATTTTCCACAGAAGCTCCTAAATTTTCCGGCTAATTTTATTTTTTTTGGATTCCTCATAATTTTTGCTTTAAGAATCAGCAATAAACTAATGGGCCCGACTCCTTGTTTGGACAGGAGAAGAGCATTTAAGAGACCACCTTGTTCTCATTGTTTTTATAATTGAATTATTTTTAATTATTTAACAAGAAAAATTAGGAAAATTTTATTTTTCAATTAAAGCCTGATTCAATACCTTTCCAACGAGCTATCACTCGTTGCGATCGCTTTAGTAGTTTTTTTTTTAAACCAACTTTCAATGAGGTCCCTTATGAAGAATTCTTCAATTTTGTCACATGACAGTGGTGCACACCACCACTAAACTAGTCACTATAAAAAAAAAAAAAAATATGTAGGTACATTATTTTTTGCTGGGCAATCGATTGAGACTATTTATTTTAAAATCGGAGAGGGGTCGTCCAAAAATTTGCCAATTTTGATCGTTTTCATATGGAATTGCTCTATAAGTAAAAAAATAATGTGTCTAAAAATAGATTTTTAAAAAATTTAAAGATTAATGCTTTTTATATATAAAATAATGATAAAAATAAGCACTTATGTGTAACGCATTATTTTTTGTATTGAAATAATTTGAAAATTATTAGTAAAGCCTTATTATTTGGGTAGTACAGTAGTACAGGTAGTAAGAAAAGTAATGACATGTCATTACCGTTTCTATACTGGGGTAAAAAAAAATTATATTTTTACTTGTTGTTTACGTCATTGAGCCGTACGACTGGTAACGTATGTGACTATGGAAATTCCCATATCATAAAAACACACACAAAAAGGGGAGTCGAATAAAACGGGAAAATGAAAAAAAAAAAAATCTACAATCCGCAATACTGTGAAGAAGTAGAGTAACTTGTGAGTATTAATAATAATAATAATAAAACACAAAAATGAAACTAAAATATGGTAGCAGAGAATACTATACATATTAAAATGACTTATTTCCGGATTATGTTTAAATATGACACTATAATGGTTGCTAGTGGCAGCCACTGTCACTGCTGCTGCTACAGATGATGGTGTTGGGTTGAGTTGGGTTCTATACCAAAAGATTCAACCCATTCATTGTAGGTTCTTGTTTGGGTTGTACGTTGTGTTACGAGTGTTTCTGATATAAAAGTAAATGAAAAATTTCATTTTCATTTAATGCAACACTTTCACAAAAATGAATGAATACAAAAAAAAAAAAAAAAAACTTACATAAAAAATATTAAAAGCAGGGTTTTAAATTATCACTGGTAGTAGAGAGACTAGAGCAATGGTTCCCAAACAGGGTTCCGTTAGAGTATTCCAGGGGATCCGAGTAAAGTTCCAACAAAATAATTGTTTAAAACAAATTTAAAAATATTTCACAATAATTTGTGCAACCACCGGATTTATTTTTGTATTTATTTTATTTCGTTAAATATTTCATAATTCCATAAATTGATATTTAATTTGAAAAAAACACATATTTTCATCTAAATCTAACAATTATTCGCAAATATAATAAGGGTATTCATGTCAGAAATTTTGGTCTTGAAAAAATGCAAAAGTGTAAAAAGTTTGAAAAACACAACAACAAATACAAAGAAAATAATTTCCCACAAATGTTGTAAAATTATCTGGGTCAAAACAATTGCGATATTGTCAGTATAAAAATTACTCAAAACATATGTTTTGTGTAATATTTTATAGCATTGCCAAAATTGAAAAATTTTGCAAATAGTACTTAAAAATGCAACTGTAAATAAATTTATTTTGAAACTAAAAATATAAAAAAAAAGAAGTAAAATATTTAAATAAAAAGAAAAACGCATCCAAAAAGTGGATCAATACTGAAGTACTCTAATAATTTTTAATTTGTTGTCTAATAATCGAGATTTTGAGGTATGACATAATGTGTCTCTTCTTGGAAAACTAATAATGAATTGTATGTTTTTCTATGTTTCCTACAGCTTAAATCTATTATAAATTTATTTCTAAGAAACAAAGTTAGATCGTATATGGGTTTTTGTGAAATGCATATGTTATCTAAAAACTTGATTTGTGAAATGCAGAAAAAATGTGATCTAACACAACCGATTGCATTCTCGCAATCATAATTGATAAAAAAGAGGCGCTCACATCAGCAGTAGTGTAATATCGTAATTTTCCATTTTTGCAAGTGGAAAATTTCTGACCTGAATACCCTTAATGTGAAGAAAAAAATAAAAATAGCAAATGCTGGATTTAAATTAAGCTAAATCCAAAATGGATTTATTATTTTTTTTAAATACATTTTGGATTTAGTTTAATTTACTTCCAGTTCGTTTTTCACAATATAATAGCGAGTAATTACTACACTCAAAAAAAAAAAATTAGTAGAAAAATTAGTAAAAAGTCTTGTAAATCAATTATAATAATTTCCAACAAATTTTTTGCTGAAGTTGTGTTTTTAGCTAAACTTTTAGTTATACTTATTCAGCACTCAACAGTTTTGAACTAATGTTTTACTAATATATATGTTTTACTAATTTATTTTGCTAAAAAAAATTGTGCTAATAAACACATTAATAGTGTGAACGAAATCCGTATATGCAGAATGAAGTAGATGTTGCGTCAAGTCAAGATGTAGTAGAGACGAGGAAAATGATACTAAAAAGTACAACTCTTGTAAGACAGACAAAAAAATCAACCATGGAAGATTTTTGTAATATGTTTTCATACAAAAGGACGCCAACAATGTGTCTTTATATAAATTGTTGATCTAATAAACTTATATATTGTGTTGATTCCGGCTTGTTGAATAAATTGATTACACACAAAGAACAGATTCGATGTGAGAACCGAATTTGTCGTAAACCCAATTTAGGTAGTTACTAGGGTATTAAAATTACTCGGGTTTGGTTTTGTTCGAGTAAACGAATAAATCGATTTTGAGGTTTTTCACTTACTCGATTAATCCAGTAAGATTTTTAAATTACTCGTGTAACTCGAATAACTTAAATAGATTTGATTCATTAATTTTTCCTTAAAAATTCATAATAAAGTACAAAATAAATACCAAATCAGGAGTTCCCAAATATGTTTTATCAAAATTTTAAAAAAAGTTGAGCAATTAGTTTATAATTAATAAAATATATATACTGAATCACTGTATTTACTCAACATTTAAGCTGAGCAGCACATTCACAAGAACAGCAACTAGAGGGTAACCATAGATTACATAGATCTCCAACTCTTTGACATTAGATGGCAGTACACGTAACTCATGATAATGTGTTGTTGGACATACGAGGTATACCTATACAAAAATTTTTTGAATGTGTATGAAAAATTGTGTTTGTTGATAAAGGCAGAAGAAGAGTTTCAGATTTAGATTTAATCTATGAGGACACCCAACGACGTAATTTGGATATGCAATAAAAAAATCCCACTTATCCCACATGTTTATACTTCAAACGATTTTTTCTTTAGAACTCTCTCTAAAGATTCATAACCCCTTTGTTTGTTACAAATTAATTTGAACGTCCTGACGTTTTGGTAACAATTTCAATGTAACATCTGCTAATACAAACTTGCTTAAGATGAACCCTCGGTTAAGATGAACTATTTTTGACAGTCCTACAAACAAATTTTCTTATAGTTTCCATTCTAATAGATTAATCTAGAGTGGCACTATGCACCGCGACCAGAAGTTGGTATTGTGTGCATTGTTAAGAAAATTTACTTCAGTAAATACATTGATAATAATCCATGCGTAAAATTACGAAAAAATGTCAAAATCACCAAATTGTTTTATAAAATAAACGAAAATGTGTGCATTTTACGAAAGTTTTTGTAGTTTTGACAATAATTTCGTATTTTTTGTCTCTCGATTATAAGGAATCTATTTTTCTATTCCTTCCGAGTTTTTCTTTAACGAGTTTTACGGTATTTGGTTTTTGTAAAGTTTTTTTTAATTTTTAAAATAAAAATCCATTTATTGTATGTTTTATTAATGAATAAAATGTGTGGAGGTCCGTGAACCAGTAGAAGTGTCTCAGGAGGTCAGTGAAGCAAAAATCTGGTGGGAACCGCTGGACTAGTGTATAGCGTAGCACTTAACATAAATTATTGTTTTTTTTGTGTTTTAATCACATTAACGATATTAAAAAAAAAAACATAGTGCTACTACAACACTATTATTAAGAAATAAAAAATGAAATATGTTGCAGAAAAGTTTGTTTAACAGAAAAGAGCTTTTCCAAGAACATAAAATAACAAGTCCTTGTATAATTTAGAATTTTATGTATGAATTTTGTGCTGTAAAAGACTATTTTATTCAAATAAATTAAAATTATATGGTAAATTATAATCAGAAGAAAAAAAAATTGCTTATTAAAATATATACACAGAACAAATTATTGTCAATAAAAATGCAATTAAAATTTTGTTTGATTTCAAACTCACTTTCAATTAAAATTTTAATAATATACCCAAGTAAAAAAATTTATATGAAGCAACATCAAATATAATATAAATTAGATATGCGATATAATAACATATAAGTGTATCTAAAATTCATTAAACTGTATCGAATTCGATTCGATACGCTCGTATCAAATTAGATCGAATTCGATACAATTAGATACAAATTTGTACAATTTTATGTATATTTGATGGGATTTCATTCGAATCTTGTTCTTATACAATTTTTTGGGTATTATATATTGATGTATCGAATTAGATATAGAGCAATTCCATATGAAAACGATCAAAATTGGCAAATTTTTGGACGACCCCTCTCCGATTTTAAAATAAATAGTCTCAATCGATTGCCCAGCAAAAAATAATGTACCTACATATTTTTTTATTTTTTTTATAGTGACTGGTTTAGTGGTGGTGTGCACCACTGTCATGTGACAAAATTGAAGAATTCTTCATAAGGGACCTCATTGAAAGCGATCGCAACGAGTGATAGCTCGTTGGAAAGGTATTGAATCAGGCTTTAATTGAAAAATAAAATTTTCCTAATTTTTCTCAGAAATTTACCTTTTTTTCCCATGAAAATTAAATTTTCCCATGAAAATTAAATTTTCCGATTTTCCACAGAAGCTCCTAAATTTTCCGGCTAATTTTATTTTTTTTGGATTCCTCATAATTTTTGCTTTAAGAATCAGCAATAAAAAAATGGGCCCCGACTCCTTGTTTGGACAGGAGAAGAGCATTTAAGAGACCACCTTGTTCTCATTGTTTTTATATTTTTTATAATTGAATTATTTTTAATTATTTAACAAGAAAAATTAGGAAAATTTTATTTTTCAATTAAAGCCTGATTCAATACATTTCCAACGAGCTATAACTCGTTGCGATCGCTTTAGTAGTTTTTTTTTTAAAACAACTTTCAATGAGGTCCCTTATGAAGAATTCTTCAATTTTGTCACATGACAGTGGTGCACACCACCACTAAACCAGTCACTATAAAAAAAAAAAAAATATGTAGGTACATTATTTTTTGCTGGGCAATCGATTGAGATTATTTATTTTAAAATCGGAGAGGGGTCGTCCAAAAGGTGATCGCTTTCATATGGAATTGCTCTATAATTTAATATTTTTGGATAAGAGTTGATAAAAACAGTTACTAGTTTTTCTCTACAATTGTATCAAATTATATATAAGGTTGCGCAAAAATAACCTTCCGATGTTTTTTTTTATTATGTATAGCATTTTCTGATAGGAGGATTACTTTTGCGCCACCTTATATAACTTCATAAAATTTTAAAAACGATTATATGTAATTTGAAACGACTTTTTTTAATTCTACTTTGTTCGTGTGATAACTAGAGATATCAAAAATAGTGTACTCGAATAACGATTCTTTGTCGAATAATTCTTACATTCATTTTCATATAAATTTGATATAGAAGTACACTGTACCCTGGATATAGACGAAATTAACCCTCTAACAGGTAAGGCAGTCTTCATAAAATTTACCACAAATGCGTTTTATATTTAGAAATTAATATATTCCGATAGAAAAATTTGTTAAATATTTTGCGAAGAAATTTTTCGTGTACCGTCCACGGTTTGGAAGCGAGAAAGCTTCAAAATCAAAATTTCGTAAAATTTCAAAACTAATTATTTTTAAAAAAATTTAGTTTTCAAAATATTAAAATTACAGCTTTTGCTTTGATTAAATAAAAGCTGCATCAATTTAAATATCTTCTTGCATTTGTCACATTTTAAAATATACAATACACCACCAAAAAATATCAAAATACACTAAAAACTATTTTTGTCATATATTAGAACTTAAAAAGAAAACCGCGATTATTTTGGAAGTATGAAGTTTGATTTAGGGTTACTTATTTGCAGTAAATAATAAGGTGCTCGTAAAAATGATAAGGTCACTTGCATTTTGTGTGCAAAAATTGTGCAAAAATGCAAAGAGTATTGAATAGTACCGTTACTTAAAAATTTGTTGCTCAATACCAGTTTATATAAACATCACGTGCTCTCATTTATTTACCGTTAGTTCAAATTAAAAATAAAAATGTGAATAAAGTAAATTTATAAATGCTTCAAAATGATAATGTCAGTGCTAATAAATCTGCAATCGTAACGTTGTTTTTGTGATTTTTTTTTTTTTTTATGCAATATTTAATTTGAGACAAAATGGGACGGGGAAAACCTTTGTCTGAAATTGAAAAGGGTCAGATTGACGCATTTTTCTAGCAGAAATTGTGCATGCGAGAAATTGCTCGAAAATTGGGTCGTTCGCTTTGTGTAGTGCAAAATTACATAAAAGATCTCGAATATTATGGTAAAAATAAAAGCTCTGGTCGATCAAAAGTTCTTTCAGAGCGTGAAATTCTTCAAGTTCCCAAAATGGCTTCAAATACTGTAAGTAGCGTTAATATGATAAAAATGGAATTGAGTTTGAATGCGTCGACACACATTATCCGAGCTAAATTTAAGAAAGATCCATGTTTGAATGATAGCCATAAGATGAAACGCTTGGAATTTGAGAAAAAACACATGTCAACTAACTGGCATCAGGTACAAATTGTAATAATTTTTAGTTACCTATTTCACTAATTTTAAAATTTGTTGTTTTGAAAATTGTTTTTTCTAATGAAAAAAAATTTAATCTCGATGGTCCAGATGGTTTAAGAGACTATTAGAGAGATTTGAGAAAATAACCCAAATCGCATTTATACATTTCGGCGGTGGTTTTCTAATGGTTTCTTAAGCGTTTCCTTCAACTAGAATGGATAGTATGAAGTACAAGCGAGTGCTTTCAAATCATTTGCAGCGATATCTGGCTACACATCGCGAAAAAGAATTTATTTTCCAGCAAGACAACGCTGCAATCCATGTTAGTACATCAACAAAGGCCTAGTTTGAGGAACATGGATAGAGATGGGCAAAAGGTAAATACCCAAATGGTAAATACCCGGTAAAATAGGTAAATAGAGTAAAAATTGGTAAATACCCGGGTATTTATCAAAAAGGTGGGCATTTTCTATGTTGTAGAAAATTTGGTGAACAAAAACATTTTGCAACAAAATTTAATGAATTTTAAAATAAAAATAATATTAATATTAATAAAATAAAAATAAGAACTTAAGGCAATAACTATATTATATATACATATTTATTTTTGCAACATTGCATTAAAATGATTATATGGATTTTTTCGTAAAGCCCTTAGCTGAAAAGTTATAGCATAAAAAAGCTTTGCACTTTTTGTAATTTAATTCCAGTTTTAGGGCTAAAAGTCGAAAGTGATTGGCCTGTTTTCATCCGATAGTACCAGTTTTGATACGGATATTATTTTTAACGTCCAATCTACCGGAAATTGCGAGGGAAGCGGACAAAATAACATTTCGACATTCCTGTGTAATTCATGGGAGCTCTATATCTAAGTTTCTTCAAAACATATGAGTTCACCAATCTAGAACTACCCTGCGGGAAATGAACCAGTCTCTGGTATGGTCATGTTCCTAGAACTTTGTGTGTATGAACCTGTCCTAGTGTCGGTTCTGTTATATGAAAGTGACCGGTACTTTTAACATGGGCTTGTCATAGGAGGTGACAATTTGCTACCTGTGAAGCACTGTGTAACGTGGCGAATAACTTGACCAATGCAACCTATCACCGTACCGACTGAAATGAATATGCTACGGGACAAGTTAGAAGTAGGTAGTGTCAAAGTATGACCATTTTAAGATTTATGTGATATGCAACAGAACCAGTGGGAAAAAAATTATCACGTGACTGGTGTAGGTGTTCGTATCTTAGAACTGGAGAACAATTTTTGAAGGAAAACTAGTCACATACTAAGCGCAATGTGTTCTGTAACAGGGGTAGTTTCACTGAAATAGTTTTGAGACGTACCACTGCACTGGTCTAATTGGTACATGTCGTCGGGCATGCGAAAAGTAATTAGCAAGTAATCTGTCAGTTTTCATTCAGTGTATGTCATATTATGCACGAGTTGCTAAATAGCCCGTCCGGAACCAATCTTTGCACTTTTGAAAAATAGTGTCTCTTACCACCTGTTCAAAAAAACCTTAAAAAAGGCACACAAAAAATACTTCAGTGTTATGTCTGCTCTGAGCAGTCAAGGGACTGAATCCTTTGCCACTAATTGCCATGTTTTCATCCACTGCTAACGGTTTTGAACCAGTTTAATGACCAGTAGCAACTTCAACTGCAACGACTCTAGTTGCTTCAGTACACTTTGATGTTATGTTACTTTTTCTGCAGTTACACGATATATCTGGTACCAACCAGTGAATGTTTTGTCACCATAACTATAGTGACGTGATTGTACATTTCACCCAAATTAACCCTTTTTGGTGCACCACAATTTTGATGTCACCAGTTTCGTGACGTGCCCCCAAAACATATATCACAGATTTGCCACTTTGGATCAATCGATCCTTCGTTTCCCGCAGGGTAGTTTCCTTTAAAGTTAAATTTTTTTTTAGTCTGCGATAATTTAAAAAAGTGTCTTTTCAATAATAACTTCAGATTTTGAGTGCGTATTAAAATTTTTAAAAATCGAAATATCCTCTACTCAACCAGTCCTATCGACAACAAGTACGCCAGTCCTATCTACAACAAGTACACAAAGTGACCTAGTACTTTTCAAATATATTATAATTTTTCCCATTTTGTAGCAATGTGTAATTTCCAGGAATTTTTGGTCCAGTGAAATTTAATGTAAAACACAATTATTGAGTTAAAAACTACATACAATAACTTACATGATAAATAAATAATAATAATAATAATAATAATTATTTAACATTTAAAATACAACCAACGAAATTAGCTTCATTGCACAGTGGGGTGTTTTACTAATATTTTGGAAATAATGCAGTCATCTCTTATTGGCTATTCAGATTTCCATATAAATTCACACAGCCAGTCAACATAATTCAAAGTTTAAAATAAAAGTCTACTAGATACATTACGGGCTGATCAATTAGATTCCAATGTTGGAAACCTCGGGTAATCAAAGTTGCATACCTAGAGTATTCAAAGTTGTATACCTCGAGTATTCAAAAATTTCACAAAATTGTACTTAAAATGAATGGAATGAATGTAAAATACGCGACTGAGGAAAAATTAAAAAAAAATTTAATATTTTGACGAAAAACTGAGTCACTGAACTTATATTTATTTCGCTGGCAAACACTGAATTATTTTTAAAAATGATCAGGGATGGCAGGCAATTCCGTTATCGATTCAAAACCCTTTCAACTGACTACCGAAATAATTGAAATAGCGTTATCCGTAAAATACCGATACCGATATAATTAAAATATCAATACCCTTAAAATACCGTTACCGAAATAACTGAAATACTGTTATCGCTATAATACCGTTACCGAAATAATTGAAATAGCGTTATCCAAAAAAAACCGTTACCGAAATAATCTAACAAGATCTGAAAATAAAAAATTGCTGTAAATAGATATATTTCCTAAAGTTTGATCATAAACTAGCCAGTCATTAAAACTCTGGGATAATGGGGCTAAAAATATCGGTGTGCATTAACATTACCTGAACAACTAAAATAAAGTTACACTTAAAATACCGTTACCGAAATAACTGAAAAATCGTTAACCCTAAAATAACGTTACCGAAATAACTAAAATATCGTTAACGCTAAAAACCCGTTATCGAAATATCGTTACCCCTAAAATACCATTACCGAAATAAAAGAAATTAGCGTTACCCTTACCGATACCCGCATTCACGAGTGAGTAAAATTTCATTCACGTACAATCACTCACGAGCATTTTTTATTACTCACTCTCAAGAGAGTAAATTCAGATATCACTCACACTCTAGCGTGATTCACTCAAATCCACAAAACAAAATCTTATCGGAAAAAAGCTAAATGTAAAAATTAAGGTAAATTGTGAATGTTTAACTTAGAATTGTTCTGAATATGTAATTTTGTCATTTATTTTGTATTTTAAAAACGCGAAAACATTACATTCCCGAAAAAATGAATGAAAACATTTGTTTAAAGAGAAAAGTGTTTTTTTTTTATTTGGAAAACTCTACTCACGCACACTCACTCACGCAAAAAGTTGGCTCATGCACACTGACTCACGAAGAACTTTTTCCTACTCACACTCGCTCGTGTGAATAAAATACTTTGACACTTACGCGTGATTCACATGAATCAATCAAAATTTTACTAACGTGTCCATCCATATTAGTTTATACTAAATATTATTATTATATTTGTGTGGTAGCAACAACTTTTAAATGCTGCAAATGTTTTGGAAAAAATTCACAACTTCATGGGTGAGTAGTATTTCAGACAAATATAAAACACCATTTTGTTTTCGTTAAGAATCTTTTGAGCTAGAAGCAAAAGACCACAAAATTACTAAAATTGCCGTTTTATATTTTTGAACTTTAGATACAATTTATTTTAAGCGTGAGAATGACATTGCGCTTGTGTAATGAAATATATGGTTTTCAGTCGTACTTGATTTGCTTTATCCATTGACAAAAAAATCGGACCAGGTTATCGCAAAACATGTATCATTTTGAATTTTAAATGCGGATAACTTATGCACTTTAAAAGATAACCCACACAAGTAAGCATATCTAGGCCGAATTTTTGGGATGTCAGTTAAACTCGGTTTAGTTAAACCTACAACGAATTTTGTCTGCCCTTTTCAAGTTTATTAACAAAAAATTGTAGGAACCACTTCATTTTGTTTAGAATTTTGTTCATTATTATAACATAATAAAATAAACCACATTTCAGCAGCTGTATTCCATTTACAAACTTCGTTAATGTAGGTTTACAAGCAGATTACAGAAATGCTACGATTTTGGAAAACGGTTGATAAAGATAAAATTGTCAAGCGTGTAAAATATGGAAATTTGCTCTACTTTGAAATCTTATTGAAGAGTTCCTGATGGATCTATTGAACCCTTTTAAAAACTAAAGCTTGGAACTACGTTGACTATAGCTGTGTGAATTTTCAGAGATAAAACTTAAATCGAGTTTCAATTAAAATATTTGTTGATTCAATTAAAAGTTTAATTAAATTCGGTCCAACTAAGGAAATTGTAATGTCAATAAAAATAATTTGTAACTGTTCAATTGATTTTGATTTTAATTAAGGTTTTAATTATATCTATTAGAAACTTAATTGAATATTGTTTTCAATGTCAAACAAATTTTTATTAAATATAATAAAATAATAATAAAACCTGTAGGGATCCATATACGATATGTCGATTTTTACATGAGTAAGCAAAAAATCGCAAAAAAAAACGCTAAAATTTTAGAAAAAATCAACAAAATTGGGGAAAAAATTACAACATTGTAAAATTGTAAAAAAAAACTCAAAATTGAAAAAAATCATCAAAATTAAAAAAAAAAACGGGTCAAAGTTGCAAAAAATCGCTAAAAAAAAATAGGAAACATTGATTTTAATTTACAATTAAAACAGATTATTTTTCAAAAAATAGGAAACATTTTTTTTTTTTTTTTAATTTAAAAAAAAAATTTGCTAAAATTGACAAAAAAAAAAACGTTTACAAAAATGAAAAAGTGATAATATCATCAATCAATAATATATAAAATTTGCAAAAAATTGCCAAAATTTTAAAAAACCGATGAATTTGAAAAAATTGTCAAACAGAAAAAACAACGCCAATATTGGAAAAAAAATTTTTAAAAATTGGAGCAAATGTCAATATTAAAAAATCGCTAAAATTAAAAAAAAACGCTCAAGCTGAAAAAAATCGGCAAAATTAACAATATTAAAAAAAATTGCAATATTTGAAAAAATCAACTAAATAAACAAATAGCTAAAATTTAAAAAAAAATCGCTTAAATTTTTTCACCTGGTGATTTTTTTTTTCAAATTTTAGTAATTTACAAGAATGGAGCAAAATTGGAGCTTTTCTAAAACTTCGGGTTCTGATGAGAACTTTAGCCAGATTGAAATACTAGTATCAACCTAGCTAATATGTTTGATTTGCTTTATTTTTGTAAATATACGGAGGTTGAAAGCTCGTTATAAATTAAAAATTATTTGTCGTTTTTTTCAATTTTGAAGTTTTTTTTTTATTTTACCAAAGAGATTATTTTCTATTTGATCTATTTCTTTTTAAATTAAGGCTTTTCCAAAATTTTACGATTTGTATTTTTTTTTTTTTCAATTTCGGTGATTTTTCTTCTTTGTTGTGTGTGCACCAGCTTCATTTCCATTTAAACATTTAATACATATTATTAAACTTTTAATTGAATGTGAGTCTGAAATCAAACAAAAGTTAAATTTAAATTTTTTGACAATAATTTTTTCTGGGTATGAAATTGTCAAATACAGTTGAACTTCCCTATAATGAATCTGCATGGGACCAGAAAATCACTTCATTATATAGAAACTTCATTATACAGAAATTATAGTTTTTTCAATTTTTATTTAAAATAATCAGGTATTTTAGTTTGGATTACAGTTTTCCATTTTTCATCCTCAATAAAACCTTCTAATACATTTAGAGATTTAAATACATTGCGCGGCACGTTACACTTCATCTCCACAAAGGTTCGAAGTACGTCAATTGATGAAGAAACTCGTTCCAATGTAGGTAACGTCTTATTGACCTCTGCCAATTCTTCATCGGCAAGTTCTTCTTCATCGTTATCTGAATCTGTAGATGTAAAAGTAATGTACATCACACTTTTATTTATTTTATGAATATAAAACTAATAACTAAATGCCTGGGATAGCCGGAACTCCACGACTTTCCAGAACACTGGTTGGATTATCTTCATCGGACGGGATGCCCATGGTCTGCACATCAATATCAACATTGACATAGTCTTCAAATGATGCATCAATGTTCGTTGCTTCCCTAAATGAAGCCTGTAGAGCAGCCAAATCAGATAATGAAAGAAAGTCTTCTTCATCCCAATGGTTAGCTTGAGTCTGCATGCCATCTTTCAAAACTCCTGCATTTCGGAAACAGTTCGCAATTGTTTCTGGTTTTACATAGACATTCCAAACTGTGCTTAAGTTTCGAATGGCTTCAAGCAAATCTATGACCATAACAGGTTTGTTCTCCATTTGTGTCAATATGTCTGTCAAAATTCGTTTTCTGTAAAGTTGTTTTATGTTGTAGATAATGCCTTGGTCCATTGGTTGAAGTAACGAAGTCATGTTTTGAGGAAAATAGGCAAGCTCAATATTTTGCAATTTATCTTTTACCTGCTTAGGATTCGCAGTGCAGTTATCCACAAGAAGTAAAATCTTCCTTTTTTGAGAAGCGCATTTTTTCTCAAGTTGCACAAGACATTTCGTAAAAATGTCGCCTGTCATCCACGCTTTTTTGTTGAACTCATAATGCACATCGAGGGATTTAACTCCTTTAAAGCACCTAGGATTTTTGGCTTTTCCTATAACAAGCAGTTTAAGCTTCTCCGAACCAGTCATATTGCTTGCTTCTAGGACAGTTATTCCATCTTTGCTCTGTTTTCCACCAAAGCATTACTCATTTTTGAATGTTAGTGTTTTATTTGGTAAACATTTGCAAAACAAACCTGTCTCATCGGCATTAAAGATGTCATTCGGATTATATTTTTGTATCAATCTCGGTAAAACGTTCATTACCCATTCATCACGATCTCTTATGTTGACATCATCATTGCTTCATTAATGGTCCAGATATAGGAAGATTCCTGCCACGTGCCGCGTTTATCCATTTGAGCATTGCTTCATCAATATCCTCAAAAATGCAGGTTCGACGACTTTTGCGTTTAGTGCTTAATTGCTCGTCTTCTACATTTTTTAGAATTACTTCCTTGTTTTTTAAAATATTTGAGAAAGTGCTGGGAAGAATTCCAAACTGCTTAGCAATATCTTTTTTTTTTTTGTTGTTACTCCTTCTTCAGCTTTATTAATTATTAACAACTTTTTTTGAAGAGAAATGCTGAAATGTTCACTGAACACGTTTAACTGCTGTCAAAATTGTTATTGATGGAACATTTTTTTTTTGTTTGATCTAATTTTTATATTTTGGGGATTTCCCTCATTATATTTTTCTTTCTTCTCAGTACACAGTGTTGCGTAACAGATTTTTTTTTTAAATAATTCATTATATGGAGACAAAAACGCATGTGACTCAAATGTACATCAGCAACATTTGTTCATTGTAAAGAAAAATTCACTGTAGGGAAATTCATTATAAGGATATCAAAAAACACTAAAATTGAAACGAAAGACCTGTGTTTTTAAAATTAATTCATTATAGGGAAAGCTTCATTGTATAGAAGTGCACTATTGAGAAGTTCGACTGTATTTAAAAAAAATATATTTTTGTGAAACACCCCACTGTACGCATGTTAGTGCGTATGTATTTTAATATTATTCCCAAAAGAAATTAAGATTTAAATAACATGATTATAATGTTTAATAGCAACTTAAAACAATTACAATTGCGGCCAGAGAGATTCTGCGCTCCCTCAACATTGATAACTTGTATAATAAATAATAGTACAGTATCGGACAAATCATTTGCAACTATCATACAAATTTCATAATCAGTTCTAAAAAAATACGTGGGGTTGTGTTATTTTAATTTAAATTTTATTTATATAATAAAGTAAACTTCATTAATAATTTTAAATCAAAATTATTTGAATTTTTTCAATATTTCGAACTCTGTGTAACATAAAATGGAACATGAGTACAACTTCAGCTAGACAAAACAATTGCAACTTGAAAATATTGCATGTTTAACTCCTTTTTTTTAATATTTCGTAGCGAAACCCTTATTTTCAATAACAGTTTTGCATCGTTGCGGCATGGACTCTAGTAAATGATTAATTGTATCCTGTGGTATACAATGGTCATGAGGTGGACATTGCATTAAATTAACACTTTGTTGTCTAAGCCAAACATTTACCACCTTCGAGGTGTGTTTGCGATCGTTATCTTGTTGAAACGTCCAACGTAACGGCATTTCTTACTCAGATTATGTCAACATAACACCCTCAAGGATGTTTTTTAAACCCATCTATCCATTACTCCATTAATACGATGAAGTGGGCCTAACCCATTGCCAGAAAAACATCCCCATGCCATGACATGGCCACCTTCATGCGTCACCGTATTTGCACAAAACTCTTTTTGAACACGTTTTCCTTTGGGCTTTCTTACATGAGTTATACCATCACTGGCGATAATATTAAATTTTGATTCGTCGCTGATAAGAACATTTTTCCACTGGTCCACTGTCCAACTATCATGATCTTGAGCAAATTGCAGCCGTTTTAATTGGTTACGCTTAGATATGAGGGTCTTTTTCGCTGGCCGATAGCCTAACAAACCAGCGTCAACGAGACGTCGGGAAATGGTTCTTGTGCTTACTGGTAATTTTAATTCTTTTGCCGATTTCGGAGCCGATTTAAAAGGAAACTTTTTAATCTCTCTCACAATTAAAGAGTCTGTTCTTTGGTCAGTTTTTCGTGTCCAACCGCCTTTGCTGATCACCTCCACAGATTTTGTTTTCTGCAAACGCGATAAAATTCGAAAAATTAATGATTTATGCACTTTATATAAGGTGGCGCAAAAGTAATCCTCCTATCAGAAAATGCTATACATAATAAATACATAATAAAAAAAAAACATCGGAAGGTTACTTTTGCGCCACCTTATATTTAATAGATAGTTCTTTTTGAGAAATTCCCTTGTCGAATTTATCTGGTGCCATTATTATCGATATTTCGGAATATTATCCCAACTTGTGTTTCTTTTCAAATATTTTTGCAACTAATGAAAAATGTGACTTTAAACAAAAAAAAAAACAGAGAATATGATCAAAACATCAGAAATTTTAGAAGTTGCACTTGTTTTGTCTCGTCAAAACAATAACTATTTTCACATAATACACTATAGTAATGCAAATTCCGGATAACTAAACCCAAAATATCTCTAAAATTGTTACTGAAATAACAAACACCATGAACTATCACAAAAAAAAAAAAACTTTGAAAAGTGGGAACAATTTAATTTTACGGACCAAAACCTAAATTTTGAATATAAGTTGCAAATGTTTTGTCCGATACTGTATAAAATTTTGTTGTAATTTATTTTAACCAAACCAAATATAAAAGGTATAATGAAATTTCAGTTAATTCATGAATACAGAAAAAAAAACGCATGTATGGGGTGTATGTCCACATGGTGAAACCAAACATGGACACCAGCCAATTGAATGAATGAATATAAAACATTTAAAATATAAAATACGCGTATACAACTTTTACACTCATATTGTTGTAATTTTCCTTTTTGTTGTTGTTGTTGTTG
Source organism: Delia radicum (assembly GCA_021234595.1). Taxonomy (NCBI): domain Eukaryota; kingdom Metazoa; phylum Arthropoda; class Insecta; order Diptera; family Anthomyiidae; genus Delia; species Delia radicum. The sequence continues at coordinate 87,439,751 of CM037853.1, forward strand.
TTTTGCAATAAAACATTAATTAACCGAGTAATTTTTTGTACATGAACAAAATCCCAATAGCAATACAAGCCTTAACCAGTGAATAACCGAAAATAATTAAACAATGACATTTAATGAATGACAATCATAAAAGTCTATAATGTTAATTCAGCGTTAAAAACACATATTTTGTAATTTTTATACAAAATACATTTACTGGAAATTATAATTGAGAGATAACACACAGTTACTAATACCCCACTATGAATAATAGAGTGGACCGATATTTCGAAAAAATAATGATGCTCGATGAATTTTCAATGTTTGTGAAAATTTTCTTTAGGTTCTTATACTATACACTGCGTTACAAAACAATAATTATACATTAATTTTGTAAGTTAAACAAAAGTATAAGAGTTTAAACGGTAATAAAGTAAAACCAATGGAAAATTAACAATATTTAACAAAAAAGCAATACATTTATTTTTTATTTTACTTTTTAAAAAGGAATAACAAAATTAATTGGTGTTTCATAACTATAAATACACTCAACTTAATATATTAAAATTTGCAAAAATTTAAGGAAAATATTTTAAAGCAGCAAATTTTACTAATGCTCCTTTTTTGAATCAACTCGAAAATTAGATCAGACAAACTGTCTACCAGATTTTTTCGAAGTTCTTCTCCACTCATCAATAACTGCTTCTTTTAAATGAAAAACGCTTTCATATTGACGGTTTTCTGCGTAAACTCGACGGGTTAATATTCCCCAAATATTGTCAATGGAGTTTTGATCCGGAGCATGTACTGAGTTATTGTCTTGTTGGAAAATGAATTCTTCTTCGTTAATATTTGCAATAAATGACACCAATTTCTTAGCTAACTGTAATGTACTCAGAAGAAGTCATTGTGGTGCTTGGAAATGCCAAATCAACCATTCCGTCAACACAAAAAGCTCCCCAAACCATTAATGATCCGCCTCCGAATATTATTTTTGAGAAATATCATGGTTCTTGACGTAGGTCTCTCCAATAGCTGTTAAAACCACATGGACTAGCAAAGATTGAGAAAAAATCACCTTTAAAAGTCATTTATATTTATACAGTCATACCAACAACAGCGATTATTGACTTGCATTTCTCCAGTTGGTTTGTAAATTTCTTTTAGCGAATTTAAGTCGAGCTGTTTTGTGGCTGGCTAATAACCTTCGAACAGACTTCAGCTTTTGGAGAGTAATTCTCTGCTAATCTAATTTTAAGTCTACTTATGGTTGATTTGGTCACATTAAACTTACATTCAGCGATTCTCTGATTGAGACTCATTATTAAGTTTCTGGCTTAGTTGATTATTATGCGCTTAGACATGACCCACGTGACATTTTATTGCAAATTGATTAAATTTTCTTTATTTGCTATTCTTCGTTGTTTACCGTTATATGTAATTATAGTTATGAAACACTACCAAAGTATTATTAACCGATTTTTCTCTTAAATCTCTTAAATTTTACACAATAAGAGATCAGTTATCACACTATGAAAAACAGTTATTAGTTTTAAAAAAATGCTTGTAAAATTAGAAATCAGTTGTAATTATAGTTATGAAACACAGTGTAAGATATCTATAACTCACTACGGTTTTCAGTTAATTAAAATTGTATAAACCTGCTTTTTTATGTCGTTTTTAGTTTTATCAAAAATCAAAAAAGTGCAAAAAAAAAGTAAACTATGGAGAGCCATATTTTCCAAAGATTTAAAAACCATGCAAAATATGAAGTTGTCTAATTTAGAATTTGTAATTAAAAAATAACCAATTTCTTGTCAAAATGCAGTCACAATGCAAATGCAATTTTTGATTGCATTTTGCACTTTTTGTTTAGTATTTTAAATTTTTTTTAAAATAATTTTTTGTTATAATATAAAAATCATAACTGCACTAAATTTTGATTAGCATTATCTTCTGAAGTTTATTGACTATTTCAATATAGTTGTCTACTTTACCATTTGAAATACAAAAATAACGTTTCTTTTTCAAAAATGCATTTTAAATGCATGATTCATTAAAAAAATCCTATTTGCATCTTAGAAAAATCCCGTGATTGTTGAACCGCAAATCGTAAACTAGACAACTGCGGCTTTCAAATGATTTTTAAATTATGGAAATAGTCAATTTACTTAAAAGTTCAGAGCTGTTACGATTTAAAAAAAAAAACTTTAAAATACTAAAAAATACTAAAAAATACAAAATAAAAATATTTTTATATGGAAAAATGTATTAAGCTATTTTTGAAAAAATTATTTAAAATTTTTAGAATTCTGGTCCCAAAAACACCGAAGTTGTTATTTATTTCAAAGATAATTAATTTTTCAAAAATTATAACATTTCATAATTCGAAAAATGCAAATAAAAATTTTATTTACATTATGAATGCACTTCCGCGAAAAAGTGGTTGTCTTTTAAATACAAATCCTAAAGTAGACAATTGAAGCTTTCATATGCTTTTTAAATCTGACCACTTACTTTAGGAAATATGATTTTTCAAAATTCACTACTTTTAAAATGTTTTGGATTTTTTAAAAACTGAAAAACTGCTATAAAAACGCGGGTTTACAAAATTTCCAAAAACTGAAAACGGTAGTGACTAATGCACATCCTACAGAATACGCGCACAAAAATATAAAGGAATTTAAGTGAGCCCGGTCAGATTTTGATCGATCTATCATGGAATGGACGATAATTTTTTTTTTTTGATAAAAGGTTGGAATAAAAACTGACAAATTTACAAACTTTTTTGCACTTGCAGAATTCGTGAATAAGTAACTGATAAATCTTTGGTCCACTCTATTGCATATAGTCCATATCATTTTTATACACATATAGAACTTTAGTGAACGAAAAATAATGATTATTTTCACAAAACTAATGAAGCTTTTCTTCACAAAGTGCAAAAAAAATCTGCATATTTTCTATGAAACTCGTTTTTTAACAAAACTTCCTCATCTAGAGAATAAAACTTTTTATTAATAAAATTATATTTTTTATTAACTGTTATGAAAACTACGAGGGCGGATCAACGTTTCTCCAATTTTTGTATCCCTGCCAAAAAATTTGGATTTTTCGAGGTTCTAAAATAGGCATTTGTTTTTTTTTTTTAACCCCCTTTAATCCGGTCCAATAAGTTGGCATAATATTCGCCGTTTATTGTTTTTCCCTTTTGCAGGTAATCGATGTGGATTGTCCCGCGTGCATTCCAAAAAACTGTTGCCATCACCTTATTGGCCACGATTACGTTTATGGTCAATTTGGGGGCAAACGCGGCACCCATCTTGCAGACAGCTTTCTTAAACTCAACTGATCATTTAAAATCGAAACAACACTTCCATATGAAATGCCTATGGCATCAACAATCTCACGCACTTTTACTCTTCGATCGGCCAACACCATATCGTGGATTTTTCGACATTTTCGGGTGTATTGACCTTAATTGGCCGTCCAGAACGTTCAGCGTTATTTGTACTTGTGCGACCACAACGAAAGTCAGTAAACCACTTTTTTACCATTGACGGAACTTGCTCAAAATTTGACAGTAGTTTATTAACATGTGATACTTGAATTGATCAGTGTTGCATTTCACATAACTACGAGGAAAGTTCGAAAAGTCACGGACTTATTGATCCGCCCTCGTTGTATGCTTTAGTAAAAGTTTGAATGGACGAGTTCTAGTGCAACTTCATTGATTAAATACAAACATTCAGTAATATTAAACAGATAATTCTCTCAGTGTAGCTTTTAGTTTATTATAGGGACATTTTTTTTTTTGTTTTACTTTTAAAGGACAGGTTTAAAAGTATACCTTTTTTAAAAGTTAGTTTTTTTAAAGACATCCAGATGGGTCGGGTATCATTATTATTCACTCCATTGTTATTTAAATTACTTACGTATTGTTTTTTCAAATGGTTACAATAGCACTTACCTAGAAAGAGAGAAAAAAATATATTATTAATAAGTTGTTAACTTCAATTTAATATATGTTTGGTTAATATATGAGGTGTTCATAAATTTTCTTATACACTAGGTGCCTCACTTTGGGACTATATGGCACCGCTCCTGATGTTCCAGTTGGCCCATTTCAAAACTTAAGCTCGTCTATCACTATGTTAAATTTTATTAATTTTATTTATTTTATACAACTGCAAAGTACAAAAATAGCTAAATTATTTACAATGTTGTTTAGTAAATCCCCCACTGTTCACTATGAACCAGCCTCTCCATATTTTGGCTAAAAGTATATTTCGGATAGAATGAAATAGAACATTTTTGGGCTTCAAAATTAGGTAACGTCATGATGCTTGTTAGGAAAAGACCCTAACCACCCCAGCAAAAAATAGTGCTTACCCAGAAGCGGAAGGCATTATTTAATTAAGAAGCGCTTCCAAAGCAAATCCAGAAGGCATGATTTTTGTTCGCGATGTCCCACTTGGTATGTTTCTTTTAAGCAGGTGAAAAGCGCTTCTTTCATGTGCTCTTAGAAGCAATAAATTCATGCCTTCTTAGGCAAAAAGAATCTCTTTTTTTGTATGTTGACAACATTAATACTGCATAGTATGCATTCCTTATAGCTTGAAAGAAGGTATTTTGGGAAGCACAACAGAATGCCTTCCCTAATTGCTTTATTGTATGCAAGGTGGTTAAGCGCTATTTTGGAAGCTCACAAATATAGTTTCTGCTTACCAAAACCAGATTATTTTTTTCTGGGGCGTGTATTATTACTAAGAAGAGAAGAATGGAGCAAAATTGATGATTAATAAGTTTTTTGTTAAAGCTCTGCCTATTATGGAGGCTCTAGCTTTTCTAAAACTTCGGGTTCTGATGAGATCTTTAGCCAGATTGAAATACTAGTATCAACCAAGCTAATATGTTTGATTTGGCTTTATTTTTGTATATAAAAACAAAAACCTAATAGAACTGCAGAGAATTTTTTTTTATTTTCAGAATATCGAAAAGTAAGTTATTATGTAAGTACAATTTTGTTTGTCATTATTTTGTTCATGAGAGTTCAACATCGAAATTTTGGCAATTTTGTGATATTTTTAAATTAAAGCAAAAGGGAGTGAAAAAGTGCGTAATCCGTTAATTTTGAAATTTTGATCGATTAATCTGAATAATTTATTGCTCATTTAAGGCAATTTAATAAAAAAACTAAATTGGAATAATTGAATACCGAACACTTGATGTTTAATGAAAAATTAATTAAAATCCAATATACTATTATTTTAAAAACTTTTAACTGCTAGTTTTGATTTGCTATTTTGAGTTTCATACTTTCAATCTCAGAATCATGTCTAGCAGTCGAATAAATTTCTATATTGGAAGTTTTAATTAAACTTGACATTACAACAAATATTATGAAACAATATGTTCAGTAGAGCACCCATATGTGCATATTTGTTTTTTTTATCGCTCCCCGCTCATTTTAAGTTAAGTCGGGAGTAAAAAATAATGTTAAGCTAAAAATTTTAGTTTTAAGTTTTAAACAGGCGAAGCTTTTTGAACTTTTGACCTCAAAAAGGGGTGAAAAAGCTTAATAGATAAATATTCTTGTAACTCTTAAAGTACAATTTTTACGAGATTAACCTTCATAACAAAATTGTTGAAGAATGAAAATGCGAAGATTTTTCCCTCACATTGTTTTGACCGAAAAATGACAGATCGTGGGGTATGCGTGGTTAAAGTTAAAATTTGAGTAAGACCTTTTTTTAAGAAATGCTCGTAAATATTCGAATGGGGAAAAACTTCAGCTCTTTGCGTAATTTAATAGGATATTTAATGTTGTTTTAATAAAAAATAATTTTGGAAAAAATATGTCGACCATTCCATGAAATCAACCCAAATCCTACTTTGAAGCAAAAAATTTTTTTTTTTTTACGATTTTAACTTAATTGATAATTTTTTATAAATTTAATGCATTTAATACTACTTCTTTAAAACTAATTTATTACAAAATCTGAAAATAAATAACGGCTTCCTTTAAGAACACTTAAATTACAAAAAAAAAATGTTTAAAATTAAATTCAGTATAAGTTTTATTGTTTTACATTAATTAGTTGATTTCATATTTTAATAGTTAATACAATTTATAAATAATACAGCAATATACTAAACTAAAGCATAAATAATAAACTAAACCATTAAAATCAATAAAATCCAACCGTTAATTAATTTTAAAGTATTTCTTAGACATGATAATAATTATTTTGGGTCTTTGGATTTTTTTAAATATTCTAAAAATTTATTTTTAGAAAAATTCTTTGTTGACAGATCGTTGTAGTTCTGCTCCATAGCATGCAGAATGAATTGCTTCTGGTCTTCCTGATGCGTTAGAACAACATTAAATCGTGTAATTAAATCACATCCTCTTTCCGCAATATCATTTATAACTAATAATTGTTTGACTATTGCTTTCGCTGAATTGTAGCTCTCATTTTCTTCCCAAGTTATCGGATCAGCCAACAAAAACTTTTGACTAATTCCTGTTATTTCCTCATTTAACAAATTATTAAAAAATAAATAGGTGTTGTTGGTTACAAAATCACATAACTCAATTGACATGAGATCCATTGCAGCTTTATTTGCTCGTTTCGGTTGATCCGGATGTCCAGATTTTTTTAAATTATAAGCCATTTTTCTTTTCATTTCAACGTCTACATCACCGTCGAAGCTACCATTGATTTACGATGGTCGTTCAAAAAATCGATCACTTCCTGCTTGTTTTGTTTTCTTAACAAATTTAAAGCATTAACGTGGGAAGCATCAAACAAACCATCTAGGGAATCAATAAATTTAATTTTCGCAATCGGTTTTTTTTATATTTTTGTACTCATTATATAATCTTATAATGTTTTTTTCAATACCGTCTCGTCTTTTTGTTGGTATTTCAAATTTTTGAAAAACTTCAATGGCTTTCGATATAATGGAAACACTACATTTTACACTTTTTTATTCACCCTTATTGTGTATGTCGTATTTAAAATACGACTACGACTGTTTTGTAATAGATTAAAGAAAATAAGTTTACGTTCTCTTTACTCTATTACAAAACAGTCGTAGTCGTATTTTAAATACGACATACACAATAAGGGTGATTATTTTCAATAAGATACAGTAATCGTCCAAAAAGATCTTTTTTGCTTGGAAGCATATTTCCACTAAACCCGCTTATATTTTTTCCTACTACAAAACATTTTGGAGGCCTTCAGAAACTCAAATAATCTTAAAAACTTACCAACTAAATTGGAATGTTTCAATAAAGCATTTCTATCCATATTTTACAAATATTTTCACGGAATAATATTCAATATTATTTTAGCAATCTAATAAAAAAAAATATTTAATTTTTATTTTATACCTATAACTTGTTATATTAATACATTAAATTTATAGTACTAAGGCAAAGAGTACTAAAGCAAAAAAAAAAAATAATTTTGAAAGCAAATAAGTTGAAATTAAAAAAAAACAAATGTTGCTACATAGTAGGATTTGTGTTTTCTCATGGAATGGTCGATATATTTTGTCCAAAATTAGTTTTTTGTAAAACCACATTAAACACCCTGTTAAACTATGCAAAGAGTTCAAGTTTTCCCCATTCGAATATTTACGAGAATTTTATGAGCAAAAGTTCTTACTTACATTTTAACTTTAACCACGCATAACACCACGACCGGTAAGACTTAGTTCAAAACAATGTTAAAGAAAAATCTTCGCTTTATAATTCTTTAAAAATTAAGCTATGAAGGTTAATCCCGTAAAAATTTTATTTTAGGAGTTATAAGCAAAAATAGCTACAAAGGTTTTTTTGTCCTATTTTTGAGGTCAAAAGTTCAAACTGCTTGGCCTGTTTAAAACTTAAAACTATACTTTTTGTCTAAAATTCTTTTTTTACTCTCGTCTTAACTGAAAATGTGCGGGGAGCGATAAAAAAAACAATTATGCACATCCCATATACTTTATGGGTGCTCTAATGTTCAGTCATAATGAAACCGCCATTTTGAATTTGAAATATTTTATTTCATAGCGGCAATACTAAATACCTTATAAACAGACATAGGCGGTAATCATTACATTTTGTAATTAACTACACATTCAAATTACATGTAATTGTAATTGAAAAAAAAACTCAATTACATTTACATGTTATTGTAATTAAGCTGAACCAAACTCTCAATTACAAAAATATGTAATTGTAATTGAGAAAATATCAATTACAAATAGAAATAATATCAATTACTAATTACATCTACTTGCGATTGAAAAATGTGAATTACAATTACATACAATTAAAAAAAAAACGGAATTGATTTTAAGAAGTATTAATAACAAAAATGTAATCATTACATTAAAAATAAATTAATTTCAAAAATGTATTCAATTTATTTATTTATTTATTTATTATTCTTCAATTAAATAACCGAGCCCAAAGGGCCATATATGGCTAAGAAATAACTACAACACAAGACTACTGTATTATATAAAACAAAATATAAATAATAATATAATATTAAAAAAAAGAGAAATAAACATATTATGTATTATAAAATAGTAAAAACATTAGAAGTTAAAAGAAAGAAGAGAAAAACAATATAAAGGCACTGTAAACCAATGAATAATTACAATCACAAGTTCCATTAAAATGTCAAAATATTATTACTCATTACCTTGAGCATAGATCAAAATTTTGCGTTTAAAAGTGTAGAATGGTAATTCTAAGGACTTGAGCTCTGTAGGCAAGTGATTAAAAATATGAGCTACCCGCACATGAAATGATCGTTCTAAGAGTGAGGTTAATCTAGGGATTTGAATTTGACGATTTCGTGTAGAAATCGTCAAATTCAAATCCAAATGAATTCAAATGAATTCAAATATACAAGGTCATCATTATGATTAATCTTATAAAAATAAAGTATAGTCCTTGCTTTAACATAGTTCGAAAATGGACAACCTAAGAATCTAGAAACATACGGCGTCATATGGGTACGATTAAGTCTCCTTAAACAAAATAGATAACGGATTACTCTATTAAACAACACTGAAAGCCTTTTCATAATGTAGCCAAAAGTGCCACTATAAACTTCAATGCCGTATAAAAATAAAGGCATAATTAAAGAATGTATGAGCATAACCTTGATTCTCATAGGTAAAATTAAATTAACATTATAGAGCCTACGCAAAGAGTAGTTGATCCCAGAAATAACATAATTTACATGTCTTTCGAAATTTAAACTAGTGTCCAACCACAAACCAAGACACTTGATTTGATCGACAAACTCAATATTAGTACCATTAATATTTATTACCAAATCCAGTAAGGGTGATCCAAAAAATATAGCCTTTGTCTTATCCGCATTAATATATAGTTCGTTTTCCAACATCCAATCCGTAATATTAGAGACATAGTAATTTAACTGTTGTTGCAAAACATCCGAGAATTGCCTCTCGCCACTAAATAAAAAAAAACAAATCATCTGCATATGCAAATGAAACACATGAAGAAAAATGAATACAATTAAATAAATCGTTGAGATATATATTAAATAACAATGGTCTAAGTACGGACCCCTGTGGTACTCCACTTATAACGGGTAATACATGAGAATATTTATTCCCAATAGATACGTATTGGCCTCTATTTCTGAGATAAGATGATATAAGCCTACAAGAAGAAACAGAAATACCTAAATTACGATATAATTTAGAAATTAATATACTATGATCGATCTTTTCAAAAGCCTTCTGAAGGTCAATGGATAAAAGAATATTGACATGGCCAATACTTAAAGACCTTCTAATCGTATCAGTAAGTCCTAAAAGAAGCGACGTGGTGTTTCTACCACATCTAAATCCATATTACAATTATTATCAATTACATATAATAACAGCTTTCAATAATAATTTAAATATTAAATATTAATAAAAAAATATTAATAACACTGCACTACAAATTTTACCCTTAAATCGAAAACAAGGGTACCGACCATTGATCCTAAATACTTCGAGCCGCTGATTTTAATGACGTACCCAGTGTTTTTACTTATGGGCCAGATTTTTTCACAAATTTGCATTAAAGTTTTGCATGTTTTAATAGCTTACAATATATTTTACCATACGTTATTAGACGGGCAATATATAATTGGTTTGGTAGAATTAAATTAATACATTGCATTGCCCCATATAAAAAATATAAATTTTTTAACCCATTTTACACTGCCATTGCCTTAAAACAACACCTGCTTTTAAGGTCCGATAATTTTGGATCAAAGGGATGTTTAACTAATAACGCAGTAAAAAGCATGTCCACATTTGAGGTCTTTGCTATACAAATAATTTAAAAAAAAAAAGCTTTAAAACTATTGTCCTAGGGTTGCCTTATAATTAATAAAAAAAATTCAATTTTTGACATTTTCTATAGCACTTTTTGAAAAATTATTAATTTATAGAATAAGATTGGATTAAGTGCATATGTAAAATTTATTTAATGCAAAAAAATTTGTAGTACAGTATGTACTTTTTATGAAAAATTAAAAGATCGGAACAGGAAATTTCACAATGACTTAATTAAGCAATTCCATATGAAAACGATCAAAATTGGCAAATTTTTGGACGACCCCTCTCCGATTTTAAAATAAATAGTCTCAAACCAGCAAAAAATAATGTACCTACATATTTTTTTATAGTGACTGGTTTAGTGGTGGTGTGCACCACTGTCATGTGACAAAATTGAAGAATTCTTCATAAGGGACCTCATTGAAAGTTGGAAAGGTATTGAATCAGGCTTTAATTGAAAAATAAAATTTTCCTAATTTTTCTCAGAAATTTACCTTTTTTCCCATGAAAATTAAATTTTCCCATGAAAATTAAATTTTCCGATTTTCCACAGAAGCTCCTAAATTTTCCGGCTAATTTTATTTTTTTTGGATTTCTCATAATTTTTGCTTTAAGAATCAGCAATAAAAAAATGGGCCCGACTCCTTGTTTGGACAGGAGAAGAGCATTTAAAAGACCACATTGTTCTCATTGTTTTTATATTTTTTATATTTGAATTATTTTTAATTATTTAACAAGAAAAATTAGGAAAATTTTATTTTTCAATTAAAGCCTGATTCAATACCTTTCCAACGAGCTATCACTCGTTGCGATCGCTTTAGTAGTTTTTTTTTAAAACAACTTTCAATGAGGTCCCTTATGAAGAATTCTTCAATTTTGTCACATGTCATATGGAATTGCTCTATAGTGACTGGTTTAGTGGTGGTGTGCACCACTGTCATGTGACAAAATTGAAGAATTCTTCATAAGGGACCTCAAAAAACTACTAAAGCGATCGCTTTTATAAAATTTATTTCCCCTGTCTTGACTATTTACAATTTTGAAAAATTATTTAAAAACATAAAATTTTTAAAAAATTCTCAAAAATCATGAATATCCGATAGATCAAATTGTGTATTACGATTTGATAGATATTTGGTACACAGAGCGAATTTTTTTGGACGAATTTTAATTAAATTTTTTACTTAACTAATAAAGTTTTCTGTACAATGTGACTGAAACATTTCTAAAAATTTATGAAAAAGCTTCCTAATTTTAATATTGTAGTTTAAATATTTTTAATGAAACTTTTTCATTTTGCGTGTAAAATATTTAATATATAAAATGAAATTTTTCATAAAATATTATAGAAAACTGTATTAATTTAACGAAAAGTTTTAATGGACGATTTCATGCAAGTAATTCGTTTGGGGTATTAATACGCAAAGAAAAAACAGGGTTGGGGTAACCATATCATACTTTTTTGGATTTATGATTGCGACAACCATACTCTTATCTTTTTCTTTATCATAATATGATAATTATATATATTTTTTTTTATGATTCCAAATGGATGTTAATATTATCATATTATGATTGTGGAAATGTTTATGAATTATTTATTTATTTAATAATTTACAAATTGAAATAAACTTATTTTTATCATAATCATAAATTATTACTGCATAAAGGACACAAAAAGCACATGTGTTTTGTTAAAATTTTAATTTCGTTTTATTTTCTTTCAGAATATTTTTTCTTTAACAATATTTTTTCTATGTGAGTGCAAACAATTAAAAATAAATCACTTTTTAACCCTTTCACTACCGAATTATTGTTTGCGGATATATTTCTATTTTGACTTTAGATTCTTGTTAGGTGTCCCTAAATTATAATGAAAATAGTTTACATATATGCCATCTCCCCTTCCTACAAACCAAAAAATGGGTTCGAAAATCGAATTTTTTAAAACTTAAATATTCGAAAAATTAAAAAAGCTTTGTCTGATTTGGTGCTGGCCATTAGATGAAGATACGTGCCAAATTTCAAGATTCTAGCTTTATAAGTTTAGTAGATACACTAAACGCCCCCTTTTCGGAGATAAATAATGATTAAAAAATCAGGGTTTCTTAACAAATATTACCCTGTATTACCCTGATAAGCAGTGTATGCGTGTTAGGGTTGTTTTCAAATGACCAATATCCTAACGAATATATTTAAACAAAAATACAAAGTTTTATCATATTTTTTTAAAAATGTGTACCCTGTAGTGTACAAGGGTGTTCAAAGGGTTAAAGGTATTTTTAATGCATGTTTTTTATTATATATAAATTGTACAAAACTCTGCATAACTATTTTTGTCTTTTTTTACTTAGGACTGTAGTCAAGACGTTAAAATATTTAATAGTTCTGAAACCACTGAAATATCTGAATTATCATTGAACTGTGTTAATGATGAGCAGGAGAAGACAAATTTGTTGCTTCTTTGTCATTTTTATACTAATTTGATTATTTTACCTTTTTTTATTTTAAAAATTGTTTTTCCTTGAGATATTTGAGCTTAAAAATCGCCTTTTTCAAGTTTTCTTAGCTGGAAATGCTTTTGTAAATTATTTTTTTTAAAGAGTAATTTTTTGTAGTTTTGTTTTTTTTTTGTGCCCTTTTTTCGAAAATTTTTTGACATAAACACTATGAATTTTGTTATTTTGTCTTCTCTGATTTTAAAATAACACAGAAAAGTGTACTACATGTTGTATGAGTAATATATTTTGGTATAAAATAAATATTACTTATACAACATGTAGTACTCATTTTTGTGTTAATTTAATGATCAGTGATTTAACACATTTCTAAATATTTAACATAATTTCTAAATATATAACTTGAATTATTCGTTAAATGATTAGCTATAAGAGTTAAAATAAATAAAACCAACCAACTGATTGATCCCACCCCTTCCAATTTTAATCAAATTTAAGACAAACATTGTGTTTTTTGCAACTAAGGTTGAAGACTTTACAAAACTAAATATATAATAATATGTACACTCAAAAAAAAATTAGTAGAAAAGTTAGTAAAACGTCTTGTAAATCAGGTATACTATTTTTTAGCAAAATTTTTTGCTAAAATCGTGTTTTCAGCTAAAATTTTTGTTATACTTATTCAGCACTTAACTGTTTTATACTAATGCTTTACTAATATACTAATGTTTTACTAATGAATTTTGCTAAAAAAAAATTGTGCTGATAAGCACATTAATAGTGTGGACGACAACGAGATTGAAAGATATACGCAGTAAATGATACTAAAAAGTACAACTCTAATAAACATATGAAAAAATCAACCATGGAAGTTTTTGTATCTCTTTTTCATACATAAAACAAAATTGAGGATTAAAATAACTTAAATTTTGCGTTGTCACCGGCTTGTGAAAATAATTGTCTATTAATTAAATAAAAGACAAAATAAAATATTTATTTATTTAAACTAAATTTTTATATGTGTGGTCAAATTTCAAACAACCATATACAGAAATGTAGACAGAGTAAAGCGAAAGACAAAGACACACATCTTAGGTAGATTTTTTTATGGTTCCTTTTTCTTATTGCAAAAAGGGTTGTTTTTTTTCGTTTCGTTTGTTTTTGTTTATTTTTTCGTTTCGTTTCTATAATTATCTTCGGCAGTTGCGATAGCATCATTTAAACGATAGCATCATTTAGAGAACCATTGATGTAAGTAGTTGAAGGAAAATTTTGTTTGTGTTATGTATATTTATTTCTATATATTTTCAGATATTAAATTAATTCATGTCGTCAATGTGGAAAAATTAAAATTTTTATATTTCGTTATTATAGTAAATTATTTTTAAAAGAATCACAAAAATATGTTTTATGATTTTCAGCAAATAAATTAACTAAATTACAATTGTTCTACAAATTTTTTGCGTTTTTTTCAGTCTACTAAAATTCAGCAAAAAATTTATTAATTTCTAGCAAGGCTTTTGTATTTATAATCTACTAAGTGTTAGCAAAACTTTTGCTGAATCTACAAATTTTGTTGCTAAAAATCAGCACGCTGATTTTCAGCAAAAGATTTTGCTGACATTAGCAACTTTTTTGCAAGCATCCTCCTGACTAAAATTTTGCTGACTCAGCAAAATTTTTTGCTGACTTTACAAACTTTTTTTTTGAGTGTATAGATGCTACGTGAATCATTAAGATCTTTAATTAAAGATGACAAAATTGCATTTAAAATGGAATGGCACATGATCAATTGTTCAAAATTTCAAAGGTTACCTTATCGTGACAAAAAGTTCGACGGCGAATAGTGTAAAAAATTGTATTTTTAAAAAATTTAAAAAAATATATATGTTACTGATCAACCCTTTTTCATTACTGACTTTCATACCGGGTTGTAACTAAAAAAAATCACCATTACAATTAACACTACCACTATTTTCTATTTTTAATAACTTTTTGTTTAATATTATTTAATTTGTTGGGGCTGACTGTTTCTCAGAACTTCTTTTCAGAAAATCTCAAACATGAATAACAGTAAAAGAGCGAAGACGCTCATAAAAAACAAAAACAGACTAATCATCTTATAGTTGGAGCAGTAATATAAAACGTGGCACAATAGGGTCATTTGTAGCACTTTTGACTGCTTGATGGCCCTGTGGTACTTTCTTATCTATTTTGGCCCTTTCAGCTCAAAATTGAACTAACTACTCTAAACCGTTTAGTTCAGACTTTTATGAAATTTTCCTGATTTTTTTTATTCATTCGATGCGAACATATGCTAGTTCCTTAGAGAATGAAAAACTGGCAGTTGTTTAATTTTTTATAAAAATCGCATTAAAAATCATATATTTTCGTACCAGGAGGTCAGGTTTTAAAATTTTTGAATGCAGGACGATAACATTTTTAAATCTTTTTATATTTGTCCAAATTTTTAAAAGAAGTGCCGCAATTATTTTTTTATTCAAAAAATGTGTTTTTGGAGGCTTTTTAAAAATGTTATGTTATCGCAAGAGCGGAAATAATTTATAAGAATTCATAAAATATGTTAAACTTTATTGTCAGAGGGGTTTGTCTTGCATTTTTAAAAAAAGCATTAAAATGACGAACTTTAATTAACAAATTAATATTATTTTTATTTTGGTAAAAATCTAATAATCGAATTTTTTAAAAAATATGGTCCTACAGGGATGATAAATGGGATTTTCAAATAGTACCAACCAGCATAAATAATAGTACTTTTTCGACCCTCATAATACTAAATACAAGTTTTTATTATAAATTAACGTTTTTAAAATTTATTTGTATATAAAATCAAAATTTTGTTGATTTTAGTTACATAATTTATAAAAATTATCAGACTATGTCTTAAATTCACCTTTTTTGCAAGGAAATCTATTTCATTACTCATTCGATTTTAGAATCACAATGCAAATTTGAAGATGTTGGCAATGGCCTTTTTTTCAATTGTACTTTTTTAAGATATTTATTTTTCACTTTTCGAACACTTTTTTTTTGACTCGAACACAAATAAAATCATCTTTAATCAATTACATTTACAACGATTGGATTCAAATAAATACATATGATAAATGTTAATTTATGAATGGGTAATTGAATTAAATGTTGAATCTTGAAGTTTCTAAACATAGAACTGTTGTGTTGTTGGAGTTGTACTTCTGAGATTATGTATGCAAGAACAAAAATACCGTGTATTGAATAAAACTAGTTTTAATCACAACAAAACTTGACCTGACGATAGATCAATGCGCTAAAGCGCTCTGTCTAACGTGTGGTGCGAGTGCATGTGGCATTAGAAATCAGTTTATCTATACCACGGTCAGTGATTGCACAGAAAATTTCATATAGACGCAATCGAACAAATAAAAACATAACAAATATTCTATTATTCAAAAAGCAGGGTCACTGACGAAGGTTCAATACCAGAAACTGCGCAGTCTGATTCAGGAAAATTGAAAAATTTACAATGTAGTTATGATTTTTAGAAAATACACTCATTCTTCTCTACCACGTCTTTCACAATTAAAATTAAATAAAATTGCATATTAATTATAGTATTAATTGCAATTGTGTGAAAAAGACGTTAAAATTCAAACTCAATCTTTAATTTTTATTTATATGTAAATAGTACTAAAAGAGTCAAAGGAGTACCATGGTACTTTTCCGGATCAACTAGTACCGAAAAAAGTACTATAGTACTAACTTTATCATTCCTGTGGCCCTATCAAGGGTATTTTGGCCCTTTTAAATTGTCAATTTGGCCCAAAACAAAAAAACTCAAAATGCATCACTGAGTTGGAGCAAATATAAAATGACTACTGATGACATGATCTCCCTCAAATCAAATAATAACACGGGTGTAGTCAGAGAGAGGAATGTGATTATATATACTATACTATGATTGTAGACAAGAGAAAAATATGACAACCGAAAAAAGAGAGATGTCTTACTAGAACAAGATTAAAGCAATCATAGTATTGGTGAAATATGATTGATACAATAATAATTTAATTGAACCATCTATGGCTGTAGGAAACATAGTTTTGTGGCCACAATCGTATTGCAACCAGCGGCGTACCCAGGATTTTGTTTCAAGGGGGGCCCAATTTCAATGAGGTCCCTTATGAAGAATTCTTCAATTTTGTCACATGTCATATGGAATTGCTCTATAGTGACTGGTTTAGTGGTGGTGTGCACCACTGTCATGTGACAAAATTGAAGAATTCTTCATAAGGGACCTCAAAAAACTACTAAAGCGATCGCTTTTATAAAATTTATTTCCCCTGTCTTGACTATTTACAATTTTGAAAAATTATTTAAAAACATAAAATTTTTAAAAAATTCTCAAAAATCATGAATATCCGATAGATCAAATTGTGTATTACGATTTGATAGATATTTGGTACACAGAGCGAATTTTTTTGGACGAATTTTAATTAAATTTTTTACTTAACTAATAAAGTTTTCTGTACAATGTGACTGAAACATTTCTAAAAATTTATGAAAAAGCTTCCTAATTTTAATATTGTAGTTTAAATATTTTTAATGAAACTTTTTCATTTTGCGTGTAAAATATTTAATATATAAAATGAAATTTTTCATAAAATATTATAGAAAACTGTATTAATTTAACGAAAAGTTTTAATGGACGATTTCATGCAAGTAATTCGTTTGGGGTATTAATACGCAAAGAAAAAACAGGGTTGGGGTAACCATATCATACTTTTTTGGATTTATGATTGCGACAACCATACTCTTATCTTTTTCTTTATCATAATATGATAATTATATATATTTTTTTTTATGATTCCAAATGGATGTTAATATTATCATATTATGATTGTGGAAATGTTTATGAATTATTTATTTATTTAATAATTTACAAATTGAAATAAACTTATTTTTATCATAATCATAAATTATTACTGCATAAAGGACACAAAAAGCACATGTGTTTTGTTAAAATTTTAATTTCGTTTTATTTTCTTTCAGAATATTTTTTCTTTAACAATATTTTTTCTATGTGAGTGCAAACAATTAAAAATAAATCACTTTTTAACCCTTTCACTACCGAATTATTGTTTGCGGATATATTTCTATTTTGACTTTAGATTCTTGTTAGGTGTCCCTAAATTATAATGAAAATAGTTTACATATATGCCATCTCCCCTTCCTACAAACCAAAAAATGGGTTCGAAAATCGAATTTTTTAAAACTTAAATATTCGAAAAATTAAAAAAGCTTTGTCTGATTTGGTGCTGGCCATTAGATGAAGATACGTGCCAAATTTCAAGATTCTAGCTTTATAAGTTTAGTAGATACACTAAACGCCCCCTTTTCGGAGATAAATAATGATTAAAAAATCAGGGTTTCTTAACAAATATTACCCTGTATTACCCTGATAAGCAGTGTATGCGTGTTAGGGTTGTTTTCAAATGACCAATATCCTAACGAATATATTTAAACAAAAATACAAAGTTTTATCATATTTTTTTAAAAATGTGTACCCTGTAGTGTACAAGGGTGTTCAAAGGGTTAAAGGTATTTTTAATGCATGTTTTTTATTATATATAAATTGTACAAAACTCTGCATAACTATTTTTGTCTTTTTTTACTTAGGACTGTAGTCAAGACGTTAAAATATTTAATAGTTCTGAAACCACTGAAATATCTGAATTATCATTGAACTGTGTTAATGATGAGCAGGAGAAGACAAATTTGTTGCTTCTTTGTCATTTTTATACTAATTTGATTATTTTACCTTTTTTTATTTTAAAAATTGTTTTTCCTTGAGATATTTGAGCTTAAAAATCGCCTTTTTCAAGTTTTCTTAGCTGGAAATGCTTTTGTAAATTATTTTTTTTAAAGAGTAATTTTTTGTAGTTTTGTTTTTTTTTTGTGCCCTTTTTTCGAAAATTTTTTGACATAAACACTATGAATTTTGTTATTTTGTCTTCTCTGATTTTAAAATAACACAGAAAAGTGTACTACATGTTGTATGAGTAATATATTTTGGTATAAAATAAATATTACTTATACAACATGTAGTACTCATTTTTGTGTTAATTTAATGATCAGTGATTTAACACATTTCTAAATATTTAACATAATTTCTAAATATATAACTTGAATTATTCGTTAAATGATTAGCTATAAGAGTTAAAATAAATAAAACCAACCAACTGATTGATCCCACCCCTTCCAATTTTAATCAAATTTAAGACAAACATTGTGTTTTTTGCAACTAAGGTTGAAGACTTTACAAAACTAAATATATAATAATATGTACACTCAAAAAAAAATTAGTAGAAAAGTTAGTAAAACGTCTTGTAAATCAGGTATACTATTTTTTAGCAAAATTTTTTGCTAAAATCGTGTTTTCAGCTAAAATTTTTGTTATACTTATTCAGCACTTAACTGTTTTATACTAATGCTTTACTAATATACTAATGTTTTACTAATGAATTTTGCTAAAAAAAAATTGTGCTGATAAGCACATTAATAGTGTGGACGACAACGAGATTGAAAGATATACGCAGTAAATGATACTAAAAAGTACAACTCTAATAAACATATGAAAAAATCAACCATGGAAGTTTTTGTATCTCTTTTTCATACATAAAACAAAATTGAGGATTAAAATAACTTAAATTTTGCGTTGTCACCGGCTTGTGAAAATAATTGTCTATTAATTAAATAAAAGACAAAATAAAATATTTATTTATTTAAACTAAATTTTTATATGTGTGGTCAAATTTCAAACAACCATATACAGAAATGTAGACAGAGTAAAGCGAAAGACAAAGACACACATCTTAGGTAGATTTTTTTATGGTTCCTTTTTCTTATTGCAAAAAGGGTTGTTTTTTTTCGTTTCGTTTGTTTTTGTTTATTTTTTCGTTTCGTTTCTATAATTATCTTCGGCAGTTGCGATAGCATCATTTAAACGATAGCATCATTTAGAGAACCATTGATGTAAGTAGTTGAAGGAAAATTTTGTTTGTGTTATGTATATTTATTTCTATATATTTTCAGATATTAAATTAATTCATGTCGTCAATGTGGAAAAATTAAAATTTTTATATTTCGTTATTATAGTAAATTATTTTTAAAAGAATCACAAAAATATGTTTTATGATTTTCAGCAAATAAATTAACTAAATTACAATTGTTCTACAAATTTTTTGCGTTTTTTTCAGTCTACTAAAATTCAGCAAAAAATTTATTAATTTCTAGCAAGGCTTTTGTATTTATAATCTACTAAGTGTTAGCAAAACTTTTGCTGAATCTACAAATTTTGTTGCTAAAAATCAGCACGCTGATTTTCAGCAAAAGATTTTGCTGACATTAGCAACTTTTTTGCAAGCATCCTCCTGACTAAAATTTTGCTGACTCAGCAAAATTTTTTGCTGACTTTACAAACTTTTTTTTTTGAGTGTATAGATGCTACGTGAATCATTAAGATCTTTAATTAAAGATGACAAAATTGCATTTAAAATGGAATGGCACATGATCAATTGTTCAAAATTTCAAAGGTTACCTTATCGTGACAAAAAGTTCGACGGCGAATAGTGTAAAAAATTGTATTTTTAAAAAATTTAAAAAAATATATATGTTACTGATCAACCTTTTTTCATTACTGACTTTCATACCGGGTTGTAACTAAAAAAAATCACCATTACAATTAACACTACCACTATTTTCTATTTTTAATAACTTTTTGTTTAATATTATTTAATTTGTTGGGGCTGACTGTTTCTCAGAACTTCTTTTCAGAAAATCTCAAACATGAATAACAGTAAAAGAGCGAAGACGCTCATAAAAAACAAAAACAGACTAATCATCTTATAGTTGGAGCAGTAATATAAAACGTGGCACAATAGGGTCATTTGTAGCACTTTTGACTGCTTGATGGCCCTGTGGTACTTTCTTATCTATTTTGGCCCTTTCAGCTCAAAATTGAACTAACTACTCTAAACCGTTTAGTTCAGACTTTTATGAAATTTTCCTGATTTTTTTTATTCATTCGATGCGAACATATGCTAGTTCCTTAGAGAATGAAAAACTGGCAGTTGTTTAATTTTTTATAAAAATCGCATTAAAAATCATATATTTTCGTACCAGGAGGTCAGGTTTTAAAATTTTTGAATGCAGGACGATAACATTTTTAAATCTTTTTATATTTGTCCAAATTTTTAAAAGAAGTGCCGCAATTATTTTTTTATTCAAAAAATGTGTTTTTGGAGGCTTTTTAAAAATGTTATGTTATCGCAAGAGCGGAAATAATTTATAAGAATTCATAAAATATGTTAAACTTTATTGTCAGAGGGGTTTGTCTTGCATTTTTAAAAAAAGCATTAAAATGACGAACTTTAATTAACAAATTAATATTATTTTTATTTTGGTAAAAATCTAATAATCGAATTTTTTAAAAAATATGGTCCTACAGGGATGATAAATGGGATTTTCAAATAGTACCAACCAGCATAAATAATAGTACTTTTTCGACCCTCATAATACTAAATACAAGTTTTTATTATAAATTAACGTTTTTAAAATTTATTTGTATATAAAATCAAAATTTTGTTGATTTTAGTTACATAATTTATAAAAATTATCAGACTATGTCTTAAATTCACCTTTTTTGCAAGGAAATCTATTTCATTACTCATTCGATTTTAGAATCACAATGCAAATTTGAAGATGTTGGCAATGGCCTTTTTTCAATTGTACTTTTTTAAGATATTTATTTTTCACTTTTCGAACACTTTTTCTTTGACTCGAACACAAATAAAATCATCTTTAATCAATTACATTTACAACGATTGGATTCAAATAAATACATATGATAAATGTTAATTTATGAATGGGTAATTGAATTAAATGTTGAATCTTGAAGTTTCTAAACATAGAACTGTTGTGTTGTTGGAGTTGTACTTCTGAGATTATGTATGCAAGAACAAAAATACCGTGTATTGAATAAAACTAGTTTTAATCACAACAAAACTTGACCTGACGATAGATCAATGCGCTAAAGCGCTCTGTCTAACGTGTGGTGCGAGTGCATGTGGCATTAGAAATCAGTTTATCTATACCACGGTCAGTGATTGCACAGAAAATTTCATATAGACGCAATCGAACAAATAAAAACATAACAAATATTCTATTATTCAAAAAGCAGGGTCACTGACGAAGGTTCAATACCAGAAACTGCGCAGTCTGATTCAGGAAAATTGAAAAATTTACAATGTAGTTATGATTTTTAGAAAATACACTCATTCTTCTCTACCACGTCTTTCACAATTAAAATTAAATAAAATTGCATATTAATTATAGTATTAATTGCAATTGTGTGAAAAAGACGTTAAAATTCAAACTCAATCTTTAATTTTTATTTATATGTAAATAGTACTAAAAGAGTCAAAGGAGTACCATGGTACTTTTCCGGATCAACTAGTACCGAAAAAAGTACTATAGTACTAACTTTATCATTCCTGTGGCCCTATCAAGGGTATTTTGGCCCTTTTAAATTGTCAATTTGGCCCAAAACAAAAAAACTCAAAATGCATCACTGAGTTGGAGCAAATATAAAATGACTACTGATGACATGATCTCCCTCAAATCAAATAATAACACGGGTGTAGTCAGAGAGAGGAATGTGATTATATATACTATACTATGATTGTAGACAAGAGAAAAATATGACAACCGAAAAAAGAGAGATGTCTTACTAGAACAAGATTAAAGCAATCATAGTATTGGTGAAATATGATTGATACAATAATAATTTAATTGAACCATCTATGGCTGTAGGAAACATAGTTTTGTGGCCACAATCGTATTGCAACCAGCGGCGTACCCAGGATTTTGTTTCAAGGGGGGCCCAATTTTTGTTTGTTTGAAAAGCATATAATTTGTTACATACGAGAGCCTATATTTAATATTTTGTAGTGTCCGACCAAGTACTCGGCTTCTTTCTGACAGTCAGGCGGCATTAAGGGCTTTAATGTCCTATGAGGTGTCATCTGGTCTGGTCATGGAATGCATTCTCGCTCTTAACCGACTTGGCGGGCGCAACTCGCTTACCTTAGGGTGGGTACCTGGTCACGAGGGGCATGAGGGCAACGAGAGGGCAGATTGTCTTGCTAATTGCGGGACCCGAATGCCCTTTATTGGCTCTGAACCATTCTGTGGTATACCTTTGGGGTATGTTAGGGAGAAGCTCGGGTCGTGGAGGGAATCAGAATTCTCTCTATATTGGGAAAACTCTCTTGGCCAACGACAGGCTAAGAAATTAATCTCTTTTTCCAGTGCTGGATCGAGGAGACTCTTGTCCCTCGGGAGGGGTGACTTGAGTACCCTGGTGTCTTACCTGACTGGACACTGCAATCTCAGATACCACCTGCGCAAAAGGGGTCTTTCGGACACGGATGAGTGTAGGTTTTGCGAACTGGTAGCTGAGACATCGGAGCATGTTCTTTGCGAATGTCCGAGGCTTTGTGAAAGGCGTGCCAAGTTTCTTGGCGATCGCTTTGTATCCCTTTCGGACATTATGAAGATTTTGCCTAATAGGATTTTTGGCTTTATAGGTAGCTTGAATCTTTAGGGTAACTTTAGGCAGCACAAAAGACCTAAGTTGGTCGCGGTGCATAGTGCCATATAATCTAATCTAAGTACTCGGCTTCGGCTTCGTAGTTCGGCCAAAAAGTGAAGTTCGGCATAGTTCGGTGTTTGGCCAAATTTTGGCCGAATTTATCCGAACTACCGAACTTTTTATGATTATTTATAAAAAGCACAAATAAATAACAACTGCGGTTATATTTACTTTTCAGAATTTACAAAAAAAAAACTACATAAAAAATACAATGTTGAATATGATAGAATACAAAAAAAAAACCAACGATATTTAAATATCAATGTGTGTGAAAAAATTTCAAAAAGCCAAAAGAGTTTAAAAAAAAAATTCCAGAAATATAGCTACAAGACTTATAAGCGAATAATCAAATTTAATGCGATATAATTAAATATAAAAAAAAAATTCGAGTGGTAAGTAATCCTGAAAAGAGAATAACAGGTTCATCAATTTGGGATAGACATGATGCAGTACCAGACTTAGAAGTAGCAGAACCAAACGGAAATGTTATTTCAAAAGGAAATTAAAATGTTTATTACGGAGCCTTAGGTCCCGAAATATAAATATATTTGAGTATTGGAATTCAAGTCCATTTACAAATATAAAAGCTGTAGCAATAAAATATTTATCAGCCACACCAACTAGTGTATCTAGCGAACAGCTTTTTAGCGCTGCCGGACAGCTGTATTCTGATAGACGAAGCAACTCACATGGTGTGAATGCGGAAAAATTGCCTTTCTGTCATTACAATATCAAACTTTTTAATTTTAAATATTAAATATTAAAGTTTAAGTTTTTTTTCTATATCAACTTAAAAATCGATCAACTATTTTTCTTTGACTATACAATATAGTACAATACAAATATTTTATTCTTTTTTTGTACTTAAAATAGTAAAACTATTTTCCAAATATGATTTTTTAAAAAAATATACCTATAAATTTGTATTTTGTTTATGTTTAATAACTTTTTGGTTTAAATTTATTGATCTAAAAAAACAATTTATAATTTTTTTTATTAAAACAAAAAGTTCAGCTTCGGCCGAACATTGATATAATGGCCGAAGTTCGGCTTCGGCCGAAAAAAATTAGTTCGGTCGGACACTAATATTTTGTATCTGTTAAATAAGTTTTGGATGGGAAAGTTACCATGGACGTTATACACAGCTATGATAGAAATTTTGAAGCAAAAATGTTTTGACATGTTTTTGTTTTTTTTTTATTTTCTTATATCTACAAAAAAGTTTTTTTTTTGAAATATTAAACAAATTTATGTATCAATTGAATAATTTTATTTTGATTTTTAAAGTGAGCTATCATATTAATTAAGATCCTTATATACTATTAACAAAACTCTTAAAATTTAATTCAACGATTTTTTTTCATAAAAGTGTCAATGATTTTGTCAGGTTCAACCTTTTCTCGATACACTGATGCAAGAGCTAGAGCACCAAGTCTAGCTTCACCCATAGAATTCCTTAAATATGTTTTCACTCTTTTTAAGGTGGAAAAACTTCTCTCCGCGGATGCAGTTGTAACAGGAATTACTATCAGTAAATGTAAAAACATGTAAACGTTTGGAAAAAGCTCCTTCTTGCAATCTTGAATAGCATCTAGCGGATTTGATGGTCTTTATGGTAGTGTTTGCATAGATCAATTTCAGTTAATATAACATTAGTTTGAAAAATTATAGTCTCAAAAAAATATTATAAATTAATTTATTACATACTAACCAAAACAAAAATAAAATAAAAAATCGAAAATATTTCGGGGGGCATTGGCCCCCAGCCCCCCCCCCCCCCTGGGTACGCCACTGATTGCAACCATAGTTTTTCTCTGCGTGCAGAAATAAACAACAAACAATTAATACTGAACGCATTTTACTACCCCATCTTCCAAAAAAAAAAAAAAAAAGTATGCAAAAAACCAAACCCTTGAATTCTCAAATATACGGCAACCAGACCTCAAACACGAATTGTACTATTATAAGCAACCCGATAGTTATGGTTTACATTAATGTGACCCAGTTTTAATGAACATTAAAACATCGTGCATCATCCAGACAACATGGAAGGAGGCGAATTTAAAATTACAAAAACCACACAAACATTAAAGATGGTATTCAACGAGTGGACAAACAGAAGGACGGATAAAAGGACAGACATACTATAATATACTACTGATAGTAAAGACAAACAATATACATATATATAAATATGTCTGGTAAAGTACACACATGTCTGACTAAGTACTTTTTGGTTACAGTGGATGGATATGAAGTGTCTTAAATTCTCATATAAATTTTGTTTGGATTTCTTTTCCGTTTTTTATTTAATTCTTCGGTAAGTGGAATATGAATTCAGAAAAAAAAACAGAAGTAGCACTTAACTTCAAAACTAAAGTGTATTAATATTTGCACTTTATTCGAACCAAACGAACGAACGTGCGAACGAACGAACAATGAAAAAATATCTATAAACTAAAAATGATTGAAAAAAGAAAACATATTTGCAGACATACATCAGTGAAGTGTTATAATTGCTCTAAGTGTGTGACAGTCAATAGGTCGGTTATGGTTATGGTTGTGTTAGTTTAGTTAGCTATGGTTAAAGATTAATATGTGTAGCCTTTACACACAAGTACCCAAGAAGCACACACACATGTTACAAAACATATTGATACAGGGTGGGCCAACTTCGTCTGACTGATTTCAAATGCTTATAACATTTTTATTTTTACAGTTTTTAATTTTATTTTTTTTGCAGGTCATAAACAATTTAATAAAATTTTATAATGTCATCATACTCAATGCAAGAACGTATAAAAATTGTTGATGATTAAAATTATCATGCCGCGAACTGGGCTCGAACCGGCGACCTCCTGCTTGTCAGCAATTACTATACATCTAGACTAAACCCAATTTGAATCATATTTCTCAATTTCACCGTTGAATGTTTTTTTGTTTTAAATTTATATATGTATGTCTAAAAATAGATTTGTATGTACAACAGAAATTTGGTTGCTAATCTGAATATTTTATTAGAGTTAACAAAACTATTAAAAAAACTTTATATTATTTTAAAATTGGTAAAGAAAACTAATATTTTAGATAGAAAAATTTGTTTTTTTTTTTGCAGTCGAAACTAATATTCGATTTTAACTGCAAATATTTGATTCAAGGGATAAAATCTCCGAAAAGTGGTTGGTTGTTGGTATTGAAGGTAATGTCGAAGATAATATTTTATCAATATTGATTAGGAAAACCAATATTTTGAATGATGTGACTGTGTTTTGGTTAATTTTATATAATTTCTGTGTACAATATAGTTTAATTATTCTGATGATGAATTTTAATTAAAATGATTGAATACTGATTAAATTTTGTTGATTACAACGAAATTCCAACCAATTTATTCTCTATGTGCGATGAAGCACATTTTCCTTTAAATTGATATGTTAATAAACAGAACAGCCTAATCTGGGGTACCCGAAATCCTGGAGCAGTGCATCAGCGACAATTACACCTTCTCAGATGATCGGTTTGGTGTGGAATTATGGCTGAAAATAAAGCTCGGGAACCAGAAACCGTCTACGGGGCGGTATATCGGACCATGTTGGAAAATTTTTTACGGCAGGTAGTTTTCGATAATCCTGTCATATGGTTCCAGCAAGATGGAGCTATAGTTTATACCGCGGGAGACACAATGGCGATTCGGCGAGAAATGTGAGATGACCGAATAATTTCAAAAAATTTGTGGGATTTCTTCAAGGTACGGGTTTACGTCAACAAACCGCAAAACATTCAGCAACTTAAACAGAATATTCGCATATAAATTGCAGAATTGGAGCCAGAAACTTAACGCAGAAAGAGCCATTAATTGCCAACAGGAAAATGGACGCCATTTAATAGATGTTATTTTTCAAACATAGCTAAAAAAAATGTTACAAGTTATACTTTCATTTGAAAAAAATATCAAATAAAAAGCTGTAAAAATAAAATATTTATAAGCATTTCAAATCAGTCGGAAGAGTTTGACCCACCCTGTAACAGAAACTCCCACAGAAAATGTGCTGATTCTGGTATTATAGTTGTAGTGGTATTATTTGACAAACTCTCACAATAAAAAATAAAAAACACAACTACACTAAAAAAAGGAGAGATTAGTAAATTCAGCAAACATTTTGCTGAATTTTGCAAATTTTTTGCTGATATTAGCAATTTTTCTGTAAGGATCTTTCCAGCAAAAATGTTGCTTACTGACTTTTTTTTTAGTGTACCAACACAACAAGTAAACTTTACCAACAAAACAAGTAAACTTTAATACTATGTACCGGTTAAAAAAGTTCATATATGATCATATACATATATTTTCTATATGAACATATATGGACATCAATATTAGCACATACTAGAAAAAAGAACCTACATTTCCATATATGGGCAAATATGGTCATTAGAGCGGCATATTTTTCAACTTTCGATTTTAATAAATTATTATTGCGATTATTGCAGAACTAGGTCTAAAAGTTAGGTAGTGCGAATTCGAGAAAAAGCGGATAGCATTAACCCGTGGCGCCCCGCGAACTAACTATTCGATTTTTGAAATTTTTTCTTAAACTTCTTTATTTAAATTATGTCCTGCGACCAGTGGCGTACCCAGGAGTTTGCTTCGGAGTGACCAACATAAATTTGTTGGCAATAGGAGCACATCAATTAATGGTGCTACCTTGTTAGTTTTCAATAAATAATAGTTATTACTAGGGCAACCAGAAATAAGCTAGAGCTTGTTTTTTATTTAAAAGTATAGAATTATTTAAACTAAATACAAGTTCTGATCATAAAATACTGAAAATTTTAAGCTATATTTGTTAGAGCTTTTTAAGTCGATTCATGGTTAAATTATAGACCAAACTGAACATGTTTAACAGTAACATGTTACACGAAAACAGCTGAGCTGCCAAAAAGAAAGTTTGTTAAAAAATCACCCTTTATCAGACACGCTGATTTCAATGGAGTACTTTAGTTTGCGATCTACTCAACAGTTTTTCTACGAAACTACTTTAAAGTTTGGCGCATGTAAATGCAATTTTTTATATATAAAGTTTTTAATATGCACTCAGTTTTACTCCTCGCTGGTGAAATGTAAATACAATCTCTGTATTCTTATTTGAGTTACATATTTTATTAACAAAACATAGCTTAAAAAATGAATCCAGAGTTCAACTTTTTGCATACCTTTGAAAAGTATATATGCAAAAAATTAGCTAAAAACGTTTATCTTTGAAAAAATTTTTCTAACAAACTACTTTGGTGACAAATATTTACCGGAGGTTTTGGTAGGAAAACTTTTGGAAATATAAACTGCTTTAGCTGAAAATTTGGAAAGATAATTTTGAAATCTTTATATATATATATCGCACAAAGAGCTGGACATGGAGGTATGCCTAAAAATAAAATACGCCATTGAAATCAGCATACCCGAAATATATAGAATTAATGGTCAGAACCGTATTTACTTTTTTGATGTAAAGTCGCGTAACAGAAAAAAATTAGCTCAACTAAATTGGAACCCCATTAACAGACTTTTGAACTTACTTTTTTTATTTGAGTATATACATAGTTTTCAGCTTAAACCAACTTAACAGCGGTGAAATCAACTAAATCTCATGTTGAATTGATGAATGGGTGATCACTTTACAACCAACAAAACCTGTCCGTCATTTTTACAAATTGTAAATGTATTGTAAATATATTTTTTGACGTGTAATTATTTGTTGATTGTTATTTTGACGAAATATCGTCAAATGTATTAACAGAAATTAGTTATTTTAACAAATTTATTTAATTAAATTGAATAATTATTTTGCTGTTTTAACAATGCGCAAAAAAAATAATAATTTCTCTTAAAAAAATGTTTTTTGCTGACTACTTTCGGCGATATGAGCAAAAATAATTTAAAATTTATCTCGAAAACTAATGCAAGTAAAACAAAAGTTTGTACCAAAAATTATTGCTCTTACCAAGACATA
Source organism: Delia radicum (assembly GCA_021234595.1). Classification (NCBI taxonomy): domain Eukaryota; kingdom Metazoa; phylum Arthropoda; class Insecta; order Diptera; family Anthomyiidae; genus Delia; species Delia radicum. Next base: position 87,469,282 of record CM037853.1, read on the forward strand.
ACCACAATCCAAAAATAAACTTTTTTTTAAGAAGATATGGCGATTTTCGCTTTTTGCAAAATGCGAAATAGGGCGAAAAAATATCTTAACTTCAATATTTTTTGTTCAAACTTTAGACTTTTGCTACTATTACTGATTGTCTTCTCTATACCAAATTTCAAAACAATCCGTCCATTTCTTTATAAGTTAAGACAATGTCCTTTAGAGATATCCTGATAAAATCCTGTACGTCCTTGAAGAAAAATAAGGACTGATTATTAAAGGTAATACTTAAAGCTTACTTATACTTAATTTTCAAGAGTTTTAAATCAACTTAAATAAGTGTTTTAGTTGTTGGAAATCTCAGTTAATTAAAAAATAATTATTTTTTGAATTTTTACAAAATTTGAACTTTAAAGCTTTTTCGCGTTTTAACAGTTTCTTCGCAAAACTTTTAGCTAATTCACTTTTATATCGAACTATATCAATTTCTAAGTATAAAACACTCATTCGAAGCATTTAGGTTCAATTTTATAAACGATGACAAATGACATCGTCAGGCGTTAGAGGGTTAATCTGTTCATATTTTGTCGATTTATTATTAGAAAATATAAGAATTTGATAAAAATATAAAAAATAATACAATTAAAAATTAAAACGTAGTACGTAGTACGTAATACGTAACCAAACCCCAATTTTGAAAAACACATGAAACATTACATTTACAAAACACATTAATTTATTTAATATTTAAATTAATAATTAATTACATATTTTATATTTTTATAAATTGTTTTCTTTACTATTACAAATAATCACTTATAAAAAAAATTAAGTAATGACAGCAATAAAAGTTTACAATTTATATAAAACAGTATGAAATTACATAAATTTATTTAAAAATAATTAATAAACACACATTTAACTATCCACTATAATTCACTGAGTTTAATTAATAATTCAATAATAACAATAATTCTTTTGTAAAAACCCATTTAACATAATTTCATTTACAACTTTTACAACTTTTACAACTTTTACAACTTTTACAAACGGCTCTCACACGCTAATACGAGTAATGACGCCAGAAGACTAAAAGCACGCCAAATTATTTTCTACAGCTGTTTGACAAAAATTCACATCAATTTGAGTGACATAATCGTTGTTTTAACAATAAAATTTGACAAAAGTCAACCAAAATTTCATGTTGATTTCACTTACGACTTTAGGTTCAGTGTAACATTTTAACAAGACGACAGTACTAATGTCACTATTGTTGATTTACTTGAATAAACGTCACTACATTGCTAGGTCTGTCAAAAAAACAGAGTAGTATTTGGAAGATGACAAAGCCAATTGTGACAATTTTTTGTTGTTGTTTTTGTTTTTTCTTTGATATTTTTAATTTTGAATCTCGCTCCTAGACGAGGACAAGAAATTCTCATTGAGTTTGTGATTTAACATAACAAATATCTCTAGAAATTCTAATAACAAAGTCCCCTGAAGATTTCCTTGGGCAGGAATGAAATCCGGATAGGGACACGCCTACATCAGATTGCTTTTCATAATTTGTTAAATAAGTTTTGGGACTTTAGCACATTTAATTACTATAAATGCAATTAATGTTTATCCCGATGAAAATAAATTTAAAGTCACTTAAAGCAATTTTTTTTATTAAAAAATGCTTGAAAGTTATGGGACGTGTTTCAGGTAGTGCGTATTAAAAAACTCTTTTTCTTTGGTACCCCAATTGTCTTAAATATCTTTAAAATAACACGATATAAACCATTTCGGAGAGAACCCATCGGGAGGATTTTTCTTGTAAGCTTCAAAAACTATTTTCTCTAATCTTTTTTATTTTTTTTATTTTATTAATTAATAATCACATAATTACAAATTATATACTATTACCCTAACCCAGCACTAGCTACTATGGCCTTCGGCGCGTTGTAGCGAAAACAGACCAGTGCCTCTGGTGGGAATCGAACCCACGACCCCCGCACTGATAAGCCAGCACGTTACCAACTAGCCTACCGGGCGCACATTCTCTAATCTGATTTTTTGATCAACATTTATTTTACTTCAAAATATTTGTTTTTTGCATATGTCAAGAATAGTTGGTCTTTCTTCAGTTGGTATCTGCATAATCATCGGTCAAGCTTCTACACAGAGAGAATTTTAGTGGATCAAAAATACTGACAATTGTCTGTAAACTATTTAAGCTTTTCTTCAGAAAATGAATAAACATTTTCTATGTCCTTGATGTGTTCTGACATAAAAGTATTCATGATATCTAAGTACACAGACTGGTACACGTAAATGTGTATAAATAAGACAGCAATATCGGACGTTCAATGGAACCAGAAATAAATTCAGGAATACATAAAGGAACGCGATGAATTCTTTCTACGGGATTCCAATGTTTGAAGGTGTATTAAATTGTAACGATTCTCATTGGATGGCAGTGAGTCATTGATGACTTCAATTAACTGTAATTTATCCTTTGAAGTGTTTAAAATTAATAGCTTCGACAAGTGTTTGTGCATCATGGCTGCGTGCTGTGCTCTCTATTAATTGCCATTTAATATGGCAATATTAATTTTCATTTGCATTTTAGTAAACAAATTATACTAACTTTTAGTTAATTAAGTTTACTAGTTGTTTAACCACAAGTGACTAACGCTTGCAGAAATGCGTAATAAAAAAAAAATGTAAAATATTTTAAAGTTAAATATTTTCATACTAACGATGCTCAAAGTACAATTTTAAGGATATTAAAATTTACTTCTAAACTATATATAAACCAGAGATGGGCAAGTGAGCAGAATTTTTCGTGATTCACGTGAATCACACGTGATCAAGCGTGAGGTGAGCGAAAACTAATTTTACCCACGTGAACGTGAGTGAGTGTGAGTAAGAACAAATTCTTCGTGAGTGAGTGTGCGTGAGTTAAATTTTTGCGTTAGTGAGTGTGCGTGAGTAGAATTTTCCCAATGCTTTAGTAAATGTTTCCTTTAGTAATTTTTTCGATTTTATATTTTTGTGGTTTTAAAACACTCAAAATGGCAAAATAACATATTCAGAGTAATTTTGAGGTCATATTTTATTTCGTGAATTTGAGTGATTCACTTGCATCACTCGTGAGTGTGAGTAAAATCTAAATGTACTCATGTGACCCTAAGTGAGTGTGAGTAGAAAAAAAATTATCGTGGGTGAGTGAGTGAGTGAAAATTCACTCACGTGCCCATCTCTAATATAAATACAATAACTTTAGAGAAATTTTTAATATGTAAAAAGCTTTAAAATATTTTAATCCAAATGCCTTTGTTAAAATTTTCATAGATTTACAATACATATATATATATTAGGGTGTTCCTTAAAAATAGATTTGTCATTACACCCAAATGGAAGAAATCAAGACGGCCGAATATGACCCATTAGGGTGGTCCTTATTTTCCAACTTGCGATTTTTGGGGCTGCCCCCTCTTAAAATATTTGTTTGGATACAAAAATTCACCATGCAAAAAATTAGAGTGCTAGTATAACGGGATTGTGTCCCGCATCGACCTTGAATATCAGGCCTCCGTGGAAAAATTTTCCAAATATAACACAAAAACAAAACAAAAATTTTTTTGTCTAAATTTAAAAATGTAATATAATTTTTGTGTTGGGTTTAAAAACAACTACTCAGATAAAAAATATTACTTTCCCAGAAAATCGCTAACTTATTCTAACTTGGAGCCAAAAAAATGCACATATATTTGGGATGTACCTAAAAGTTATTTTTTTACATTTTTGAAATATCCGTTGGCAAAAATTTTTGTTAGAGCATTTTGATTTCAGCGGATTTCAACGTTTTTTTAAATTTGTATAGACTTTTTTTTAACAAGATTTTTGTAACATAAACAAATATTTTAAAGGGGGGATACAGTCAAAATATCATTTTTATTTTTGGCCCATACAACGAAGGACTATCCTAATGACCCATTTTGGAAAAATTGTGTAATATTATTAAAAATTCCCAAAATATTAATTTTGAGAAAATTTACTTTTTATTTCATTTATTCATTTAATATACTCAAAATTAATCAGATATGAAATTCTGACTTCATCGGATATCATTAACCCACTATAGACAGAAATCCAAAATTAACCACGAATTTGATAAAAAAAAAAATGCAGAAGCGTCTTTTATTTAAATTAATTTTAAAGATTTTTAAATTTAAAGATTTAACCCTTAGTGGCCGAGCGACAAAAAAAGGCCAATTAAACTTAATTTTAATAATGACTACAAGATTGTAAATCTTTTAAATTAATACAAAAAAATCTCAACTTGATAAAAATAGTTATTTTATGATCCATATAGGGTTAATTTTTACACTTTTCGTCTAAAAAAAAAGACCCACTAGGAAATTTACAGAACAACACCTTTTATAATTTTCGAAAGAATATCACTTACGTTTGATAAGGCAAAAATTATATTTACTTTTATTATATAATAAAATATAGTGTCCGACCGATCTTACTTTGTTTGGTTGAAGCTGAAGCCGTAGCCGAACTTCGGCCTAGTTTTCAATGTTCGGACGAAACCGTAGTCGAACTTTTTAATTTACTTCATAGTTGTAATAAAACTTGAATTTTCGTTGCTTTTGACAACGAAATTGGTTTAAAGTAAAACAAAAAATACTTAAACACTATTAAATCTAAAAAAAAGCTAATTTAGAAATATGTTTTTCACAAATATGAAATAATGAGTTCAATTATTTTAATGACCTCTTTCGAAAAAATGGTAATGCTTGAACTTTATTATTTTTACTAAAACATATAAAGAATTTAATACACATTACTGTGTTGGTAATTGAAATCAAAGCATTTAATCTCAAAATGTACTCGATTTCTTCAAATACTTGGCTGAATATCAACGTTTGGCCAAACATCACTATTTATTCAGAAATCCGAAGCCGAATACTCGGTCGCTCTCTATAAAATTCGTCATACGACATGTAGATTTAACATATAAATATTAAAATATTTAAGATGTTAAATATGCAATTCATATTTTCTCCTGAAGCTATCCTAGTTACACGATTAAACTTTCTGGATCGATAGAAAAATATGTAAATAAAAAAAAAAAAAATATTTAAATATCTATTAATAAAGTCAAATTTCTGGCATTTTCTAAATTTTGTTTAATTATTATAAATTATGAAAATGAAAATTATGAAAGTTCGAGGCCATAGTCTGTATTTCTTTATTAGGATATTGTCGTAACAAATAATCTATAGAGTTTTTTGTTTTCAAATTTATTATTTGACCCTTTCAGTAATGTGTTGATAGATCTATTTCGGGAATTTTCTAGGTTCCCATCATCAGAACACGTTTTGAATGCGGTAACAATCCCATGCCAAACATCAAACATTCATATAAACTAGTTTACTCACTACATGAGAACTAATATAAGAGCTTGAAGTTAAAGATTATAACCATTGATCAAAAAATAAATTGAAAACTTGTTTGTTATGTGCAAGGTCCACCTCTGGTGGATATTCAACACACGTTTTTTTGTTTTTTTCCTCCTTTTTATTTTTTGTTTCGTTTATAAACAAAACAAGATGAGTCAACTAGACTGTACTTTGTCTTTTATACAAGTTTGATATAATTTTTATTAAAAAATAAAAATTATGTTTTTTCGACCTTTAATTGTGCAATGAAAATGAAAAGTATTAAAGTTCGAGGACGTACTCTATATTTTTTTACTAGGATATTGTCCTAACAAATAATTTTTGTTTTCAAAACGTGTTCTGATGATGGGAACCTAGAAAATTCCCGAAATGGATCTATCAACACATTCCTGAAAGGGTCAAATAATAAATTTGAAAACAAAAAACTCTATAGATTATTTGTTAGGACAATATCCTAATAAAGAAATATAGAGTATGGCCTCGAACTGGTATAATTTTCACTTTCATTGCACAATTAAAGGTGAAAAAAACATAATTTTTATTTTTAAAAAAAAAATTATATCAAAATTATAAATTATATTCTAAAAATTTGTCAATATTTAACCGAGCATACTTCGCACATTTTTTGAAAATATTAAAAAAGTTGTTTCATTTTTTATTCGCCTCATACAGGAGAATAAATACTGTTAATTTGACATTGCTTTATCCAGTTGTGGGTCAGTTGCCTGGTAAGCCCCATATGTATTTGTGGCTTATATATTCTAGTTATTATGTAAACATTAAAAAATTTTATCAATTAACTGTGAACAATAATCAAATATGTATTTAGTTTTTCAATAGAATTTGCAAGTTTGTTATCAGCATTTACCAAATTATCATATGTTTATAAAGTTGGGTTGTTTCAGAAATGGAAAAATGAAAATAGATTAATTAGTATTTTTGCATTTTCTAATAATAATTGCGATAACAGTTAGTAAGCTGGGCCATTTTTAAAAAAGGTCTGCTTTTTAGTTTTTCAAGATATATCTTTTTCGTTCCAAGAAACTGTATACAAAAGGGGTATCAAATGAAAGATATTTTGCAGACGCATCTCAAACAAAATAGGAAAAAATATATCTTTTTTCACAATGATCCAGCTTACTAACGGTTATTGCAAAAAATTAAACATTTTGGGAAACCTCATAAAAATGGCAAAGTTAATTTAAAAACATTTTGTGTTTCGACCCACTTTAATGATCATATGTATGGTTAAAAATTAAGGTGGATCAACTTCAGTTTAAAAAAAGTTACAAATATATCGGAAATTCTAAAAGACCGATTATATTTTGGCAATGATTTGGAAATTTAAAAAATGAATTGGATTAACTTTTCCATTTTTTTAGTCAAGTGCATATTTTATTTAAGTTATGTAATTTTTTAAACTGAAACGATTTGAAAACTTAAAAAGCTTTTTTATAATATAATAAAGCTTTTCATCAATACTGCCGTTGCTTTAAAGCACTAACTACTTTTAAGGCCCAACAATTTTTGAATAGGAGGAAGATATTATAACGCAGTAAAAATCATTTGATATAATAAAAAAAATATAAACTTTCGTTACAGGGTTGGCATATAATTAATTAAAATATACAATTTTTGACATTTTTGTATAGAACTTTTTTGAAATTTTTTTATTTTTAGAAAGAAACCCGTTGTGTTATGCTGATTTGGTTAGGAACGTATGGGAAATTCTTTTGAATGAGAAAAATTCTGGTGCAATTTGTACTTTTCAAGCAAATTATAAAAAAAAAAAACAAATCGAATCAAGAACTATTTGAACTTTTAAAAAATTTTAATATGCCGAAAATGACTAAATTTTATTTTTTAATGTGAAAAATTAGCAATTTTCTTCAAAGAAAAAAACATTATAAAAATTAATTCTCCAGTGTTGCCACATGACAATTTTGAAAACTGTCTAAAAACACCACTATATTCAAAAAACTCTCCAACTTCATGAAAAATCGATAGATCAAATTGTGTATTACAGTTCGATAGATATTTATTTTAGCAATAAATAAAAATTATAAGTTTGATATAATTTTTATTAAAAATAAAAATAATTTTTTTTTCGACCTCTAATTGTACAATGAAAATGAAAATTACTCAACTTCGCGGCCATACTCTATATTTCTTTATTAAGATATTGTCCTAACAAATAATCTATAGAGTTTTTGTTTTCAAATTTATTAATTGACCACTTTCAGGAATGTGTTTATTGATCTATTTCGGGAATTTTCTAGGTTCCCATCATCAGAACACGTTTTGAAAGAAGTGACAATCCCATGCAAAACATCAAACATTCATATAAACTAGTTTTCTCACTAAATGAGAACTAATGTATGAGCTCGAAATTAAAGATTATCAACATTGATCAAAAATAAAGTGAAAACTTGTTTGTTATGTACACATTCTAACTGTGGTAGATATATAATTCACGCTTTTTGTTTTTTTTCTCCTTTTTATTTTCACACTTGTTTTGTTTTGTTTAAAAACAAGATGTAATGGGGGAGTAAACAAGACCGTACTTTGTCTTATCCTAATAAAGAAATATAGAGTATGGCCTCAAACTTTCATTGAAAAATTATAATTAAAAAAAAATTGAATATAAATTGCGATTACTACCGCTAGAAGGTGCAATATGTGTGCAAAAACTTAGAAAGAACTTATTGAGACACCATTACATCATTCTGTCAAATTTCTTCAAAAAATGCCCACGGAATCAATGAGTGGTATAAAGAGGGTTAGTGTTTAGCATATTTTCATCAACGCAATCTTAGCAAACATTTACCTTAAACCACATAAAATATATCTTGAATTGGGGGACCAAAAATTGACAAGACCTTAGTGGGTTTAAGAATACACTATCTATATAAATAAAAAATTATTTATTCAGTTCGCAACAAGGGCTACAAGAATGACATTAAGGCGTATAGGTTAGCCAAAATTCGGGCCTGTCGTTTTTTACTTTATTTTTTATTTTTGTCATGAGGCAGTCTATTGTAAAAACTATTTAATTTAAATTAATTCATCAACAAATTCATAACAATCAATCCTTTATGATTTGATATTACTTAACGAGTACAAGAGTAGACATAATTGCCTGACATTTTCTTCAAGTCTATAGTTTGGTTTTCTTAAGTAGTATTTATGGAAATTTCAATTATTATCAAACAATGTGTTCATATAAAATATATAATGTATTTTATTCTGCCAAAGTCCAAATGTGTCATTTATTTTTGATAATCAGGGACCGGAAGTTCATGCAAATTCTTGTTATTTTTTTTTTTTTTTTTTTTTTTTGCTTAAGTCTGAGAACAGGGTAAACGAAATATGTTGGCAAATCAAAGAATTTACGTTAAAATTGCATCGATTTGTTAGTGCAAATTTTTGCACAATTTGCTATAAACGCATATTTTGCTTAAAAAGCATATTTTTATTTGATGTTTTTACTTATTTTGCTTAAAATGCATAGTTTTAGTGCACATTTTAATTAATTGTGATATATGTATATTAGGGCGGGTCGATTTGTAGGGAGTGAAAAAATTCACCAATTTCCCTATGATTTCCGTATTCTATGGGTTATTCCATGAAAATTTGCCAAAGAACCATACCTCTATCGTTAAAATCGAGTCCCCTACTTTTTGTTGGTAGATTTTTTCCCAAATTGACGTTCGTATGAAATATTACCTACTTACTTTCCTGATCATTTTTTGATTCAATTAATGCTTTCATTTATTAGTTACAATAATAATAATTTTTGCAACTAAGCAAAAAGAAGGGTAAGAGAAAATACTGAAACACTTTTCAATAATTATATGTAATTTGACCAAAAGATGTTATGAAGTGTTTGAACTTAAAGTGTGCCAAATTAAGGTATATCAATTTATATATTGAATTATAATATCATCTTACACTCCAAGTAAATGACACAACTCTTACTCATTCATTTTGGTAGTTTCACTCGAAATTAAAAGTTTTAAGCAATACAAACTAACTTTAAAATTTTATAAAAAATTCTTAACATAATGAATTTAAATTGCCTCCTTTTTCACGTTTTTCACGTTTTTTTTTATATTTTTTCTTCGAAACTTTCTCAAAATCCTAGTTTAGCTTTTCAGCAGAGAGACGTGGATATGGATTGGTTTACTCTAACACATTGTGATACAAACTTAGAAAATCAATATACAAAAAAAAAAAAAAGAATTAACCCTCTAACGGGTAAGTCTTCATAAAATTTACCACAAATGCGTCAAATGAGCGTTTTATATTTAGAAAGTAATATATTCTGATAGAAAACTAAATTTGCTAAATATTTTGCGAAGAAATTTTACGCGTGCTGTCGTGTGTTGGAAGCGAGAAAGCTTTAAAATCAACATTTAGTAAAATTTCAAAAACTAATTATTTTCAAAAAAAATAGTTTTAAAAAATCTATAAAACCAATTTAAGTTAACTCTTTATAATAAAATATAGGTAAAATTGAAGCTTTATCTTTAATAATAAGTCCTTACTTTAGTCCAAGGACTCACAGGATTTAATTTAACTCTTTATAATAAAATATAAGTAAAATTGAAGCTTTATCTTTAATAATAAGTCCTTACTTTAGTCCAAGGACTCACAGGATTTGATCCTCTAAAGGACATCGTCTTAACTAGGCGGATTTTTATGAAATTTTGCAGAAAGAAGACATTAAGTATTAATAGTAAAGCGTTGAAGTTTGAACAATACAAATTGAAGTTTAGATACTTCTTCGCCTAATTTCGATTTTTTTAAAAAGCGAAAATCGCGATATGTATCTTCTTAAATAGGAGCAGAAAAAAAATTGTTTTTCAAGCGTGATTAGATCTTGGTAAGAGAAATATTTTTTGTCCAAAACTTTTCTTTTATATGCTTTAGCTTCCAAAATGCAGCCTAAAATATTTTGTCTCATATCGCCTAAATTAGGCAACAATAAACAATTTTGTTGAAGAACTTATTATTTTTTTTTTTCGAGTGGAGCACATGGTATGAATTTCGTTGCAATACATCGTTTGCCAGTTAGATGGTTAACGTAGTTTAAACATGCGGCGATTAAAACCGTTGATGTTGAGCGTTCATTTTCTATGTACAACCTTATTTTGCAAACAAGTTGATAACATTTTACGTTTGAAAATATAAAAACATTTTTTTTTTGTTATTTATATAAATAAAAATTGTATTTAAGTTTATTTAATCTCTATATACTTTGTAAGAAAACAATGAGATTGAGTTAAAAATTAATTTTTTTTTTTGTTATGTTTTATGTTGTTTTTGTTGTTAATAAAATTTAAAAAAAAGTTTACTGCATATTTTTTTAATTTAAAGTGCATATTTTAAGATTTTTCATTCATATTATAGGCGCTTAAAATATATTACTTAAGTGCATGAAGTTCCTGTCCTGGTGATAATATTTAGATGCAGTGACGTCTTTTATGTATTTAATTAGGTTTAAATTCAACATAAAACATTCTAAAATAATAGTACGAGGGCGGATCAATAAGTCTGTGACTTTTCGAACTTCCCTCGTAGTTATATGAAATACAACACTGCTCACATCAAGTACCACCTGTTAATAGACTACTGTCAAATTTTGAGCAAGTTCCGTCATTTAGTTTGCGTTTAACAGCTGTTGAAAACATTCAACCTCGTGGATTTTTTAAAAATGGAAAAAAGTGAATTTCGAGTGCTCATTAAGCATTATTTTTTGCGAAAAAAACATCAATCAAACCAAGGAAAAGCTTGCAAGATGGGTGCCGTGTTTGCTCTCAATTGACCATAAACGTAATCGTGGCCAACAAGGTGATGGCAACAGTTTTTTATGATGCACGCGGGATAATCCACATCGATTACCTTCAAAAGGGAAAAACAATAAACGGCGAATATTATGCCAACTTATTGGACCGCTTTAACGAGGATTTAAAAAAATAGAAATGCATATTTTATGGACCTCGAAAAATCATATTTTTTGGTAGGGATACATAAATTGGAGAAACGTTGGACTAAGTGTATTGAGCTAAAAGGAGACTATGTTGAAAAATTATTTTTTTTGCAAAAAAAAAACTGTGTTTCATTCAAAAAGTCATTGACTTATTGATCCGCCCTAGTATTATGTTTCTTGTTAATTAATAAATTTTATAAATTTACATCTAATCAATTGCTTGCCGATATAAATATGCAACTAAACAATGCAGTTGTCAAGTTAATCTGTTGCCTCAAAATAATAGTTTTCTTTGTGTATTTATTAAATGATTAAATTTAAATTTATGTTGCTTTTCTTTGAGTGTTTATCTCGTATATAAATTTTAAATTATATTTTATTTTTCTAATGAGTAGGATAATTTGGGGGTGAAATGATAACATACTTTTTCTGGCTCTTTAAAAGGACATACCAACTATTTTTGAAGTCGATCAATAGACACATATTGCAGACTGATAAGTGGACTAACCTATTTGCCAACTAACTTGGTAACTTACTCATTTGTTAACTGCATTTCGATGCAGTTTGTGGTGAAGTGGGAAATGTGGGGGTGAAGTGGTATTATACATAATATGTACAAAAGAGATAAGAAAAAATATAAAAGTAACAAAACAGTTACGGAATTATCAATACAACAAGTGCATTAGTAGAAAAAAATTTTATTTATTAACACTATTTGACAAGTTTCAGTTTTTAGAAGGACCTCCTTTTGCAATGCATAGGCATGCAGGCTGGTTAGTTTTCCAGAGATTTCAACTTTTTGATTTTCATTGAATAACCTATTTCTTAGCACTTTTGTCTCAATACCATGAGATCCAACATAAAATGTAAAAAATTTTCAAAAATTTTTTAAATCTACGGTGCTAAAATTTCATTTGAGTATAATAATTTGTTTTATTGTTTAAAAATGTTTTCAGGATTCTGTAAGGAATTGAAAATTTCTCATTTGCAGGTTAAGCCCTTAAGGTTTTGCCGCAGCTAGCGGATTTAGTTTTTTTTTTTTTTCAAATTCCACCTAAAATACGCTTCAAAAAACAAATATTTTGTTTGAAGTTGCAAAATTATCGTAAATGTCTTGAAATATTTGCAAAACAAATTGAAATTTCGACAATACAATGAAGAGACCACAATTAGCTTTTTATAAATCTAGACTCAGAAACACAACTAAGTAGAAAAAATTTTCAAGCGCACTTTACTATTTTTGTACTAATTTTTAGTACAATTTTTTTTTTTAGTAACATTTATTGCTTTTCTCATTTTACAAATTACTGAATTTTGTAATAATTTTTGGTGCAGATTTTTGCAAAATATTTTACTAATTTTTGAAAATCAGTTGCTAAATTTAGCAAAAAAAATATGCTAATCACAAAAAAATATATATATTTTAAACAAATCAAATTTTTAATTACAGAGTTAAAATTAAAATAATGTTCATCTATTAGGCTAAAAGTGAAAAGGATTGAAAAGCAAAGTCGGTTTATTTTTACTTTTTTAATTTTTATTCTGTGAATGTACTAAAATTTAGCACACGTTTTACTGATTTTAACTTATTTGTTTTAAATTACTGTTTACTGAAATTTTACTAAAATTTAGTAGCGGTTCCTATTTTTTTCTACTAATTTAATTTTACTACCGGTCAGCAGACATGTGTTGCTAAATTTAGCAAAAAATACCGCAAGGCTCAAAATAGTTAAATTTCCCGTAATAACAGCAAAATGTTCAGTAGCCATTACAGATATTTTTTCTTAGTGTAAGAAAGAAAAATTAATTAAGTTCTTGTTTAAAATGTAATCATTTAACTAAATTCATAGAGACCGATATTAACTTGCCTTGTTTTTAAAGATAATAGCATACACTTAGGCAAAAAAGAGAGTAGAAAAATCTTTAAATTTTCCACTTTACTACACTCAGGGAACGTCTGCTGTTAATATTTGTAGTTGTTTGAGTTGATGAAATACTCTATATCTTTATTTTTAAATGAAAAAACAATCATTTTTAGAAGAAATTTAATTTTTGACTACAATTGTAGTTCATTCAAAAAAAAAAAAAAAACAACCACATCAAATTACTGTATTATGATTTTATATTAATTTTATACAGTAGTTGTTTTTTATTTAAAAAAAAAAAAAAACAAATTAAAGTTTGTTTATTTTTTACTACATATGTGGTTAGTTTTTACTGTAATTGTGGTTCTTTTTTTGAACAGTAAAAAACAAATGACATTGTTAGTTGATTTTACTGAAATGTAAGTCGTTCTGTTTTCAAGGGAAATTTCATTTGTTTTCAACTACATTTGGTGTGGTCTTTACCTACATAGTACTCCACACTGCTACCGATTTTTGCTGACGAAACCACCCCCACCTGGTGGTCTGGCGTATGTGCCCCATGATCAATCTCTCACTTTTTTTTTATTGTTTTTAACACTTTTTAGAAATAAATTTTAAAAAAATCTTGTTAATATTATAAACTAATATCAACGCTTCGACATTTTAAAGGGATTTTCCCATTAATACACGAAATGAAAAAGTTATCCAAAATATACTAACTCCCTATTATTATTTTTTGCGATCCCAAAAAAAAAAAAACAAAAACTTATCTATCCTCCACCACGTCAGAAGTTCAAGTGCAAAATTTGGTGACATGAAAGATGTTCCAGATCTGCACAAATTATGGAAAGGAACAATTTAATAACTTTTTTAAATACCGCGAAAATCGGGGATGGCATATGTGCCGCAGTGGCGAAACCTCCCCATCTACCCTTTTTATCGTTATATCAAATATAATTTGAAAATCTATTTTTATACTAAGTACATATATGTATATCTAGTAAGTACATATATGTATAACTACTTATTTTACATTTTTTGGAAGCTATAAAGTAATGACATTTTGTGCAAACAGGTCATTAATATGTTTATATTTATCAAGTATAACATGTCGGTTGACTGAAAACCAGGTTCGAATCCCGTATGGGAAAACTTTATTAACAAAAAAATTTTCAATAAAAAAAAATATTTTTTTATTAAATTTTGTTTATTTTTTTTTTTAAGACTCATTATTTTTGTTCGTACTGCTAAGCACATATTTTTTGATTTTTCTTAAGGTGCTTAGTAATGATACGTCATTATTTTGCGCGACATCCCCATATAAAAGTAATGAGATTTGTAATGACAATTGTAAGCGCTTGCCATTACCAAATATGTACTTATATAATGCTTTTCTACACAGGATATTGTAGTGAGGTGAAAGCTTAACTAGTTTAGATTTCGAAACCATAAAAAGTTCTTTACATTTTAAATTTAATTCCACGATATGAAACAAAAGTGCTTAAGAACAAGGTGTTCGTTCCATGAAAATCTAAAAGTTTACAAAAAAAAAAACACTAAATTACATTTCAATTATACACATTAAAAATATTCATTGCACACAATACGACACATGTAACAAAGATGGCTGTTTTGTACATATTTATAAAACAACCACAGAATTTATACAGTTTGCAAATTTTTTTCGTCAGTCAAATGAAAGGAAAAGTTTTCTATTTACCAAATTACAAATGTTAACGAGAATATTTTTTTTAAAACCACTAAAATAAACAAATTTTTTCAATGATTTAACCCAACACAACAAAAACATATGACTTCTAACAATGAGAGTCTTACGATGGGTTCTCTCAGAACTAAATGAACCCCGCCCAAACTCACGTATAAGGATTAAAAGGCGTATGGAAACATGCGTTAAATTAACGAAATTCAGATTTATTTATACACAGCGTTGAATACCCGTATGTAGTAACTAAGAATTGCCATTTATTTTAAATATTTATAACGTAGTGTAAAAAAGCTCTTCGGGAATAGACGCATAAAATATGAACAGTTACGAATATCGGAAAAAGCTCAGACAAATGAGATCAGGTGGCCAAATCGCAGCATTGAGGTTTACAGCGAAAATTCGCCTCATTTCCCAATAAACTTTAGAGTATTGTTCTGAATTTGGGATAACAGATTAGTTTTTCTTTTGTTTTTTGTGTTAATAATATTAAGATTTATTTATTTCAAAAAGTATCTATACAATTTTTAACCTCATATAAAATGTTTTTTATTTATTTTAAAAATAATTTTTAAGCTAAAATATACAAATTCATGGTATTTTTCTAATCAATTCACACTTGAATTTATGTATAAATGCTTAAATTGACTGACAGTCAATTGAAATTTTAGATTCCATATCGAAAATTAAAGAATTCATGCACACTAGAGTTATAACAGTTTATCCAAAATGTTTACTTACAATACTATATTAACTCATTAATGGCACGTCATAGATAAACTGGACATTTTTCAACCAAACTTTGCAGATATATATTTTTTTGTCTTTAAGCGCCCTTTTGTGGAAATATTGGCAACCAAAGTTGAAACTTTGAAAGCACATTAGTCCTACACAGAAAAAATTATCAACCTAAAAATTCTAATAAAAGATTTGATTTGAATTAAATTTGTTTCTAAACAAATAGTTAATTGAATCTATTAATATTTTAATTGACTTTTAAATATATAAATTATAATTTTATTTTGGACATAATTCCCAAATTATTTTTTCATATACTGTATGTTAATTAGAAAATTGTCAGTATAAAATACAAAATGCATTTCTAGTACAATACAAACACACACAGCATTACCCAAAACACTTATGCATACAAACGTATCGTTCACACTTTTTTTTTTTTTTTTTAGTATCATAATTTTTTGGTACTTAGTTATTTATAGCTTTTTTCTTTTTCATTTTCAATAAAAGTTTAAATTAATATTATCATTGCCGTGATTGGTGCAACATCGATTAAAATATTAATTGATTAAATAAATTTTTTAATTGAAACCCGTTTTTAATTTTTTTCAGTGTATACAGTTAAAGATATTTTAAAAATCAAAATTTTGTGAACAAATCTTTATTCAAAATATATATAAAAAATTGATTGTTTTTAAGTTAACCGATTTTTAAAATTGTTTGGAAAAAGGTCGTGGCTTCAAAATTGTTATATGGCAACACTGACAATATATTTTCTATAATTTTAGAAATGTTTTATTAAAAACCATCTATTGTTCAAGTTTTGAGTGAAAACGTAAAAAATATTGGAATATTTTAGACTTTATGCACTTGTAAAATTCATCGTCTGATCGGTCAGATTTTCTAAATTTTTATACAATAGATAAATTAATCTAGCAGAGAAATACATTTTTATTTTTCATTAGCAGAGAAATACATTTTATTTCATTTTTATTAACAATTAACAATTATAACTATAAAAGATTAGCTTTTTTTTATTTTTATATAATTTTTGGAAAGAGTTTCATCAAAAAAGCTCAACAATTGATTTTTTCAAATAATTATTTGGCAATTCTGGATACAAAATTTTCACAATTTTTTTATTTACGACTGTTCTCAAGATGTTGAGTTATTTTTAAATTTTTAAACGACTTAATTATTTTTATCCAGTAAAAAAATACAAAAGTAATGGGTCGAAAAAGGAACACTGTATCAAAAATGAGTTAGTTATAAAAATCGCTTTTTTTGGGTAATTTTGGAACAAAAACCTGCCACATGAAATAATTGTTTTTAAAAAATAATTTTTTTTTGGCATTTTAAAAATATTTGTTAATAGAGAAAAATCGTTTTGTCTCTCAATTACAATAAAAATTTGTATTGCCTACATCCTATTTAAAATGCAAAGTCAAAATTCCAAACGATACTCAAGTTAGTTACTCCAGTTTTAATGCATTGGAGATATAGTAAAATGTTGTTATTATTATTTGCAAACTCTGAACACATCAATTAAAACAAATATAAATATGTTGCTCACAATACAAATATAAACTGAATGGGAATTTTTCGAAACTCGATATAATTCAAAAATTAACTGATTACTGCAAAATTACTGTTAATGGTAGTTGTTTACAAAAATACTAAAACAACTGATTCAAACTGTCAAAAAATACAGTAGTTTTCTTCAGTGTTTTTTTAAAGTAACTCTCAAAGAAGTTGTTTTGTATTATTTTCATAGAAAAACAACTGTAGTTAGAGTTAAAAACAAATACTACTGGTTACTACACATACAACTGTCATATAGTAACTGCAAAACTTTTTTGAGTGTAGCACCCATGCGATTATGTTTTTTTTTACATTTTTTATGGACTATACTAGGCTAGGATAGATAAAATTTATTATTTGCAACAAAAAAAAAAGTGAAAAGTTATAACCCTAATGCACACACAATACACAGACAAACTGGCAGACAAACTCACTTGATATTAACCATAACACGTACTCGAGTACATTCAGAAAGATTGACCCAATTATAATGCAATATTTAAAAAATTTACCATGCGTTATGAAAGATTATAAATAAATATGAATGAAATAAAGGAGGAGACTTTAAAGGAATCAATTGAAATGTGAAAGCCAAAATGTTCATTCAGAAATTTGTTTATCACAAACATTAAATTTAAAAAATATTTCTGGGAGCTTTTAAAAACTTTCGACAATGGTCTTTCAAATTGCACTGAACTTGGTATTTATAATCTCCTCGTAGTTAGTTTAATTTTTTAACAAATTATTTAAACATTTGTACTCATGAAATGGTTCAAATATGCATTGCAGAAAAAACTGCTAAATTTAGCAGATTTTATTAATAAAATAAGAATTGCAAAAATAAATCTGTTAACTATAGAAATTTTTAGTTATATTCGATGTGAATGTTAGTTAATTTAAAATAGCATTTTATTCTGTAAAATTAGCAAAAACTTTTACTAAATATTTGTAGACTCAAAATAGCAAACAAAAATTGTAATATTAACAAAATTTTTGTCATATTTACCTCAAATTTAGTAAAATCTCAAATTAACAGAAATTTTTGCTAAAAAATTTTAAATTGCTGATTTCAGAAGGCCAGATTTTTATTCGCCTTAAAAAAAAACTAATTTTTTCTCTACTAATATTTAGTAAATGCGTTTGCTAATTATTAGTAGATTAGTTTGTTACTTTCAATTAACTAAAATGTAGGTCAATTATAACTAAATATTTGTAAGTTCAACAGATTTATTTTTGCTATTCTTATATTACTAATATTTAGTAAAAAAAAATATGCTAATTTTAGCAGTTTTTTGCAAGATAATTTTTAACTAAGTTTTAGTAGCTTTTTTACTATTTTTACAGATTTATTTCTATGAGTGCAGGCGCGCTCGATCATGGAAACAAGAGTTCTACCGCCTACGCAAATATTGTGAATATTGGCTGGCTAACAGCAAAGCTACATTTTGTGGGTGTGTGTCTATCATAAATTCATACATTTAATATACTACCTCTATAATTTAATACAAATATTACTAATTTCTAGTTAAAAATAAAATGATGTTCTTTGTTTTTACACAATATTTTTTAAAATTACACATTTTTAACACGAAATGTTGTTAATTTCAATAAATTATATTTAAAATATAATTTTTTTTTTTTTTTGAATATTTATATTAAAATAAACTTACTTGAAGTGTTTATTCTACGAATTAATCAACAATTTAATTACCATTTTTGTAATAAAACGTTGCCTTTATATCCTCATTATATCGTCTACTCCAATTAGATTAGCATTTTTCTTACACATTCCAAGTTATTTGGGTTATAAAACAAAAACGTCGAAACAAATGGCAAGTGTTGGTGTTGGTTTTGTAATTCATTTAGCAACAATTTTCCGAACATAAACATAATGTTTGAGAAATGTTAATCATATTATTAGAACTTGTAATGATGGAATTAATGTAATGGAACACATAAGCTAACAAAAAAAAAAAAGATAACATTGGTCGGGTGGTGTTCGAGAACAAGAATACCAAAAATAACAGCCAACTTAAAATACATTCGATACATACAGTGAAACGTCTTTGTAACGGATTTTATTGTTATAATTGAGAGCAATCATTACAAATCATAAGTTACATAGAAACAATTATCAACCTAAAATATCTAATAAAAGATTTGATTTAAGTTTGTTTCTAAACAAATATTTAATTGAATCAATTAATATTTTAATTGACTTTTAAATATATAAATTCATATTTATTTTAGACATAATTCTCAAATTATTTTTCCATATACTGTATGTTAAATAGAAAAGTTTCAGTATAAAATACGAAATGCATTTGTAGTTTCCAAACAATACAAACACACACAGCATTACTAGAAACACATATACAAACAAATGTGTCGTTCACACACTTTTTTTTGAGTATCATAATTTTTTTTTGTAGTTATTTATAGATTTTTTTTTTCTTTTTAATTTACAATAAAAGTTTTAATTAATATTATCATTGAAGTAATAGATAAAAAACCCAATTAAATTTTTCAACAACCTGCGGCTGTAAGAATCAAACCAGCGCTCTTCTTCCATTGCAAACGTAACAATACCAAATCATGACCGTTTAGCGATCATACCCAAGTATGGCCTCGAATGTAATGCAGCTAAATTGTAGTTTTCTTTCCTATTAGCTTTTCTGTTATTGTATATTATACTCAAAAGTGACAACACTAACAAACACTAATATTCTATTTTTAGATTTTTGTTTATTTTTCTAATTAATAATTAATATTTATTGATTCAATAAATTTTTTAATTGAAACCGGTTTTTAGTTTTTTCTGTGTAATTTGTGTCCTTGCAAAATAAAAGTCCACAAGAAACGAAACTCCATTTGATTTCATTTTAAAAATTAAAATATTTTTTGTAAACATTTTAGGATTGATTTTTCAACATCAGTGTTTACTTGGTCGATTTTAGATAATCTGATATGTGATCAAAAATGATCGTATTGTTTTTAATTAAAAAAAAAATTAAAAAGATATAAATTGCTATTCCGGATTCAACTGAAGTGATTAAAAAAAATTCAAATCCACTTTTTCCTTTTTATTTACTTTATTAATTAAGATTTTTTTAACCAAATCGAGCGAAATAAAAATGGATTTATTTTCTTTCATCACATGGAATTAAAAACAGAAACTTTGAACAAAAAAAAAACTTTATAGAACCAACGGTTAACGCTAATGCATTGTTATGGATACAAAAACAATCACCAGACGTAACTTGTTTTCATATAAAACTTAAAAGTAGTTTTTTTTGTATAAGTACTTAATGTAAATATTTCTCTACGTTTGCTTGAAGATTTAATTTGAAATCTCGATTAGTAGCGAAGTTACGGAGTCAGAAGTTCAAAAACTCATATATCAAGAAATTTACTTCTTAAAAAGTCTTAAAAACAATTTTTTATATTTTTTTTATTTATTTAAAATAATGTGAACAACAATATGGTCAGATTTGAAGGGAAATCTTAATTTTTTTTTTAAGTTCGGACCAATGTCAAACTTACAGCATTTATTCTCCTATATGGGGCGACAATGCGGATGATGAATTCTATAATAAACATAATAAAATTCATCATACGCATAGTTGTTCTAACGAACAAATTTTTTTATATTTTAGATGCACAATATTAAATAAAAATTTTCTCCAAAACGAAGTCGACTTACACGTGAAACTTTCTGGATAGACAGAAAAACATTTGACTTTTTTATAAAAATATAAAATAAAATTATTCATTAAAATTATGAAAATTGTCTTACGAATCTGTACTGAAAATTTTCATTTAAACTATAAATGTTAATATAGAAAGGTTCTTATAAACAAATAAAACGTTTCTTAAAATTAATTAATTTTATAAACTACTGACAAAATAAACATAAAATTTTTTAAAATTAATAAAAATTAAATTCTTTCTTTAACTATATAAAACTTTTAATAAATTGTTTTTTTTTTTATAAACAGTTTATGAAAACTTGCATTAAATTATCGAATAGTTGCAATGGAAGAACTCCTGTGCAATTTCATAGCTTTTATACAAAAGTGCAATAATATCAGGCAGATAATTATCTCAGTGTATGTGCATTTAGCGCTTTACTTACTTAAAGAAAGGATCATAAACTTTTGTGAAATTAAACAAATTTTCGTCAAATAAAACAAATTTTTGTCGAATAAAACAAATTTTTGTCAAATAAAACAAATTTTTGTCAAATAAAACAAATTTATGAAATATGATGAAATTGATCATAAACATAATAAAACTTTTCTTTAACATAATGAAACTTTTCAGCAAGATATTGAAGCTTTTAATTATTATAATAAAATTTTTTATTAACATAATGAAAGTTTTTATACATAGCATGAAACTATTCATTAGTATAATAAAACTATTTCTAAATTTGATGAAACATTTAAAAAAAATTTGTCATTGGCCTAAAAATTATGTTTTTTCTTAGAGTGTTAACTGAATTTCAACGAAACTTTTCATTAATACATTTTAATTTGTAATTTCGAAATTAAAAGTTGTATCTCTTAGTTTTTAAATTCGTTTCACTGTATCTTTAAGAATTTTACCAAAATGTCACATAAAAAACTGTGCTAGCAAATAAATGATAATTATACTAATCATCTTTCATTCTTCTTTCGAAAAGAAAAAAAACGAAAGAAAATTTTCATTAAAAGCATAATGTCTGCAAAATTCCACACTTAATAGTGTTCAGAAAACAAAGATAGGAAGTAACTGAAAGAAAATGATAAAAAGATAAAAACTATTAGGATAATATGCTTAAATAAATTCGGACAATACCGACAAATGAGTGACTTAAAATTCACCCATATTATGGAATAATTCCACAGAAACTATAAACAATTTAGAGTTTGAAATTCGTTGAAAATACCATTAGTTTGTAAGAAAATTATAAAAAATATATATATATAAAAGATTCATCGTTTCAAATGTGAAATTGTCCACCTTGTGACGAGTTAGGTGGTGTTTTCAAAATAGGATTTTAAATAAATAAAAAGAAGCTAAGAAAAATGCGACTACGATTAGGGCCCGATCACAGAACGTTCTCCTACCAAGGCAAACACCCTATCGTCTGGGTTAATGATGCATTGGATATTGGCTGGCTAACAGTAAAGTTATATTTTATATGTGTGTATTTATATACAAAATAATAAATGAAACAAAACCAACACTACAAGAAAATAAAAGAAAATAAGCAAAAAAAAAATTACACTTCAAAACCAAAATAAAGTTGGAAAAATCTAAAGTACCAAAAAGTGATTTAATTTAAAGAATATTCAGAAGAGATTACTACAATTATTAAATACTCAAATATTAAATTAATGGTTATAGTTTTTAGTATTAATTCATAATCATTTTTTAAAGTTAAACGGAGATTTACGAGGGCGGTCAAAAATTATCCGACCTAACAAAGAAAACACAACAAATTCGGAAAAAAAATTCCTTATTTTTCAACATAATCTCCTTTTAACTCGACACACATTTCCCAGCGATATTCAATAGCTTCGATATCCTGTTTATAGTAAGAACTGTGTATTTCCTTAAAATGGTCATCAACCGAATTGTCGGCAAAACATTTACCACCGAGCCATTTTTTTAAATTTGGAAATAGAAAATAATCCGAAGGAGCTAAATCTGAGTAAAAGGTGTGTGATGAAACGATTTTAACTTTAATTCATTGATTTTGGCCATCGCAATAGTGAATGTCTTGCGAATCTGTTTTTTTTTTTTTGTCATTTCCAAACTTCGGTTAATATGCGATGTATTGCACTTTTTGAAATGACTATCATTTCAGGCAACTCACGCACCTTCAGCCGACGATCATCCAATACCATTTTATGGATATTCTTAACCGTTTTTGCAGTGGACACCTCAATTGATCGACCACTACGGTGTTCATCTTGGCAGTAAAAGGGGAGAAGTCTCCCATTGACAACGTGACCAAACCGCTAATTAGCTTGAAATTTTAAATGTGGGTTCGGTCAGAGGATGACTCTAATACCGAGTAGACTTATGAAAATTCCTAGGAGGAATGAAGGTTAAAAGTCACAAACCCTCACCAAACAGGATTTTTGGAAATTCTAACAAGTGATGTGAAAGATCATCCTTGGTGCCCTGCTCGAAGCCCTTCGACAAGAAATTTACAATTTTATAAATTCATAAAATTAAATAGGATATGATTCTTTATGGAAGTTTGGAATAAATGTGGTAAAAATAGGCGTTAAAAGGGGGAATAGTCTCACCCTAGACGGCGAGGTCAAACCGATAAAGAGAGGAACTTGAATTTTGGTTTGTGTGTGCTTATTCCCGCGTAAACTCCCAATCAGACGAGATTTCATTCGGGGAGGAGGATAGAGAAGAAAAGTATCGCCCTTAAGGCCTATCCAAACCTATAAATCGCTGAAGTTAGGAACTGGAAATTTGATATGTAGATTTCTCCTCCCTAAGTTTTTTTAAAAATTTCTTGTGGGAAATAAAGAAAGGGAAAAAGGTGTCCCTTAACGTCCTGCCCAAACCCCTTAAGCACACATGTGTTCAAGGGGTTTGACAAAACAATACTCCACAAAAGTAAGTATACAGTTTGAAAGCACTATATTTTCGATTTCAGAAAATCCTATTTAAAATATCTGTAAACAAATTTAACAGTTATGTCAACACACGGCTACAAAATTTAAGAGAGGTAAATCCCCTAGTACTACAGCATAACTTTGGAAAGGGTTTTGGTCCGCTGAATCCGAATCTGCACCCGTTTTCTGTATCTAATACGAGAAGTTTTAGCATGAGAAAATGCAATTGTACCATATAAAGTACAAGGTGAGTCACTTAAATTCATATTTATACAAAGAAAAATTTGCCATATGTGACTCACACTGTCCTAAATATGGTAGAGTTGCATGCCAAAACCTCTCGCAATAGATTCAGAAACGCGGCGATGAGCTGAGAATTTCTCCATCACATCGGGTTTGGGAAAACCCTTTTTTTCTATATTCTGGACATTATAACAACGCGCATTATAACTTGTTCACAAAATTTGTCTTAAAGAACTCTCTGTTTTCTTCAAAATTCAGGTTTAAGCTTTCTAATAAACTTATTCCCTTCCAGAAAAGTCGTCCGTTGAAATGTTTCGTTTTCGCAAAGAGGAGTTGTAGGCATTTCAGATGACATAAAACATTTTGTGAATAAGTCAGATTCGGATACAGCGGACCTCAAGCGTTTAGAAAAGTACACTCTAAAAAATAAGTTAGTAGAAAAGTTAGTTAAACGTCTTGTACATCGAGTATACAATTTTCAGCTAATTTTTTGTTCAAATTATGTTTTCAGCTAAAATTTTAGTCATATTTATGCAGCACTTAACTGTTTTTTGAACTATTGTTTTACTAATATTTTACGAATGTTTTACTAATATATTTTGCTAAAAAAAATTGTGCTGATAAGCACATTAATAGTGTGGACGAAAACCAGATTGAAAAATATACGCAGAATGAAGTAGATGTCGCGGCATGGCAACATGTAGTAGAGAAGGGGAAATAATACTAAAAAGTACAACTCTACTAAGCCATATAAAAAATTAAGTTTTTCATACATAAAACAAAATTGTGGATTAAAACAACTTAAATTTTGTGTTGTCACCAGCTTGTGCATATAATTAATGTAATTGCCTATTAATTAAACTAAAGACAAAATAAAGTATTTAAACATAATAAAGATTAAATGCGTATAAACTAAATGTTTATAATGATTATTAATGTAGTGAGGTCAAATTGGCAATTTGAAATTGCAAACAAATATACTTACAGGTAGACAGACAAAAGCGAAAGAAAAGGATACACATCTTACGTAATTTTTTGTGTTACCTTTTCTTATTGCAAAAATAGGGTTATATGTGTAATATTTTGTTATTTTTTCGATTCGTTTCTAGAACTATCTAAGGAAATTGTCTACCTTTAAAAGATGCCATCATTTAGATAACGATTGATGTAATTTTGGTTATTTCATATATAATTTTTTCTATATATTTTAAGATATTAAATTAATTCATGTCGTCAATGCGAGAGTAAACATTGTGTTTAATGAAACCTGTTTCATAGATTCTATGAAAAGTTTCAATGGACGAGTTCCTGCGACAATTTTCAGTAAATGCAGAAATTTATTACTGAAGTGGAGATAATTCTCTAAGTTTAGCCTTTTATTAATTTTCGACTTCAATGACATTGTTTAATAAATCATATAAAGCGGTTCATTGCCTTTGTAACAATGCATTCAAGACATTCTTGAATAGTTTTATTAATTTGAGGATACTTCTTAATAGTAAAAAATTTTATGGAACTGTTTTATAAATTCTATAAACTTCATTGTCAGAATGATTCATTATTTTTATGAATCTTTTCATTATTTCTGCAAACATTTCATAAACACTGACTTTAATGAAACCTGTTTCATAGATTCTACAAAAAGTTTCAATAGACGAGTTCCAGTGACAATTTTCATTAAAGCTATGAAAAAAATTCTTTACTGATAATTCGAGTGTGAGGGTTTAGGATACAACTTATCAGCTTTTTAATTTAAATAATTTTGTTTTATTTTAGAAAACAATAGGGATGTGCTATTATTTTATTTATTACAACCAACGCATTATTTTGAGTGTAATAAAATAGATTTTACGGTTAAATAAAGACTTATAATACCTTGTAAATACCATCGTAAAGTGTAGGGTAAAACTAAAAGTAAAGTAATGAAAAACTACAAAAAATAAAACACAACATTCTTGCACAGTTTTAATCAAGTTATGTAAAAGTTTATCCAGTGTTAGAAATCAACCATTAAAACTTTTAGTAGCGCTTTTCCCACCCATCCACTGTGGGAAATATTTGTTAGTTTCTGATCATAAATGGTTTTTGAAAATTGTGGATTTATGGTAGAAAGTGTATATTTCCGTAAAGATGAGATGTTATACTATAAAAATTCATAAGAATATATAAGAATATTTAAGAATATATTAGAATATATAAGAATATATAAGAATATTTAAGAATATATAAGAATATATAAGAATATATAAGAATATATAAGAATATATAAGAATATATAAGAATATATAAGAATATATAAGAATATATAAGAATATATAAGAATATATAAGAATATATAAGAATATATAAGAATATATAAAAATATATAAGAATATATAAGAATATATAAGAATATATAAGAATAAATAAGAATATATAAATATGTAGCCCTTTAGGCATGCCAAAATATTGACTGAATAAATGATTTTCAACTTTAACAATTTCTTGAAATCTATCTACCCAATGGTTCCAGTAAATTTTTTTTGTATATTTAATTCCTATTCCAGCTAGTGTCGCACCTTTTCGGAAAGTATATACTATGAAAACTTTTTCTTATACAGGGTGTTTTTTATACAGGTATAGAACTTTTAGTCGGCAACACTTTTTTAACTGGCGACCATTTTGTCAGCTGTCAAGTGATTTATGTTTAGTTTGGTTTGGTTTTTCAACATGAATAGACTGACGCCTGAACAACGCTTCTAAATTGTGCAAACTTATTTTAAAAATCATGGTTCTGTTCGAAATACGTACCGCGCACTACGTCCATTTTACGGTCAACATAATCGTTCATCAGAGCAATTAATTCGATTAACTATGAAACGTTTTCGCACCACGTTTACTCTAAATGATAATATGCATTCACAGAGACGTCGTACAGTGCGTAAAGAAGTCATTGCTGCTGTAGAGCGTTGCGAAGACGAAGCCCCCAATCAGTCTATCCGCCATCCTGCACAGGAATTGGATATGTGTCCATCCACTTTATGGAAGTGATTACTGACTTTTACGTTCATCAATTGAACAACCATGGTGTGCAGGAACTATGGGGATATGTGAAGTACCTAGTCTACGCCGATAAGCCCGAAACGATTGACCACTTGGAGGACAACATTCGCCACGTTATTGCCAATATACGGCCACAAATGTTGGAAAAAGTCATCGAAAATTGGACCACCAGAGTAGACTACGTCCTAGCCAGCTGTGGCGGTCATATGCCAGAAGTCATGTTTAAATTATAATGCCAGAAGATTATCTTTCGAATAATGTAAATTTCATGTCATCTTTGTTTTATTCCATTTCAAAGCTCTATACCTCTATATAAAACATCCTTTATAACATCGTTAAAAACAATTACGAGCGTGTATAAATTTGTATTAACCTAAAGAATACAGCCTAACTATTTTAGAAACGATTTGCAACTTTGAATAAGGTTTTAACTATTACCTCCACTCTCCCTCCCACCTAAAAGTTATATATTTTTTAAACTTGACTCTATATTTCTGTTATATCTAAAAATCAGCTGAGACCTCGCTCAGCTCGAAAAAAAACTTAAAATTTTTTTTTTTTTTAAGTTTATGCTAGCATTAATAAACAAAACTTAATACACTTTAAGAAATTTTCATTGGTTCAATGAAACCATTCATTAAAATTGTTTTAATGAAACACGTTTCATTGATTCAATGAAACATTTCTTTGGGTACTTTTTTGATTAAAATTCATTAATCCTACGCACAAATTTCTATCAGTGTGGGTCAATATATTTATATATAGTCATATGTATAATTATATACTGCATCATATATTATTCTGATCCGAAAAATGTCATACATAACATTATCCCATTGGATATCATGGGCAATAAGACTAACATGTTATAACGTATACAATTATATATACAGTAATAGAATTTTGCTTGTTTGTACGATATATGCCTCGCCTGTCGCAGCCCAGGCGATCTGGCCCAATAGGCCCCAAACTCCGACTCCCTCCATCTTCTGAGCCTCTCTCTGACATACCCTGTATATACATAGATCCGAATGAAAGAAAAGTGTGAAAGGTTCAATCCGAGCTGTAACACGAAAAAAATTATAAATTAACTCCAATTCGAATCTTGGCAAAAAAAAAAAAAAATGTTAGCACAATATAACAGCTTTGCGATTATTGCGATTTTTTATTGAATATTTATATATTTAAAAGTGTCGGTTAGTATCTGGAAATCAGACCTTTTGGTGTAACATTTTCTTTATAGTTTCGACCCTTCATTTAAGTGTATGTATAATAATGTTTGTAATTGTTCAAGGATATCTTAAAAATGTGCTATTTTAGGCATTGGTCACGATGCAGAACATGAAAAACAAAAATAGTTTTTTACCAGTACAGTATTTCTTTTAAAAAAATAAACTGAAATACAACATATTTTGATTTACTCGATTAATTCGATTAATCGACCAAAATTGTTCAAGTAATTCATTACTCGAAATTGGTCTTTTAATTTGCTCGAACAAATGTTTGATTAAAATTCATCGATTAATCAAGTAACGGTTAACCTATTGTACTAATCTAATCATGAGGAGTCTTTATGACTTCTCTAGGGTTAACTGTCGACTAATTCGTCTATTTAAAAAAAAAACATTTGACAGAAAAGCCGATGGTACTGGTAAATATCAAATGTTAGCTTAAATAGAAAAATGAGTCGGCAGTTAACCCTAGAGTGCCTGGTGATTAGATTGGTATCTATGAAAATGCATTAGCGTTAACCATTAATTCTAGGTAGGTTTTTTTTTTTCAAAGTTTAAAAGCATCGACTTTCATGCAAATAAATGTTTGTAGTCAGTCGAATCAAAGAATTTGCAACAAAATGGCATTGCTTTGCTATTGCATATTTTTGCATATTTTGTTAAAAATGCATATTTTGTTAAAAATGCATATTTTGGTATAAGTGCATATTTGGGCATTTTTTGTGGCACATATTTTCACTTTAATTGCATATTTTTGCAAAATTTTGTAGAAATTAAAATTAAGATTTAATTGAAAATTAACAAAGAAAGGATTATAATCCTTACTAATTAGTAACCCTTGAAAGTGCATCTATTTGTAATTGGTTATACATTTGTATTGGATTTAATTTTGAAAGTTATTTTTTCCTGTGTACTGGTGTTTTTATATGGCTGTCATAACTATTCTTAAAGTCTGTCAGTATTTACACAAAGAAAAAAATTTACCCTTTTTGCAACTAAAATTCAGTTACCACTACTGAATTTAGTTGGTACAACTAAATATTAGTTTTCACAACAAAATTTGGTTAATACAACTGAATTTTATTTGCAACACCCAAAATATTCAAAAATCGCATTTGAATATTGGTTGTACTGACCGAATTTTTTGGTTGTAGAAACCAAAATACACTTTTCAATTCGGTTGGCACTTTTTTTTCTGTGTGTATGTCACATAGTCATTAGTGTTGGGTTTGTTGTTGGTATAGGTGTATGTGTGTATGTATATTTGGAGTCATTCATTCTATACATTCTCTACATTCCACACAGGGCCAGAACTCGAATTTTTTGGCCAAAAGTCTTTTCCATAATCACAGATGACTTAAATTATGCATCGAGATGTTTTCGGTGACGGCGATTTCAAAAATGATATTAAAAATACAAAATCTAAAATGTCGGATCCAAAAAATTAAATTTAAGTCCGATTACATTAAAATTTTGTTCTAATATGGTCTTAGGGTCACTGATTTCAGTTGTGCAGTTGGTTCTTGAAAGTTCAAAATGGGGGACTAAATAAAGCCAAAGAGGTACAAGTCGACCGGCGAAAAGCCGACTAAGCGCTGCCGACGAAATAAGCGGCTGATTTTGGATAAAATTTGTTAGGCGACTTAACCACCAGCTTAGTCGATGCATTTTTGTAATTCAAAGGGCTAAACTTTGTTTTATATGCTGTTGTTATTTTTTTTTTTTATTAACTAATATTCCTATTTTTATTATTAATCTGGCAGCACTTTAATTTTTAATTATAAAAAATAATAAAATGGCAACATAAAATCATATTTTATAGAGCTTTTTTGTAAAAACAAAACCTTTGTTAATACAAATACCTTTTTTAAATTCAAATTTATTTCCCATTTTTAATTTTTTTTTTTTTTCTATAAAAAAATATTTCAAATATGCGTGACATCTCTGACAGAAATTCAATGATTTGAACACAGTTTTATATACCGAAAAATTCTGTCAAAAAGCTTAAACATGCCGAATAGTGACCGAAATTTTGTTTAATCTCTACAAATGGTGCAATAGTTGCGATATTTAAAAAAAAAAAATATTTAGCAAACAAATTTTGATCGTTTTTTTTTTTTTAATAGTCGTTATTTTAAACGTCTCTAGAAGCTCCAAATCTAACACTGATGGGCAAATTAATTTGAAAGATAACATTCTAATATACTTACTGATACATGAAATGTTAAAACATCGAGATATAATTTTTGCTATTAATTATTGAAAGTGTCTATAAAAATAAAATAGCAGTTGTAGGTAGCCAAAATTTTAATGAAATAGAAACGGAATTGAATTAATAACCCGTTATTCAGGTTTATTTTTGCTAAAAAAACACTCTTTTATTGTCAACATGGTTTAAATAAATTGAAAAGTTAGTTCGCACAACAATTTAATTTTCTTATCGAATTTTTAACTTTATGACGCTGCCACTTGTACATTCGCTGATGAAATATTTACTGAAACAGCTCCAATATGTCCTCACCATATTGGTGTACTCAATTTTACCAAATGCTCGAAAACGATCTTTAGCAAAAAAAAAAAAAAACGGCTTGCCCGGCCCTTAGTGCATTCCTCGTTGACACCATGATCATCATTCATAAGGTCCTTGTAATACAATATGCGTTGGAATGTTTGTTGGCCATTTAGAAAATGTGTTTTGGTTTAGTGTCAAAACACACCATTTACCTTTTAATATTTTCCATATTTTTCTTAATATTTATCTGTCTTTCCGTTTCCTTCCTTCTTGTGTATCTACCCTCCTATCAGCTTACGCTACTAAAAATCCAAGTTAAATGTCTGATTTTGATTTTATAAAAATATTTGTCAAGATTTCTTCTCATTCCGTTTTTTTTTTTTTTTGTATATCCAGATTGCCATCATTATAAATATTTTACATATTTTTATCTCCCATATTATCTACGCGCTGACATTGCTAACAGAAAAATAATCATAATTTATGTAATTTTTATTTTGCATTTAAAAACATAAAAATTGTAGACGATAAAGTTTTGTTAGAATAAAAGTTTTTAATAAATTAAAATTTTGTGCGTGCAATGTTTAAATAAATAGCAATGTTTAATAGTAAAGAGACATATAGATTTTAATAGAAGAAATTCATAAGAATAGCAGAGAAATGCAGCACACTAGAAGTTGTAATATTTGTTGGATATTTCAAAATTTAAGAGATTTAAAAATCATTAAAAACAAAATAAATAAAATAAATACAAAATTAGGAGTTTCGAAATATATTTTATAAAAATTAAAAAAAAAAAAAAACGTTGGATAATTAATTTAAAATTAAAAAAATATTCTAAAATAATATACAATTCAGGGGTTTTACATTATTTTCTTTCGTTTTTATAAAGTTAGACTTTAAAATGATATTATCCCAGTAAAAAACTCTGCTTACATGCAAGCAAGTTTGTAAGGGAGGTAAGCCAAAAAGAATCCCTTACATATGCCATGATTTTTATATGGCGAATTCCCACTTGAAAGCATTACTTTTGAGCTAAATAAGCGCGGATGTTAGCGCTTATAAAATGCTGTGATTTCATGGCTTCTTCAGAAACATTTAAATGACTAATTATTTTTTATTACATACTCGAAAACAACAAATACAATCGGAAATCACTATGGAAAATTGGTACAGGTCGTTAATAATTCACGATACATTACAACCTGCATCCTTGTAAGGAAATAGGGTAAGCTGCTTACAAACTGAATCCGTGTAAGGGAAAACAGTAAGTTCACAATTTCTTTTGTTTATTTTTACGAAAATTGTTTGCTTCCTTCGCTGCTTCTCCATATTATGTAATAGTAAGCACTTACATCAGCGCATTTGTTTTATTCTGCTTCTAAAAACACGAAAATTTTTTACTGGAATATATCTCTAATGTCTTCTTTCTTTTCTTTTCTTTTCGAGTTTTTTGTAAATATCAAAAATAATATGATAATATGAATAATAATATCAAAAATATAAATTACATAAACTTAAGTTGAGTATAGAACCGAATTGAAGAAAAGAGTGAAGGGCCAAAACCGAGCATAACACCAACAAATTATGATGATGTAAGTACAATTGGAAATTTTCACAAAAAAAAATTAACAGAATCTAATGGTTTTGCGATTGTTGCGATTTTTATTTTTTGTTGGATATTCAGAAACTTAAAAATTTCGCTTAGTTTATGGAAATCTTACCTTTTGGTCTTAAATTTACTTTATAGTTCCGACCATTTATTTGAGTATAATAATATCTGTAATTGCTCAAGGATATTTTAAAAATATCTTTAGCAATTGCTAAAAAATGTGATATGTTAGGCTTTGGTATCTGTGTCGAGCGTTTTTTTTTTTTCGAAATTACAAAAAAAACATATTTTTTTATTAGTACGCCATTGCGTATATCGTGGTGCTACGTAAAAAAGTTTTAGCCCTACTACACACATTTAATATGTAGATTAACATGGTAACTGTCACATTGCTCTTTATTCCATACTACGTTCATATGGAACCCCAAAAGAAGTTTTCGATTAAAAATTTGTATGGAATTTGAAAACTACAAAAAAAAACAAAATATGTGCGAGGGCGGATCAATAAGTCCGTGACTTTTCGAATTTATATGAAATGCAAAAACTGCTCCCATCAAGTACCATATGTTAATAGACTGCTGTCAAATTTTGAGGAAGCTCCGTCATTTACTTTGCGCTTAACAGCTGTTCAAAACATACAACCTCGTGGATTTTTTTAAAAATGAGAAACAGTGAATTTCGAGTGCTCATTAAACATTATTTTTTTGATAAAAAAAAACGTCAATCAAACCAAGGAAAAGCTTGATAAATACTATGGGGACTCTGCACCATCGATATCAATGGTAAATAAGTGGTTTACTGACTTTCGTTGATGTCGCACAAGTACAAAAGACGGTTAACGTTCTGGAGGGCCAATTGAGGTCAATACACCCGAAAATGTCGAAAAAATCCACGAAATGGTTTTGGCCGATCGAAGAGTAAAAGTGCGTGAGATTGTTGATGCTAAGGCATTTTATATGGCAGTGTAGTGTGGATTTTAAATGATCAGTTGGGTTTAAGAAAGCTGTCTGCAAGATGGGTGCCGCGTTTGCTCTCAACTGACCATAAACGTAATCGTGTGAAAACTTTAAAGGATTGTTTGGAGTTGCTTAACCGCAATATGAATGAGTTTTTGCGGCGTTTTGTAACTGTGGATGAAACGCGGATCGCTTACAACACTCCGGAGACCAAGCAGCAGTCTAAACAATGGGTTTCTCAGGGTGAACCGGTTTCGAATAAGGCCAAGGTAAGTTTGTCGGCCAATAAGGTGATGACAACAGTTTTTTGGGATGCACGCGGTATAATCCACATCGATTACCTTCAAAAGGGAAAAACAATAAATGGCGAATATTATCCTAACTTATTGGACCGATTTAACGAGGACTTAAAAAAAAACGACCCCATATGGTGAAGAAAAAAAAAAGTTCTTCTTCATCAAGATAATGCACGGGTGCACACGTATGCAGTCTCAATGGCAAAATTCCATGAATTGGGCTACGAATTGGTACCTCATCCGCCATATTCTCAGGATTTAGCCCCCAGTGACTATTTCCTATTTCCAAACCTAAGTAAATGGCTCGATAGAAAGAGATTTAGCTCCGACGACGAAATTATTGATCAAACAAATGCCTATTTTATGGACCTTGAAAAATCCTATTTTTTGGAAGGGATACAAAAATTTTAGAAACGTTGGACTAAGTGTATTGACCTAATTCAAAAAGTCACGGACTCATTAAGCCGCCCTCGTACTTATCCTACTTAAAATATGACAACAGTAGACTAAAACACATTAAAAGTAGACTAAAAATATATTAAAAGTACGCCAAATATACTTAAGATTACAGTAAAACTACATAATAGTACAATAAAAATATGTTAAACTCTAGTGTTTCCCAAACGGTTAACCGAAAACAGGGTTTAGGCCAATTTAGGGTTTTCGACAAACCGGTTTTTTGGTCGGTTTTTATTTCAGTTATTTTTAATAAGCATTTGGTATGTTTTTATGAGAAAAAAAAGTCGTTTTTTTTTGGAAACACTAGTAAGAAGTACACTAAAAGTAGAGTAAGCTCGGGTTATCTGGAATACCAATTTCATGTTTTTAGTTTTCCGCCAAAGTATTGCCCATAAATTTACAAAGTCGATGTTAAAATATATCTTGATCTGTTGTTTAACTGTGTTCTTTACAGTCAGGGAAAAAAGTTTCATCATATCTACGAAACTGTATCCTAAATCGTTTGGCATCAATTAATTATGAAGTTTTCATAGATATGATAAAGAGTTTCATAAAAATGTATGTCAAATGTTTCATAAATCTTATCATTTCATAAAAAAGCTTCATAAAGCGTGTGAACATATTTGTTGTTGTTTTCCTATCAACTGGAATTCAGAGTTTCCATTTGAAACTTAGAAAGCACCAATAAAAATTTAAAATTTTCTTTTGAAATTAAGAAAATGTAATTGGTAAATTAGATTTTCTATTTAATATTCAGAAACTATGATAACATCAATTGAAAATCAGAATTTCTACTAAATTCCATGGAATTTTGTGAATATGAATTTAATTTTTATAAATTACAGTGGGAAAGGGAAATTCTTAACATCAATTAATGTTTTTAATTTCAAAACGAAAATTCTTAACTTAATTTATTTTTTCTGAATTTTAGTAAAACTGAATATCAATTGATATTTTTTTTATTTAAATTTTAAATTCTGAGTTTTAATTGATATATTCTGAATTATAGTTGCAAAGATATTAGGTTTATGTATTAAAAATTTATTTTCGTCATTGGCTGTAGCATTTATTGTGTTTGTACGCTACCAACGAAAGTTTTTAATTTTATAAATATGTATGAATCTGCTTCATCAAATTAACAAATCGTCTCATGAAACATTTCATGAAAAGCTATGAAATTTCTTCATATTAATAAAACATTTCGTAAATATAATGAAGCTTTTCTTTACTTTGAACTTTTATGAAACAGCTTCATCATGATGAAACTTTTAATTTGAGTGTAGACTATACTTTTCAAAAGGTTTGATGTGCGCTGATTCCGAACAGACAGGACTTCAGATGACATAAAAAGATTTGTGAATGAAGCTCAATTCGCGATGTTATATCGTCCCGAATATATTAAAAACGCAATTTTTTTAAACCTTAGGTTATGATATTTCGGAAATAGAAACTAGTGGAGATATTCCGAGGTCAGATTCGGATTCAGCGCATATAAAACTTTCTGAAAAGTATACTCTAGTCGCAGGGTCTAGACGTTTTCAGATTTTGATGATCTTTGTTTTCATTATAATATATGAAATTTTATTTGTGACTTAAGTGCACAGAAAAAATTATCAACCTAAAATATCTAATTAAAGATTTGATTTGAATTTAATTTGTTTCTAAACAAATATTTAATTGAATCAATTAATATTTTAATTGACTTTTAAATATATAAATAAATATTTTATTTTAGACGCAATTATCATAATATTTTTTCATACACTGTATGCATAAATAGAAAATTTTCAGTATAAAATAACAAATACATTTGAAGTTAACAAACAAAACAAGCACACATACAAACAGACTCAACATTGCAAAAAACACACATACCAACGTAAAGATCACACACTTTTTTTGTGAGTATCATATTTTTTTTTTTGTAGAAGTTATTTATAACTTTTTTTTCCTTCTCAATTTTAATAAAAGGTTTAATTGATAGTATCATTGCCGTGATTGATAGTATCATTGCCGTCAATTAAAATATTAATTGATTCAATAATTTTTTTAATTGAAACCCGTTTTCAGTTTTTTCTGTGTAGGTCTGTTTTCAGTTTTTCTCTATGCCGTCGTGCGTTTTCCTCCCTCTTATTAGCCAAGGATACCAGTTATGTAAAAAATATAAAATTTTTAATATAAATATTTTACTACTCAAAAGTAAAATATTTGCCAGGTGACGTGACGCGACAAGATTTTATTATTTTAAATTATTCGCAACAAACCTGATTTAAATTAAAAGTTTTAAGCAGCAATGCAGAAGTAATGGGAATAAATCTTGTTTTGTGGTAACGAACGTGACATTTGAATGTCAATGAAAGCAAATACAATTTTTTTTTATTTACTGATCTTTATTTACTTCGTTTGCATTTTTATTTAGTTATGTAATGATTTGCACCTACACTTTTAATTTTCGGTCACGGTTTAGCTTTCTGCGGAAATGCCCATATTTGAGATATAACTTTTTTTGATCGGGTTAATCATGTAAAATTAAGCAAACTATTTCTTAACCTTTTTTAAACATTGAATATGATTTTAAAAATAAACACATTTCAGTATTGTGTTTTATGAAGGCAACTCAAATCTTTGTTTAAATCGGTGTTGTAAAAAAAAAAAATTCTTTCGAGTTGAAATAAGTTTTACTGATTTTTTCAAATTTAAATTTATTTGAAAAACTTAATTCTTTATTTTTTTTTTTTAATTATTTTAGACTTTTTTACTTATTTGTTACTTTGAGTGTAGCAAAATAAAATGCTATTGTTTCTTTTGAGTTAAAGAGTTTTTTTTTATAGAAAAAAAAAATTATTAACATTTAAAAATGTAATTTATTTTAGATAATTCTCAAGCGTTTTATATCCTTTGAAAATCAGTAAGTGTGAACTGATATAAATGAACATAAAAAAGTATTTGATTAATTTTTGTTACTTCAACTACTATTGTTAGATTATTTAAGCCATAGTTCCTTAACAAACATATACAACACTGGTTTACAAAAAAATTTCAACACTAACAAGGATAATCTCTACACTTAGGGAAAAAGTTTCTTCATATTTATAAAAACGACATTAAAGACGACATTAAGTCATAGTCGTACGTTCTTATTTTATTTTATTTATTTTATTTTTTTTTATCAAATATTTCAAATAATTGTTATCACAAAGAAATGAATTAAATAAAGAACATTTAACTAACTAACTATTTATAAATATGAAGAAAAGCTTAGTTGATTTTCGTCCAATGTAATACTTCATAAATTTAAGGAAGCTTTTTCATAAAAGAGCAAATTGAGAACAGGCTTCTTCATATTTATGAAATGTTTCGTATCTACTATGATGAAGTTTCATATATTTTTATGGAGTGCTTCATAAATTCAAATATGTTTTCATTTTTGCATTAAAAATACCAATAGTTTTTTTGGACTTTCCATATTTTTATATATTTAGTTAGAATATTGTTCTACCACAAGTCCAAAATCGAGTACGATATTGTCATAGCTATTCGATTTTATTTGTTGCATTTCAAAAAATTTGATAATTTTCATTATAGGCAATACAATTGTTTGTGTATAAACTGACTGATTTGGTAAACCTAATTATAAAATAAAAACTATTTGAAAAGCAACAATTTTTACATATCAATATACTCTGTATATCGTTATATGTAGTATATGTGTTGTTGTGTTACAATTTGTAAAAACAACATATATGCCAACAATAGTGTTTGTATGAGAAAAGCCGTGATATACTAATTGGTCAAAAATGTTTTAATTAAAAAAAAAAAAAACAAAAATTGTCCTTTCGGACTTTCTATATATTTTCAAATACAGTCTGAGACAATCGTTTGCACGCACAAACAATTACTATTAAATTAAATTTTCATCTTTAACCAAAATTAAATATTTCTTTTGCGATTTTGTTTACATAATTTAATAGGCTTTAAAAAATAAAAACAATTGTAAGTCTATCTGCATTTTTATGGAAAATTGTTTACTAGTGTAAAAGTCTTAGTGAGACATTCGTTTGCACGCAGTGACGAAAAATTGTTTTCGCGTGCTATGATTATATATTATATTTGCATAAAAAAATGAATTTCAAAATTTTAGGATTTTTAAAAAACAATAAAAACATAGTGCGTGCAAACAATTGTCTTAGACTGTATGGAATATTGTTGTATCTCAATTCCAAAATCTAATATGATATTGTCATATTAGATATTATTTTATGCTTTTCAAAAAGTATTGTAATTTGTATGCTAAACAATACTATTGTTTCATTGGCATCACCCAACTCTTCAGTTTTCCGAAAAATTTGTTCATAAATGTTATGAAACAGTTCATAAATAGTATGAAGCTATTTCATAAATTTCTATAAAATGTTTCATATGGGCAATTCCAGAAAAATGTCAACCACGAGTAAAATATGCAGTGCTCAGAACTTTTTATTTTTTTTCAATAATAAAGCTTAAAAATCTATACTTTATAAATGTAAAAGCATTTTTAATTTTTCTCATTTCTTGGCCGAAGTATACAACTGCAAAAAACATTGTTTTCTGAGCCTTTTTGCGATTTATATCAATTTTTTCATGTGTTTAAAGAGTGTTTAAAGTAATATTATTTTTGTTCTTGTGATTTAGAAATTTCCTACTAACAATTAATTTACCTCAAAAAATATTGTTCTCAAAGATGCAAGGAACAACATTGATGGAGTTAAGCTTTTTTATATATCGACAGAACAAATTGAGGGTTCTTCAGCTGAACTGGCTGAGTTGTGCCAGAATTTTCCAAATATAAAAGGGATTAAAATACTGCATTGGTTTTCTTATTTCAACAGCTCGGACATCTTATTCATTAAAATCTATAATTAAAATTAACTGAGAAAATCCAACTTTTTTAACGATTATATATCCTAAAGTACCTAATTGAGAATATGGAACTGTATTTCGATTTAATTTATGTTACTTGAAGTTAACTTTATGTTAAGGTTTTTTTTAGGTTTTTTTAATTAAAGTTGAATCATTATTATTACCAAATTTGGTGGGTTTTGTTCTCTTGGAAA
Organism: Delia radicum; assembly: GCA_021234595.1. NCBI lineage: Eukaryota > Metazoa > Arthropoda > Insecta > Diptera > Anthomyiidae > Delia > Delia radicum. Next base: position 87,508,693 of record CM037853.1, read on the forward strand.
ACATTGTCGCGTCCGTCTTGTCGCGTTCGCATTTGTACTTTACTTAATTTAAAAATATTTAAAGAAAATTATGATATTTCGTAAATCTACACATAAAAGATGTTCTTTCACTGTAATTTCCACATTCGCAAACAATTTTTTTTTTTACAAATTTCGCATAAAAATAAGTTCCATATTTGTCGCGTCCGTTTCTCGCTGATATTTGCTTACATCTCTTTACTACATTATTGATTCTTCCCAATGTTTTTCCTCAAATTTAGTACTCTTCCTAACTTCAATACACTGACGATATATACCGCATCTTTCCATTCCTTTATTTTTTTTTTTTGGCTCAACTAAATGTGTGCGAATGTCGCATCCATCGCCCAGGTATTGCCCATATATATTAAGAAACGTTACATAAATATTAAGAAACGTTACATAAATATTATGAAACATTTTCATAAATTATTATAAAAAATTTTTAAAATTTTTATTTTAATTTTTACAAAACCAATCTTTCGCACACGCACGCTAACTCCCATACAACTTTTTTGGTTGACCAAACAAACAAAACGAAAAATTTCTTCCTTTGCTGCAAAATGTAAATCTGTTTTGAAGCTTCAAAACAGGTTTAAATTTTTTGTTAGGAGTGAGAAGAATATATAGCATACCTGTTTTTATTTTTCTATTGACAATATAGCTATTTCATGTAAAAACAAACAATTCCAGCAAAACCACATATTACCAAATCATGGGTAAAGTAATGTATCGCCATAGGGCTCCATGCATTACTTTACACGTTACTTCACTGATGAATTTTACAGGCGATGAGCCAAAAAGTAATGGGTGGAATCATTACCTTGTAGGGGGTAAAGTAACTGGTTACTTATATGGTTACATGGTGGGAAAAAGTAATGTGTCTATAAATAGATTTTCATAAAAAAATGCTTAAAAATTTTTTTTACAGATATTTTTTTTAATTAAATAAATAACTTTTTTTTTTATTAAATAAATAACGTGGTCATGCTGGGTTTCGAACCTGGGGTCTCTGGTATTTAACAATTAGTTAGGCGAAAACTCTACCAACTGAGCTATCGATACATATAAAATTTTATTGCTTAAAACGTAAATGAGTTGTTGTGCTTCGTGTTTTCGTTCGTGATATCAAAAATATACACCTTACCCTCATGCTTACAAAAAATCATAAAGTATTGTGTCTATAAATAGATTTTCAAATATATATATTAAAAATTACTTTACGTTTATAATTAATTAATTATATAATTGATGATCGGAAAGTTATTATTTTATGTTTTGAAGTAATGCAAAATGTAATGAGGTCTCATTACAAGGTAATCCATGAGTGTTCAATTATCGGTAACTCATTACTTCTTGTTGGAAAATAATGATACATTACAAGGTAATGCATTACTTTATCGCACCCATTACCAAAGTTTTGCTGGGATTCTAAATTTGCCCAAAGAAGAAAGAACAATGTAATGTTTGCTGAATGTCGTTTTTACAATGAAATTAAAAAATATGTTGTCAATTTGAAATTAAAAATTCTATTTGAAATTAAGAACAACTCAAATAATATTCAATTGATGTTTAAAATTATTAAATAATTTGTGGTAGTTTTTAAAAAGTTTAATTGCAAATGATATTTTCCATATTTTAAATAAAAAATAAAAATTAAAATTTACGGTTTCCAAATTTCACTGTTTTTCCTTAAAAAGTAGAGAGGAGCATGTAAGCAAAACTTTGCGTGATTCATGTGAACCACGCGGGTGTGTGTAAAACCTAGTTTCACTCAAGTGAATGTGAGGAAGTGTGAGTAGGAAAAACTAATTCGTGATTGAGTGTGCGTGAGTCATATTTTTGCGTCAGGGAGTGTGCGTGAGTGAGTGTGCACCCAGTTACAAAAAAGTACGTGAGCAGAATTTTCCGTGATACACGTAAATCACGTGTGAGTAAAACCTAATTTTGCTCAGTGAATGTGAGAAAGTGTGAGTAGGAACAATTCTGTGTGATTGAGTGTGCGTGAGTCATAGTATTGCGTTAGTGAGGGCTTTAGTAAATGTTTTCTTTACATTTTTCGCCGATTAGCAAATTTAAGTTAAACATTCACAATTTACCTTAATTTTTACATTTTATTTTTTTTTCGGTCAGGGGGGTTATTATGTAATTCGATTCGAATATTTTTTTTCGAATTCGGAAATTTTAAAACTCTTGTAAAATTATCCGTACTTAAAAGTCCAACTTTTTTTACTTTTCACATTTACTAGATCATTGTCTACACGTTTTCAACATTTTTACCCATTAAAAAGTACTAATAATTACTTTATTTTCAATTTGAAAATTTGTTCAAATCGAATTTCTTTTCGAATCGAATTACGTAATAACGCCCCTGGTTTTGTTTCGTGAATTTGCATGATTCACGTGAATCCTCGTGAGTGTAAGCAAACTCTAAATGTACTCCCATGAGCGTGAGTGAATTTGAGTCGGTAAAAAATGATCGTGAGTGACTGTGAGTGAAATTTTTCTATCGTGCGCGTGAGTGAATGTGAGTCAAAATTCACTCACACTCTACTAACTCACTCTCTACTAAAAAGGGAAAATATATTTACACTAAGTTTATGAAACTTTTTTGTGAAAAGATGAAGGTCTATGAAACATTGGTCATAAATTTGTATAAAACTCTTCAGCATATTTATGAAAACTTCATAAATGTGATGCACAATTGATGACAAACGATTTATGCGACAATTTCATATTATTATTATATTAAGAAAAGAATAAAGTGGCATATAGGGCGCAAAATCGCTGTAAACTAGTGTAATTTTTCGCCATATTTTTTTATGGACAAATAAATGAACTTATCTTTAGCAATTGTTTAACTTATGTTGTTATAAAATATCGCAAAAAAAAAACGGAAAACGATAGAAAAATAAACGAGTTATTCCCCATTTCTTCTATTTTTATCAAACAATATGACCCTTTGGCGTTGATTCAAATTATTTTTTTTTAGAATGCCATGCTGGCTCTAGTGTACGTACGACAATGATTCTTGTTGAATGGTGTATATATGAGAAAAAATATTGCATTAAATAGGAAAAAAATATAAAAGGTTTTGTTGAATAACTTTACCCCAGAGTTCAATTTATATAACTTTTTTTTGTTATAGTACCTACATTTTTTTTACAATTTAGTTTAGTTATTTCATATATATTATTTTTTTTTTTCATCTTAACCCTTAAATGCTCACAGTATCTTTAAAGATACAACCATTCAAAAATTTCCTACGACTTTATTTTAAGCTTAATCAAAATGAAAACTTCACTAGTGTGTTAAGAACTCTCAAGCGCTCTTTAATAAAATACATTTATAAATAAATATTTAGAATCGTACCTTTTATTAACCATCAAAGTCAAAAAAATTAAAAACTTCAAAATTAATTAAAAACTCAAGAATTGCGCTTTTTATGATATCGAAAAAAGGGCACATGTAATTTTAGAAAGTTTAAATAAAAGGCATTAGTGTTAAGAGGTAAATATAAGCTTTTGAATCATATATCTTTTTTGTTCCGAAGTCACTCCGTTTTTGTGTAACGGGCAATTTAAAATTTTGAAAATTTTGGATTTTTGCTTATAAAAAGCGTAAAAACAATTATTTGAAAAATCTTGGTACGCAGTTTTTTTTTATTTAGCATTTCATATCATAAAAACACAATTTTATTCAAATCGAAGCTGTTGAGCATTTAAGGGTTAACACAATGCAATATTTTTTTTTTAACAAATACATAACTGGTAGTGACAATATGACGCCTTCAACGTGCATTTGGTTAACAGAAATTAAAAAAAAAAAAGTGTAAATTTTTGTGGTAAATTCTGGCATATGCCGGAATATGGATGAATAAGTGGATTAAATGGAATTGAAACTGATTTTAAGTTTTATTTTTGTTAACTGTTTTTAATTTCCACTTTACTACGAGGAAATTGTTAAATTCACAGCTTCTATCATAAATTTATCGAAAAAAAGAGGTAGAGCTTTAAATTTGCTTAAAACTTTACACTTCATAAAAAATAATAGTTAGAGAACAATTGCAAAGAAAATAGGCGGAAAATTACTGCATTCGTGATCGAGTAAAATCGTACGAAAACAGTTTTTTTTTTTAATCAGTAACTACAAAAATACTAATAATGAAAACACCAAGTTTAATATTTATCTACAATCAAGGACCGGAGTTGTGGTGTAATGGGTAGCGCGTTGGACTGTTACACAGATGGTCCCGGGTTCGATTCCCAGTGACGACAACATTAATTTGGAAAAAAAATATATATGAGTTTTCTATCCGTCATATGTATCGCAGCGACCGCCTTCTTCGGTGTTCCCATAGCACTTAACCCTACCGAAGTAAAATATTCAATAAGTATCATCTCGCGCAATTACAGTGTTGCCATGGCTTAAGCCATTCATCTTTCCCCACCTTTTAACTCCCCACTATCCCATTTGCAAAGAAAGCAACACATTAATAAATATTACTAATTTCCTAAGTGTACAACATCCCTGAGCTACAACATCCCTTATCGAAAAAAGTGCGTTTAAATGTGTTATTTTCAGAAATAACAAATTTATGTCGATAGTAAAATTATGATCATGAATGCCATAATTCGACCTCAGTTCTGAAACTTTAAACCACAACGATACCATTAGGTACTGTTAACCTTTTAGGATATATTTGGTAATTCTAGAATTTGTAATAAAAGAACGTGGGCTATTTGGGATCGAAAACACAATTTACCACGTTTTTGGAAACAAATGGAAGCGATGAAATGGTCATCAGATATGAAAGCCGTGACAAATCGTCGACGGCTCGGGGCAATAACAGTAGGCGGAGGCTTAACGGCTTTTAACGGCCCGTAGCTTAAAATATAGTCAGCCGCGGCTTGGAGGAAAAAAGTGACTGATAATGGGTTGAAGTTTTGTCTTCAAGAAAAGGGCTGAAGTTTTTTCTTAAAAGAAAAAACCCAACTAAATTTTATTTTTGGGCTGTATACACTGTTGCCAAACTTTTTGTCAAGAAAAGTAGCTAGATCTGAACCAAAAAATCGCTAGAAATAGCCACCCAGCAAAACCACACATTACCAAATAATTGGTAAAGTAATGTATCGCCAAAGGACTCTACGCTATACAATACATCTTACTTCACCGATGAATTTTGCAGTCGATGAGCCTAAACGTAATGGGTGGGCTCATTAGTTACCTAGTAGGGGGTAAAGTAACAGCACACAGAGAGAATTTCTTGGACGAGTTTAAATGAAATTTTTACTAAACTAATGAAATTTTCTTCACAAAACGAATGGAAAATTTCTTAAACTTTATGAAAATGCTTCATAGTTTTAATGAAACTTTTGCATTAGTCGTATGCAATTTTTAATAACTAAAATGAAATTTTTAATTAAATTTTAAGAAAAACGCATTAATTTAATGAAAATTTTCAACGGACGAGTTCCAGTGACATTTAATAGATCTAATGTAAAAATTCATTTATATCATGCAGACAATTTTCTCAGTGCAGTTATCAGCCAGGAATTGCCAACGGGGAAAAATATAACGTACTGGCACAACACAGTGCAGAGGACGGTCAATTGACGTTATTCACGGTTGTTGGCAAAACGTTGACATTTGGTACTTTCCCAGTACCTTTAAAATAACACTTTTTGTACTGGCTGTGCAGTACTTCTTCTGTTGGACATTATATTATGGTTTGAAATTCCACTAATTTGCAATAAGCTTTTGAATAATCGTATAAAATTTAAAATAAGCGTTTTTTGTTCATCATTTAACTAGAAATTTTAAAAATTATTGAACCTCTCGAAATCTGAAAATATCAGATCTACCCAGATTTAATCAGATCTAATTAGATCTAAAATTTGCCCCCATTTTTGGGATTTAATTAGATCTGATCATATTTGCTATGTGATCTGGTTAAACAGACCTAACTATATTTGAACAGTTCGGATCTTTTTTACACGGGATTTGAAAACAAAAAAGCCAAAAACGTTTCTTTTTTTTTTAATTTTATCAACTTTTTTTATTTATGGCGATTTTTTCAGTATTTGTAATTCTTTAAATATTAACGATTTTTTACATTGACGGTTTTTTCCAATTTAAGCGATTTGTTAAATTTAAGCGATTTTTCAATTTTGACGATTTTTTTTTTTTAATTTTGGTGATTTTTTATAATTATGACTTTTTTCTCCTTTTGGCGGTTTTTTTTTTCAAATTTAGCGCTTTTTTTTAAAATTTTGAGGATTTCTTCTTGATATTTAGCAATTTTTTCTAGTTTCAATTAAAACTTTAATAGTTCTAAAACTAAAATATTTGTTTCAAATTAAAATTAATATTCAATTAAATTTTTAATAGAAATGATTCAAATTTTAATTAAAACTAAATTAATTAAATTGTTACAAATTAGTTTAATTGATACTACAATTTCCTTAATAGGATCGAAGTCAATTAAACTTTTAATTTAATTAACAAATATTTTTATTAAAACTCGATTTTTATTTTTTTCTGTCAAGACGTGATAGAAATATGACGCTTTTTAATGTTTTTTTTTTTTAAATAAATTATTAACATTATGGTGCAACTACTCGTAGGATTCCGGTAGAACTTGCAAGGGAAAAAATGGATTTTAATGAAATTTTGCAAATTACGTTTATTATATTCTAGTTTAAAAACGCGATATATCGTTACCGGTAGTTGCAAATAATGAAATATATTTTATTTAGAAGAAAACAATTATTTATGAATTGTTTAACCCCTTTTAATTTAACTTGGTTTTACTTTTTATCTTTTCAGCCCCATTAATACCAAGAGTTTATAAGGAAACCTAAAAGTGTATATTCATAACCCCATTCAGACTGTTAGTTCAAGAGAGCAGGCCGCCAAGGCGGAGACATTTCTTATTTTGCCCCTCCCCGTAGGATTTCCTTAAAATTACCAATAATCGGATGTATATGCAGGATCAGGTACCCACATTCAAAATTTCAAGTTTATCGTTTTATCAGTTTGGGCATGACGCCAAGGGGGTGACTTATCCCTTTCGTGACCCTCTACGAAGGAATTCTGAAAATGTCGTTTAAGCGGATGTCAACGTGGAATTAGGAACGCTTTTACCAAATTTCAAGTTCCACGCTTAAGCGGGTTGGCCAGGCCACCAAAGGGGAGACTTCTTTGCGCTATTTTACCACGTTAATGGGCAAAATACCAAAAAGTACCATATCATTGAGTTAGGTCTTATTCGAAAGAGCACATATTCAAAATTTCAGCAACATCATTAATCTACTTTAGAGGTGTTTGGCAGGCTTCCAACTGGGAGACTTTTCCCTTTTTCCCCTCCCGAAAATTTAACATTTTTTGGGGATTTTATGTTTACTATTATTTAACAAAATTTTAGGTGATTTTACCAGATTAATTTGTAATTTTGTAATAACTAAAACTAAGCTCAAATTGATCTGAAATTGTGTGGATTTTACTGATTTATTTTTGCTGTTTTTAACTTACTAATAAAGGGTCCGCCAAATAACTTTTTTTTTTTTTGAACTCCTGAACCAATTGGACTTTGTATTGTAGCTAATAAATTAGTTATAAGCGATAGATATTCGCCATTTAACATTTAAGGAAATAGGCGAGTTCAATTTGGTTATAGATTTCAATATATTTTATTCAAGTGAAAGTTACAGGTTTATATAGTAAAATTAAAGTAAAATTATTGTCTACTTAGCATAATATAATAATTAGGTCAATATAATAACGTAACATAAAATACCATACAATACAATAGAATGCTTCACTATTAGTTAAGTTCAATGTCTGTATATCAGTTAGAACAAGGAAACATGATCACCGCTTGATGGTTTGTACATTCATTCAAAACAATGTTATATGAGATTATGCCATTTATGAATATGACGGTATATGCGACTGTCATATCCGCTACACCTCCATTTTCTGGAAGAATGTTCATACGCTATTAAGCATATGAATATTCTTTACTCATTGTTACCTTGGTCTAAATTCAATGACAGATTACATATCATCTTGAAAATATTATTTTTTTTTCAATATTTTTTTTTTATTATTATTATTATTTTTTTTTAATATATTGGTTATTTTTATTATTTTACTTTTTATATATTGGTTATTTTTATTATTTTACTTTTTATATATTGGTTATTTTTATTATTTTACTTTTTATATATTGGTTATTTTTATTATTTTACTTTTTATATATTGGTTATTTTTATTATTTTACTTTTTATATATTGGTGCACCAAACTTATCGTTGTTTAATGATATATGTTTTTAACTCATCTTTTTTTTTTTTTGTGTATTATGTTGAGAAATAATGATTTTGTGAATAGATAAAAAAATTACTTGTTTCAATTAAAAAGTTTAATTCTATTCCTGTGAACCTTCTGCTTCTTATTTCCCTTAGTTTCTAATAATATGTTATCGTTATCACCTATTTCTATAATCTTATACGGGCCCTCATATCTATTGTCTAACTTATGTCCTACCTCATTTCTTAATAAAACCAAATCTCCTAAATTTAAATCTAACTGTTCTGAATTTATATCATAAAATTGTTTCTGCTTAACCTTAGCCTTATCTAGTAGTAATCTTGCTCTCTTGTATGCAATTTCTAACCTATACTTCACTTCTTTACTATAATCATCTATATTATAAATAGGATCTATTCTATCTATACTATTAAAATAATGAAAACCATGAGGTATCCGTCCAAAAATTAGCTCGTATGGACAGTAACCGTGAACTGCCGATGGGGTGGTGTTAAAACAATATGTAAAGTATCTAAGCCATTCGTCCCAATCGTCTCGTTTAATCGATATATATGAACGTATATATTCGTTGAAAGTTCGGTGACTGCGTTCCACAGTACCTAGAGTCTGATGGTGATATGCAGTAGAGGTAATATTCTTGATTTTCATATATTTACACAAATCCGTTATTATTGAGTTCTTATACTCTGTTCCCATATCCGATATGAACGTCTTCATTGGACCGTAGCATAGTATAAAATACTCAAATATAGCCTTTGCAACTGTGCTTGCACTCTTGTTCGATATTGGTATGGCCACTAAATATTTAGTTAGGTCACATATTAATGTGACAATATACTCATTACCATTTTCCGTCTTTGGTAATGGACCAATGGTATCCACTAATACGATGTCGAATGCAGTTGCTGGGGTTTCTGTCAGTATCATTGGTGTCTTAGTATGTGTTGTTATCTTAGCTTTTTGACATTTTAGGCATGTTTTGATATATTTTTTCACGTGTGAAGGCATACCTCTCCACTTGTAATGTCTTCTAATTTTTGCTAATGTTCTTGATATCCCGCAGTGGCCGCCTTCCGCTGGATTATCATGATATGTAGTTAATATCTCTTTTATTTTATTATCATCTTTAGCATCAATTATGGTCACCTTTGGCAGTAGCGCTACTGTTAATTTTTTCAAATAATCATTGCCCTTTCTTTTGAATTCATTTATAGATACAAATTTAAAAATTTCTTCATCGGGTGCCATTTTTAATTTTTCAAGATTCAGCTTACCGGCTTCTTTTTCAAGCCTTAGGAAAAATCCTCCTAGGTCCAATTTCCCATTAGTACACAGATCTTCAACATTTATTCGCTTCAATATTAATTTTCCATGCTTCAATAAGCATCTTCCTGGAGTTAATATTAACTTTACTAGCTTTTTAACGTCATCATATTGTATGACTTCATATATATTGGGCTTTTCTTTTATATTTTCATGATGCTTTTGTTTAGTTACTTTTTCGTTCTTTCTGGTGTCGGACCTTGTGGTCACTTTATTTATTACTAATACATTTTTGTGTAATTCTTTAAATTCTTCAATGCTTATTCTTGATAAAGCATCAGCAACGTAATTTTCTTTACCCTTGAGATACTCAACTGTAAAATCATACTCTTCCAAGTCCAAACGCATTCTTGTTAATTTTGAACTTGGATTTTTCATCGAGAATAGGTATGACAAAGGTCTATGATCGGTCTTTACAAGAAAACGTGTTCCGTAGATATATGGTCTGAAATGTAGTATGGCCCAATGGATAGCTATGAGCTATTGCTCGATTGTTGATTTGTTGCTCTCTCCTTGTGTGAATGTTTTCGAGGCATATGCTATAGGTAGATGTTTGCCATTGTACTCCTGACTTAATACCGCTCCGCAAGCGTGCTTACTGGCGTCAGTTGTTATACAAAATTCCTTATCAAAGTTTGGATATTGTAGAAGGGTTGGTAGCATTAATGCTTTCTTTAAGTAAAGAAATGCGTTATTACATTCTTCTGTCCACTCGAATGGTACGTTTTTCTTGCACAGACGCGTAATGTGGCGTGAATGAAGAGAGAAGTTCTTAATAAACCTTCGGTAGTAATTACAAAACGCAATAAATCGTCTTGCACTATTTGCGTCAGTTGGAACTGGATATTTCCTAATTGCTTCGTATTTTCCATCATCCGGCAGAATGCCCTTATCTGTACATTTATGCCCAAGAAAAGTTACTTCATGTCTAAAGAATGAACATTTTTCAGGATGCAACTTTAGATTATATTTTCTGCATAGATCAAAAACGCTTTTCAAGTTATTTATCATTTGTCTCTCCGATCGACCTATTACCACTAGATCATCCATATACAAAAATGCTTGTGAGGGGTTTAACCCTGAAAATGCTATAGTCATCATCCGCTGAAAAGAGTTTGGAGCTATTTTTAATCCGTAGGGGAGCCTTTTAAACCGATATGAGCCGTTGCTTGTAGAAAAGGATGTAATGTCTCTTGACTTCTCGTCGAGTTCAATTTGGTGGAAACCCGACATTAAATCTAGGCACGAAAAGTATTTTGCTCTTCCTAATTGATCTAAAATATCTTCTATTCTTGGTAGTGGAAATTTATCAGCGACTAGTTTTTTGTTTATTTGACGATAGTCTACTACCAAACGCCATCTCTTCTTATCTGAATTAGGTAGTGATTTCTTTGGTACTAGGAGTAGTGGACTATTGTACTCTGATGTGGAAGGTTCAACGATGCCGTCTTCTACTAAATTTTTAACCTGTGCATCTACTTCGATCTTGTGTGTATGGGGTATCCTGTAGTTTTTAATATAAACTGGTTCCTTGTCTTTGAGTTTAAGTTTTTGTGTATAGAAATTGTTCGCAGTGATGGGTTCCGTATCTAATCCGAAAATATCAATGTAGTCTGTACATAATTTTTCCATTTGTTCCTTAAATGGTTCAGGAAAGCTTTTTGACAATTTGTGCATAATTTCAACTTTTCTGGATCCACTACACTTCTGTGTAGCTGATATTGTATAATTGTCGAGATTTTCCGATACGATATCAATACATTTAAGTGATACTGTTACTGTATTAGTGTTAATAACCCTGATGAAAGCTCTTTTACTGTTTACTATTGTATTACCTATTATTACTCCTGGTTGTGGTTCTTGATTAACAACAAGTACTTCTTCATAAGGTGTGTTTATCTTTATTTGTCTAATAACTTCAGAACGAGCTGGTAACAAGATAGTATCATCCGAACTGTAGTGTAAGATTGGGATGTGAATTCCGTCCCGAACATTTCCGGGTCTTAATATAAACCAATCTTGCGTTTCACCGAAATCCAAGATACAGTTGTAGTGTTTGATGAAGTCTATACCGAGTATTCCGTCGCATGGAATAGGAAAATTTTCGGGTACTATGTGGAACTCATGGGGAACAAAGTAATTTTTAATACGAAGTTTCAAATGTGTGGTACCCAGTGACTGTATTGTTCCTTCACCTATTCCACTAATTGTTGTTGTATTATATTCATTTACCCCCTCATATTTAATGCCATTCTGTTTTAGTAACGATATATCTGCTCCAGTATCAACCAGCAAAGTTAATTGGTTGTTCTCACCATCATAGACTTTTACAAAAATGCTTAAATTCAAATTTAAATGTAAAATACGGTTGAATCGTTTTTTGTCATACTTTGTATTCTCAAGGGTGTGAATTAGTTTTCCGTTTCCGTTTCATGTTCCTGTTGAGTTATAGCTCGTACATTACTCGTACGGTAGTGATTATTATTATTATAACCACGGTTGTTATTATTAAAATTTCGGTGGCCTCTGCCCCGATTAGCATTGTAGTTCCGATTACTAGTGTTATTGCCGTTACTATTTTGATTATTATTACGCCAACGGTTATTGTTATGACCACGTCCTCTAAAAGAACGTCCTCTCCGATTTCTGAAGTGCATTACCGAAGAATCTTTTGTTTCCGTGTAAGTATCTACATATTTCATAATAAGTTCGTCCATTGTCTGGAACTGTCCCGCACGCATGATAATTTTGACTTGCTCATTTTGAGTGTTTTTCGCCATAGATTTTACAGCAACTTGGGTTGCATATTTGCCAGCTGTTTCAAGTGTTAAACCGTCTGATATGTATGCACTTTCCAATGCTTTTGTAAGCTCTTCTATTTCCTTGACGTAAGCCGTTGTGTTTTTATTTTGTTGTTTTATATTCATCAGTTTTGCCGAGAGAACACCGACTGTTTCTCCCTTCACAGTGCTTCTTAACTTACTTATAATTTGTTGTATAGTTGTTTCTGAAGAAATTAAATTCCTGGCTGTACCTTTTAGTTTGGTTTTTATTACATTTACCGCCAATGTTTCATGGGTTTCCTTTATAGTTTCTAAAATGCTCAAGGCATCTATAAAACTTTGTAAGTTTTCGTGTTTCCCGTCGAAATCAGGTAAGATCCTGGTGACGGTTTGCAAAAACTCTATACTAGTTTGCGGCATATCTGCGCTGTTCTCGTTTTCAACAGATTCCAATTCCTTATTAATTTCAGTATCGTCTTCGGACAAATCTTCGCTCTCTGAACTGCATTCGTATTTTGCGCCCTCTGTGAGTGAGTGTGGAATTTTCACATGCAAGCTATGTTTTGCGGAAACTTTCAGAATTCTATCCCTACAATTATTGTAGATAGCAATTGCTTCTTTATTGTGATCTGATTTTAATTTATTCTCATACCCAATTAAAAATTTTCGTAATGATTCAAAATTATCTAATAAGACTTTCTTATGTTTCTCTATAGTTTCATTTCTAATTCCTCTATTCTTATTCAAACACTTATATGATCTTCTAATCTGCCCTTCATATGACTTTAATTTATTCAAAACTTCGGACCAAGTGTCCATTATATTCTCTCTACTTCGTTAATTTGACCAATATATCTCTTTTTTATTCTCTTATTATGCATTTTATATAATTTCAAAACTAATTCTATCCCTAATATAACAGTGATAATAAGCAAGTAAATTTTTATTTGTTCCCAACCATTATCTTTTTGTTCAACAATTACTTCATTTACAACATTAGCCTTAGGGTTTGTTAGCTTTGCCTCTTGATTACCCATTTCAATTTTAATTTATGAGTTTTAATGCACAATGATTTTTAAGAGCGAAAATGTATAAAAAAGCTGATTTGAATTTATGTTTTTAATTCAAGACAGGTGCACCAATTAAAGAAAATTTTGAGTATTTTTTTAACTCTTAAATAATTTTTATTAATTTTCATTTATTTAATATAAAATATTTTTTATTTTTTTTTTGAAAATTTTTAAATTTTAAATAGTTTTTATTTTTAATTTTTATTTGTAGTAATTTTTATTAACTTAACATAATTGTTACTTGTATTTACTATTCATTTATTTAGTATAATTATCATCATGACCGTTGCCATTACACAAGAAGAAAAGAAAAAAAAAAATTGTGTCGGACACGGGCGAAATCGCCTCCGTCCCTACCGGTGCATAACCAGGTTAGCACTCTGTTAAAATTACTTTATATTTTACCTCTATTATAAGGTTTTCATTAAGTTTTTGGAAAATTTATATATTTTTATCTCCTTCTCCAGTTCTTCTATTTTGTTCCATAACCTGGTGGATACGTCCCATGAAGGTGGTGGGTTGCTTCTGATTAGTCTCTTCAGCTGGGCTATTTTTCTTCTTTTCCCCACAAGATATCCTCCTCTTCTCTTTGGCTTGTTGGTGGCTGGAATTTTTGGGGTGTCCTCTTTTGGTCTTCCTTGAGTCCGTCTCCGGTACTCCTCGATAGATAACGGTTTCGGACCCTGGTTATTATTACGTGACTGTTCTGATGTGAACACTGTCACGGTCGCCATGTAGCTAATAAATTAGTTATAAGCGATAGATATTCGCCATTTAACATTTAAGGAAATAGGCGAGTTCAATTTGGTTATAGATTTCAATATATTTTATTCAAGTGAAAGTTACAGGTTTATATAGTAAAATTAAAGTAAAATTATTGTCTACTTAGCATAATATAATAATTAGGTCAATATAATAACGTAACATAAAATACCATACAATACAATAGAATGCTTCACTATTAGTTAAGTTCAATGTCTGTATATCAGTTAGAACAAGGAAACATGATCACCGCTTGATGGTTTGTACATTCATTCAAAACAATGTTATATGAGATTATGCCATTTATGAATATGACGGTATATGCGACTGTCATATCCGCTACAGTATGGCGTCATACCAAGGTCTTTAGGCAAAATTCGTCTCAATGATGTCTCCCAAATGTTCAACTGTTGAGAACGACGGTGAATTGATGTTGATGGTGCTTCACGCACACTTTCTGCCACAGCAGCAATATTCTCGGCTGTACGCACTGTTTTTGGCTTTTCACGCTTTGGTTTATCGATGAGGATGCCAGTTTCTTTCACTTTTTCACAAGATAACGAACATACGGATCATATTCGTTGAGCGGAAGAATAAAACTAATTATCTGTCAAATCAGACATGAGCTATGTGTTACCATTCAAGAAATAAGCACTAGTTGAAAAAAAAACGTTAGATGGCGGACCCTTTATTTAGCAAAAACAAAATTCTTAATTTCAGTAGGGTTTTTTGCAACGTAATTTTTGACTAAGTGCACTTTTTTATCAGTGCACTTTTTTATGAGTGTATAATAAATAAAAACCGTCTTACTTATCTTTTACCAACATTTTTCGAAGAGTGTAAAAACAGGAAACGTATTTTTTTGTATTTAGTGAATTTAAAAATAAAATGTCATTTGATTTTTTTTTTTTTTGTTTAAAATCATTAATGCTGAACAAAGGACCTATTTTGACAAGTTGAAATCAAACACAAAACATGACAATAATAAAAAAAAATTAAATTCGATTAGTTTTTTGTCCGTTTCCACTTTTACTTAATGATGACAAAGTTTTTTAATTTCATTACCGTTCTAGAAAATGAGTATTTTAAATTAGAGTTGTGGTAGGAAACAGATTGAGAAGGGCGGATAAAAAAAATGTGTTGTTTTTTTAAAACGTCAAAAAAATTAATACTTCGATTACTCAACAAACGGCCCTTTAAAATGAAATCAAAAATATTTTATAGCTAAAACCCAAATTTGATAAATTATACATGTGGAAGTTCAAAATTTTTCGACAGTCTCAAAAAGTGCATAACCTTTTGTGTATGTGTTAGCCGATGTTTAAGCATGCTAAATATATCCGAGTTAATGATTTATCTTGAACTGCGCACATTATGACGGTTTCAGGTTTAAAGCAAATTCAAAATATTAAAATTACAATTTTTGCTTGGATTTAATTAAAGTTACGTCTATTTCTAAATCTTGTTGTATTTATTACATTTCAAAATGTATATCACACCACTAAAAACTATAAAAATGCACTGAAAATTTTTTTTTGTCATACGCTTGAATTTGAAAGAAAACCGCGATTATTTTGAAATACATGCATTTTTTAATGGGTTTACGTTGTAAGTTAAGAAAATATTCTGTTTTTAAAATGACTCAAATTTAATTAGTTTGAAGAAATATGTACAATAAAACACATTAAAAAAGCTGCAGTACAGTTCGGTCTTAGTCTTTTACATTATATTCAAATGTGTGAAATATAATAAAATATTAAAAAAAAAAATGCTTCTAATTGGTTGTAATATTGGTAAAATGAATATTGGCAAAGAATTATGTGGATGGTACTGACATAACACATTTTTTGCAAACAAAATAGTGTTTTTCTTGTACATTATTAGATGTACACTTGGTAATTTTTAACACGGTTGGTTTTACAAAAATAGCAGTGGTTTGAAAGCACTATTTTTTTTTTTTTGGTACGGATGGCAATTTCTACCTGGGTGGGTTTACAATGAGAGAATTCTACGCATGATATCCATGACTTTTTGCATTAGATCTATGAAATGACATTGGAACTCGTCCATTAAAATTTTTCATAAAACTAATGCAGTTTTTCATAAAATTTAATCGGCCTTATTATGAGTGTCCTTCTCGTATTTCGACAGTTGTCGTAGTCGTTGTCGTTTTCAATATTTTTTGGTATCATGTTAAATCTTCGACAACTACATTTTTGTAATTGATTTTTAAAAACAGGTTGGTTCATAATTATCACCATTTTAAATGTTTATGAGCAACCCGGTTTTATAATCTGTCGGCATTAAACACGTAAATTTAAATACAAATTATTATTGTTGTTTGTGAAATACATTTTAAAAAAGAAAAAAAGATGTTAAGTGTTGCTGCATTTTCATCTTTTTCATCTAAAGATGAAGAGGAATAGACTACGCCTGAGTTAAATGCCATTCAAAGACAATTACGCCAACAGTCGAACATATTAGACATGCCGAACTCCACGTAAGTAAATATAAAATAAATGTATTGGTTATTAAGATTTGTTAGATATTTTCATTTAAATAAGGAGCCTTTTTAATATGTCCTGGAAAGAATTACGCCTAAATTAAAAGAACACATAAGAATCACAAGTTTGTCAAATAGTTTAAAACTTTCAGCAACAGTGCGGCTAATCGCCGAGGGGAGTCATCAAAAGGGTGCTGGCAATGACTACAACATCAGCATGTGCCAATCATCAGTTAGTATTGTTTTCCGAGAGTGCATAGATGTAATGTATGATGAACTTTGCCCAGAATGGATTTATTTTCCAACGGAGGAAAGTGAAAAGTATGAAATCAAGGAATATTTTTACAACAAAACTGGGTTTCCTGATGTTATAGGATGTTTAGATGGAACCCACATAAATATTATATCACCACAAAAAGAGGAACAATTCAAATATAGATATTTTTAAATTTTTTTTTTTCAATTTTTTTCAGTTTGTCGTGAACAAAAACTTTAACGACAATTTTTTTAATATTTGATATTTAAATACGCCACTGGTGGTACCGAAAATTGTAATAGAATAGTAAACAGTGATACATTCTGTCGTTTTTCGACAACCATAATACCGATTTTTAAAAACGACTTATTTACGAGACGACAACGACACTCATAATAAGGCCGAATAATAAATTTAATTTTATTTATTAAAAATTTCATAGGACTAATGAAAAAGTTTCATTACAAGCAATTTCATTAAAACTATAAAGCTTTTTCATAAAGTTTAAGAAATTTTTCATTCGCATTGTGAAGAAAGCTTCGTCAGTTTGGTGAAAAAAAAAATCATTAAAACTTATCCAAGAAATTCTCTCTGTGTAGGCTAACTTATTTGCACGAAATCATATTAAATATGTACATTAAAAAAAACTTAACTTTTTTGCACTTTATCCATTCCGTCGAAAAAATTAACTCTTGATACTTACCCAGGCGGAAAAATTCAATCGGCAAAGACTAGGCGACGGTTGGCTATGCGTTGGCAGACGATAGATTAACAATCTTGACAGTATTGTCCTGCTACCCGATTGATAACAGTGGACAACCGTTGGTTTGAGCAAACTTGCCGCTGTTGTCACACCGTTGGTAATTCAAAAAATTTGGTAATACCTTAAATTTAATTTATTTTGCGAAATGTGAATAGTAAAGCGCATTTAACCTTCTAACTGGCAAACGATGTTTTGCAACGAAATTCATACTATGTGCTCCACTCGAAAAACAAATAATAAGTTCTTGAACAAAATTGTTTATCGTTGCATAATTTAGGCGATATGAGCCAAAATATTTTAGGATGAATTTTGGAAACTAAAGCATATAAAAGAGAAGTTTTGAACAAAAATTATTTCTCTTACCAAGATATAACCACACTTCAAAAACAATTTTTTTTTCTGCTCCTATTTAAAAATATATCACGATTTTCGCTTTTTGGAAAAGCGAAATTAGGCGAAAAAGTATCGAAAATTCAATTTATATTGTTCAAACTTCAACGCTTTGCTATTAACACTTAATGCCTTCTTTCTGCAAAATTTCATAAAAATCCGTCTATTAGTTTATAAGTTAAGACGATGTCCTTTAGAGGAATCCTGATAAAATCCTGTGAGTCCTTGGACTAAAGTAAGGACTTATTATTAAAGATAAAGCTTCAATCTTACTTATATTTTATTATAAAGAGTTTTTATTTTTAGTCAACTTAAATTGGTTTTTTAGATTTTTGAAAACTAATTATTTTTTTAAAAATTAGTTTTTGAAATTTCGATTTGGAAGCTTTCTCGCTTCCAAACCGTTTACGGCACACGAAAAATTTCTTCGCAAAATATTTAGCAAATTTAGTTTTCTATCGGCATATATTAATTTCTAAGTATAAAACGCTCATTTGTGGTAAATTTTATGAAGACTGCCCTGAGGGAGCCCTACCCGTTAGAGGGTTAACTAAAAAGACAAAAAGTAATAAAAACGCGTGAAATTTAATTAAATTATTCGAACAATCGAAAATTGGGACGATATCGGTTAAGAAAAACATTTTTGGTGTTTGCACTTTTTGGTTAGGACTTGTTCCGACGTAAAGTATAAATTCTTTAATACAAAGAAGATAATTGTCTCAGTGTAGGATATAAAAAAAATTCGTTGTCAACATGTGTAACAATTTCAACAGATTTTGTTACCAATTTACTTTCGAACTTTTCAAATTAAAATATCACTACATGTAACTGTAATAGCAGTAATATGTAGTAACATTGGTGATATTAATCTACCACCATCAAAAAAAATAAAAAAATAAACTTTAAAAAAGGTTGAACAACCCGCGCCATCCATGTACGAACTTAATCAAAGACATGAAATCGATTAAAGCACACAATTATTACATGTAGTTGGAACTGCAATACTGCCAGACAAACCGAAAAAAAAACACAAATTTAAACCTATTTTTTTTTTTAAGAAAACAAAGAAAAAATAATGCATGGGAAAAATAGATAAAAATAAAAACTTTAAATTCGTAGGAAAACTGCAGAGTACAAAAATGTGTACGTAGTTTAAGCCCATTAAATGTCCTTGTAAACTGCAAGCGGTACATACTAGGGTATTCAAATTAGTGGGGTTTGGTTTTGTTCGAGTAAACGAGTAACTCGATTTTGGGGCTTTTAACTTACTCGATTAATCGAGTAAGAGTTTAAAATTACTCGAGTAACTCGAAAAATTTGAATAATGTTATTTCACTAATTTTTGCTTAAAAATACACAATAAAACGAAAAAAAAAACAAAATCAAGATATGTATTTTATCAAAATTAAAAATATACATTAGGATAAACTAAAAAGGATCTTCTGAATTAATATAAAATGCAGGTGTTTTACTTTATTTTCTTTCGTTTCTATAAGTTCGACTTTAAGAAAACATTAGGGATATAGCTTTTTAGCATTTTTTGCAAATATCAAGAAAAAAGCAAAAAGAAAAATTATAATATTTTTTCGCCGTCGTTAAAATATTGTCGCCGAGTTGAAGTTTAAAAGGCATTTAGTTGTTCGAATTTATTTATTTTTTTTTCAATTTGGTAATTTTTAATTTATGTGATTAAGTTGGGAACTTCTATATGTATTTTTCTTTATTTTTAATGTAAATGTCAGTTATTTGTAGAATAAATTTAATTTTTTACTAAACTTGTAGTTCATTTAAAAAAACAAACCACATCAAATGACTGTTTTATGATTTTACATTCATTTTTTACAGTTGTTTTTTGTTGTTTAAAAAATACAAAAACTAAATGTTTGTTTATTTTTTACTAACATGTGGTTAATTTTTACTACAATTGTTAGTAATTTTTTGAACATTAAAAACAAATGACAACTGTTAGTTGAATTTAATGAAATGTTAATCGTCCTTTCTTCATGTGAAATTTCATTTGTTTTTGACGACAATTGCTTTCGTCTTTACCTAAGTGTAGATCCGAATGAAAGAAAAGAGTGAAAGACCCAATCCGAGCTGTAACACCAACAAATTATGACGGAACTACAATTCGAATCTTGCAAAAAAAAATTAACACAATATAATAGTTTTGCGATTGATACACTCAGGGAACTTCTGCTTTAAAAATATGTAGTTGTTTGTGATACAGTTTCTTTATTTTTAGTGAAAATGTCAGTCATTTTGAGAACAAATTAAATTTTTTACTGACCTTGTAGTTCATTTAAAAAAACAAATCACATGAAATGACTGTCTTATGATTTTACATTCGGCCTTATTATGAGTGTCGTTCTCGTATTTCGACAGTTGTCGTAATCGTTTTCAATATTTTTTGGTATCATCTAAAATTTTCGACAACGACATTTTTGTAATTGATTTTTAAAAACAGGTTGGTTCAGAATTATCACCATTTTAAATGCTTATGAGCAACCCGGTTTTATAATCTGTCAAAAAACAGCTGTTTGGCTGCATTGAAAACGCAAATTTGAATACAAGTTATTTGTTTGTGAAATACAAAGAGAATATTTTTTAAAGTTTTAAAATTCCAAAGGGGACCAAAAGACGAGACAGAGAATCAGGATACTTATTTTCTATCAAATATAAAAATTTTATAAAACAGGGGTGCTTCGACTCTTATACGAAAAGTCTCGTCAAGCTTGGAAACGATTTCCTATTTCATCAAGTTCAGTACGTCTTCTTTCAAGTTCAATTTCCTCTTTTCTAAGTTTTAAAAGTTCTCTTCTAAATTCTTTCTTACTTTTTAGATCTTCCTTGTAAAGTTTAAACTTTTCTTTATTTCTTTTTTAACTTTTCTTCCTCTATATTGTAGTTTTTGCGTTGATATCTTTTGATTTCAGATAATTGATGAACGTGAGGTATGTGCTTCTTAAAGAACATCATTGTTTTG
Source organism: Delia radicum (assembly GCA_021234595.1). Lineage (NCBI taxonomy): Eukaryota > Metazoa > Arthropoda > Insecta > Diptera > Anthomyiidae > Delia > Delia radicum. The sequence goes on from CM037853.1 coordinate 87,529,880, forward strand.
TGTGGATTTCATATATAGTCTTTTGTGAGCAGCTCGGTTCTTCGTTTTCTTTGTTCTCATTCATTAAGACATCGCCTTCATTGTGGTCATTTTCTATATTCCTGCGTTGGATACCAAATGCAACACCAGAAGGATTTACAATTGTATCAACTTGCAACAAATCGGCTGCAGCTTCTTCTGTAGGAGATAACACATACTGTTGGAAGGAGCCTCCTCCGGTAGCATAACGTTCTGCTCTGTTGTGAACTAATTTTTTTTTTATTTTAAATTTGTAGTCAGCCCATACCTTCAGCCAATCCTCGCCTGTACCTATTGGAGGTCCTAAAATGTTGAGTTCTACCATCCTGGTAAATTGCTTTAAGTTTGTAATTTTAGGTCTAAAATTTATTGAAAAGAGGTAAATGTAAAATTAATAGTCATAAATCAATTTGAAATTATTATAAATACAAACTTTTTTTAATAATTCAATTTTTTCCATTTTTTTTTTTCAGTTTGTCGAGAACAAAAACTTTAACGACGATTTTTTTAATATTTGACATTTAAATACGTCACTGGTGGTACCGAAAATTGTAATAGAATAGTAAACAGTGATACAGTCTGTCGTTTTTCGACAACCATAATACCGATTTTTAAAAACGACTTATTTACGAGACGACAACGACACTCATAATAAGGCCGATTCATTTTTTACAGTTGTTTTTTGTTATTTAAAAAAATAAAAAAATAAATGTTTGTTTATTTTTTACTAACATATGTTTTTTTTTAAGAGAAGCACACTCAGGGAATTCTTCCTATTTGGAAAAGTGATGAAAGATCTTTGGAAATGTGATGAAAGTTGGGGAAAGATAAAGGACTTCAAACATGACAACACTGTAATTGATAAGTTTTTTAAAACAGTTGTTGCTCGCCACCTGATAGAGAGTTGGCGAACTTATTGAAGCTTTTTGATTCATTGCCCTGACACATTATTTTACTTCGGTGGGGTTAAGTGCTATGGGAACACCGAAGGCAGGCGCTGCGATACATATGAGGGATAGAAAACTCACATATATTATTTTTCTACATTGATGTTGTCGTCACCGGGCATCGAACCCGGGGCCATCTGCGTAACAGTCTAACGCGCTAACCATTAAACCACAACTTCCACAATTTTTATTACAATTGTGCTTCATTTTTTGAACATTAAAAAACAAATTACAATGTTAGTTGAATTTACTGAAATGTAAGTCGTCCTTTCTTTAAGTGAAATTTCATTTGTTTTTAACTACATTTGCAGTGGTCTTTACCTATATAGTATTCTAAGTGTATATTTTGATATTTAAAACTTTCGCTTTATTTCTGAAAACTGGATCTTTTGGTGGAAATTTCTTTTAAAGTTTGTACCATTCATTTGAGTATAATAATGTCTGTAATTGCTTAAGGATATTTTAAAAATATCTTAAAAATGTGCTATTTTAGGCACTGGTCTAGGTACCGAATGTTCTTTCTTCAAAATGAAAAATAAAAATAGTTTTTTTTACCAGCACAGTATTGTGCATATCGGAGTGCAACGTAAAAAATGTATAGCCCTGTTGAATAACTATAATATGTAAAGCGGTAACTTGAACACTGCTTTATATTTTATAAAAAAAATGTTTTTAAAGAAATACGAAAAAATTTAAGCTTGTTTTTTTACAAATATAAACTGAAATAAAACATATTTTTAGTAACTCGATTAACTCGATTAATCGACGAAAATTGTTCGAGTTACTCGAAATTGACCATTTTCATTTACTCAAACAATTGTTTGATTAAAATTTATCGTTTAATCGAGTAACAGTTAATCTATTGAATACCCTAGTACAGACACTATTTTTAAACAAACTTTATTGATAGAACTTCTGTAAAGAAATCATGGTAGTATGACTGATAAAAAAGTTTTTATTGAAAATAAATTTGTTTTAATTTTTTCATATAGATATTTACTGAGAAACGGCATTTTTATGATGTCGGCAAAACCGCAGAAACGTTACTAAATTTGAATTAAATATTTTTTTGACTTGAAAATTTTTTTTTTTAATTCGGTTATATAAGAAAAATTGTGCATTCATAATAGTACGCTCATAAAAACAAAGTTAGTTCAAAAGTATGTTAAACGGGTTTAAACTAGGGTTGTCATTTATTTGAGTTTTAAAAATACATAAATAACACCGTTCAACAAAATCAGAAAAAGTTGATGCTTCCGCGTATCTAGCATTCGCAAATTACTTAAGGACACAGATCCCGAATATGACCTTAAAAGTTCAAAGATAGATATACCCTATGGGGAATGAGGAGTCAATTGACCTAAAAGTGACTGGTTAAAGAAGGACTTATCACAGGACTGGTATAATTTAATACTGAAGTGGGTTAAGAAGTGTCAATTGTCCTAAAATTACCAATCCTGGGACTGGTAAAGGAAGGACATACCACTTAACGAGAATGCTTATTAACAATAAAAAGCCAGTTGGCCAGAATTTAACCCATTGGAAGCTGTTTAGTTTTCGTTTATTTTATACGACATGGACCTTATGCGACAGTCTTGTGGTATGCCCATCTTTGGTTAGTCCTGTGGCATGCCACTATGTGGTTTAAAGCAGGACAAATGACCACTTCCTATGACAAGCCAATGTTAAAGGTGTCAGTTGTTTACATAGGGTAGGGTTTAGAAGAGGACCGGTCTCTGGCACGAAGGGACCGATCCTGTGGCACACGCAGAACCGGTCCCATTCCCCATAGGGTACTTACATGCACTCACAAGAAGTATTTGCAAACAACTTTTTGTAGAAAATTAAAATCGTTTGATAAACATTTTAAAAAAATACAAAATTTAAAATTTGTTCGCTACTTTTTTGTAACATTAAAATAGTATAAACTATTTCTTTTAATTTGAAATATTACACATTTCGGAAGATATGATTAATATTCCCTATTCATGTATTTAAAGTTGAAATTTCTCAATTTTAAAGATTTTGCTAATAAAAAAATCTACAACATAAAGAAGATACAAAATTTGAATATGTAAATTTAATAAACATCAAGGGTTACTTAATTTATGAAATTAGTTTAAGGAAAAAATTGCTTAAAATAAAAAATGTTTATATATTTTTATGCCTTAAAAGTATGGAGACCATACTTGGGATATTTTCATTAGCATTCAAATTTTATTAGTTAGCATTAGTTCACTAACTTTCTCTTATGCGAGTATGTTTATTTGTATTATCACGTAAATAAGTAAAAAAAAAATAAGTATAAATTTATCACTCCCGGAACCACCCCATTCTAAGTGTACTTTTACGAGTTACGAAAATGTCTGTAGCTTTCCTTATTTTTATCATAATGGTCCGATTTTTTCATCAAAGTGTTCGGAATGATCCGTGTTTTCAGACAAAAAAGGAAACTTTTGCAGAAAAATATTATCTTTTTTATTATTAAATTTTGAATAATACCTTAATTTTCGGATAAAATTATAAAAATTTCCAAAGTTTGATAAAATAATAAAAAAAAAGTATGTTAACCGACTTTCATAATTACAGTTTTTTTGTATAGACTCTTATTTACAACAAAAAATATAAAGATTATTACCGATTTTTTACGAGAAATGTAAAAAAATTTTAAAAGCTCTTTTTTAGTGTCTCATTTTTGTAATTTAAATTTTGTAGATAACAATATTGGCACCTTGAATATATATATATATATATATATATATATATATATATGTATGCACAGCGCATAATTTAGAGACATTTATTTATATATATATATATATATATATGTATGCACAGCGCATACTTTAGGGACAAGCCCAAAATTGTCGCCGAAATATGCGGTGTATGGAAATAATTGTCCTCATCTAATACGCTAGATGTATGAAAAGGCGCGAAAACTTTGGGGACAGTCCCCAAAGTAAGCAAATGTCCCTAAACTATGCGGGGGAACGAATTGATGTCTCTAGAGTATGCGCTGTGCATACATATATATATATATATTAGGCCGGGTCGATTTGTGGGGAGGCAAAAAAATCGCCCAAAGCTCAGTGAAAATCGTATTCTAGGGATCAAAATAAGAAACTTTGCGGAATTAACCATACCTCTAAAACGAATTCTACTACCCCGAAACTGTTGACTTTTGTCCCGTAGGGTCAAGTTTTGAAAAATCCCACTTTGACCCATGTAGAGTGCCCCAATCGAGTCCAAATGTATGACCGACCCCCACTAACTTTGAAGGGCCGATCCACCCATGCTCGTGGCACACCCCCCTGGAACTCCCCTGGGGGGTTCCCCATACAAACATTTCAAAAAATCTCCATTTTTGGCACTTTATTTTATTATTTTTTATTTATTTTATTTATTTTTAATATTTTATTTATTTTTTCTCTTTAGAAATTTATTTAGTCAGAACATATGTAAATGAAAAAATTAATTTAACTTAGTAATAGAAAAGAAAAGATAAAAATTACTGTTTGAAGTCTTTTTTGCTTTCAAGTCTGGGCAATTTCGCACGGCTCTCTAACGTCGTCGCCATAACAGCCTCTACATTTTCCGGTATAACTCGTTTGGAAACGCTAGCTAGCAATTGAACGTGTCGTTCTGTTCCTTGTATGTGTGATGGAATTTTTGGATCATTAAACGGTGGATCATCTTGATTTAAATATTCTTTCAAAGTATCGTATGGAATGCTTCGAGTGAATGGTGGTTCAAATACGTCATTTATGTCATTCATATTGATCATTTCCGTGTAACTTGTGCAATAAAAGTTTATATCTGGTTTTTTATAAGCTCTAAGTCCCGTTGGGTCGTCAACATCGGTTCGATAGCGTAGAATTATCTTGATAGCACAGTCGCGCTTTTCTTTGCTATCATCAAACAACATTGATAACAAGATATTTTCCGAATGCGCATAATATGAATTATCTGTAATTACTTTATTGACAATTTTGCGTAAACGAGGTTCTAGAAATCTTGACCAACTAATGAATTTGAAAAATAATCTACTACCGTACACGACAGAGCTGTAATACTTAATATTGAAGTACATTGGCACATAACATGTAATTATAAATTCAACCAGTATTCTTAAATTTGCATCTGGATTTTCCGTTGTCACATATAATCGTAATAGTCTAGCGGCCTTGGTGAGCCACCGAGAATGTACAATTTTCCCTGGTTTGATGTTAGCCAGATCCACTGAAACCACGCCGCTAGAAATTGCATGGGCCATGTCGTATAAGTACTTGGAATCGGTGGAAAATTCAATTTTTTCTGGAGCAGGGGGCATATTTTTCAACTCAATTTTCTGAAAGCCGTCCACCACCTGAAAATATATAAAAATAAAGCAATTAAAAACGGTTGACAATTATAATAAATGAGTGATAGCAATAACTTACCGGAAGAGTTTCACAAGTTTCGATTTGACGGCTCAATTTTCCGGTTGCCGATCTTGGTCCAGTGCTGGTTGATTTATCCAAAGCTTCAAACAAATGCCGAAACGGAAGTTCGTTGAAGTGTAGAAGGCAAACGAACCAATGCAATGGTCTTTTTAACAGCAATTCGAATCGTCGTATAATTCCACCGTGTGGGCCAGTGTTTGTTGGCTCACCGTCAACGCATATGCCAATTAATTCATTCAGTGATATATTTTTATCGTTAAAAAAATCATTTAATTTGGTTGTTTTGTATTCAGCGGTTTCATGTTCCAGTCTTACGTAACCAATCAATTCAGAATTCGGTTCTCTCAAAATAACAAGATGAGGTTCTTTTACCATCCTAGTATGATACTTCTCATCAATTGCATCTCTCGTTAAAGTATCATCTTTTCTGCCATCGAATGAAAATGCTAACAAATTGGTATCATCTAACCGTTTGCGAAGCACTTCTTGTCTGCATTTCTCTTTTTCTCGGCGAACTTTCGATTTATCCATGATGAGAGGTTTGCCATGGGTATCTTTCATTTTAAAATCTTGGAAAAGAGCGGTTCCCATTGCTGATGCTACTCTATCAGGCACACCAAATCTGTCACATACCAAGGCAAAGTTAAAACAATCGTATCTCTGTGTGTATTGTGAACTTGTGCTTATATCCAAATCTTCTTGAACCGGTGGCGGTGCGTATGTTGAATCATCGGGATCTTGGTATGTTGGCATTGATGACATAGACGTTGCTCCTTGCTCTTCAATTTCCATCGCAAATCCATCCATTGTTAGTCTTCTCTGATTATGTTGATCGTGCATAAACTCTTTGAGGCGTTCGGGAACCAAACCGCATGCACATGGAGCTGCCTTCAAATCGCATTTACATGTTCCAATGAAAAAAATTGTTTCCAGAGATTTTACATACTCTGTAAATTCTTGGTGTTTGTTTCTATTCTTGATTTGCTCTTGATATTTGACAAGCAATCTATTCAATTTATTATATACACTTTTTTTCAGCATTATTTCCATACCAAGTTTTTTCCAAATTCCAATCAACTTATCTTGTACTTGAATAGTGAATGATTTATAGAGCAATTTTTTTTGTTCGCTCAAGTAAAAATAATATCTCAAAATATCCAGATGGGTTGGTAAATTAAGATCAGTCAAATCAGTAGACACACCAAAAACAGTAACATCATGCCTGGGTATATGACTCATTGGGTTTTCGATAGTTGTTGATGTTGTTATTGCTTCATCTTGCGGTGTAAAGGATGGTGGATTCATTGTAAACTTTTTGATTTGGAATGATTTTTTTTTTTAAATATTTTTTTATCTGAAATTAGAACTTCACACTTTGAGTTCTTCACAACGACTTAATGCATTCACAAAAACTGTTGCGTTATATATGGTCTACGAGGTAATAAAAATGAAATGGTAATTTTAATTCTACCTGTAACCGATTTTGTTGTTAAAACTGCCCATTAAATACTTACATGTAAATTAAAAGTTAATCTGACCACAAAATCTGTTAAGCAAGTGCGCCTTTTATTACTTCTGGAAAATCCTTTATGATAATTTTATGCTCAATTCTACCTGTAACCGATTTTGTTGTCAAAACTGCCCATAAAATACTTACATGTAAATTAAACGTTAATCTGACCACAAATACTGTTAAGCAAGTGCGCCTTTTATTACTTCTGGAAAATCCTTTATGATAATTTTATGCTTTCTGTTAAGCAAGTGCGCCTTTTATTACTTCTGGAAAATCCTTTATGATAATTTTATGCTCAATTCTACCTGTAACCGATTTTGCTTAAGTAAGTTTACGACATGCAGCTGTGTCTTGTGGTGGCTTAAAAAACCCACACAACCTATTTTACGACCTGCAACAGAACGACACGTTCAATTGCTAGCTAGCGTTTCCAAACGAGTTATACCGGAAAATGTAGAGGCTGTTATGGCGACGACATAAGAGAGCCGTGCGAAATTGCCCAGACTTGAAAGCAAAAAAGACTTCAAACAGTAATTTTTTTTATTTCTTTTCTATTACTAAGTTAAATTATTTTTTTCATTTACATATGTTCTGACTAAATAAATTTCTAAAGAGAAAAAATAAATAAAATATTAAAAATAAATAAAATAAATAAAAAATAATAAAATAAAGTGCCAAAAATGGAGATTTTTTGAAATGTTTGTATGGGGAACCCCCCAGGGGAGTTCCAGGGGGGTGTGCCACGAGCATGGGTGGATCGGCCCTTCAAAGTTAGTGGGGGTCGGTCATACATTTGGACTCGATTGGGGCACTCTACATGGGTCAAAGTGGGATTTTTCAAAACTTGACCCTACGGGACAAAAGTCAACAGTTTCGGGGTAGTAGAATTCGTTTTAGAGGTATGGTTAATTCCGCAAAGTTTCTTATTTTGATCCCTAGAATACGATTTTCACTGAGCTTTGGGCGACTATTAAATCGACCCGCCCTAATATATATATATATATATATATATATATATATATATATATGTATGTACAGCGCATAGTTTAGAGACATTTATTTATATATATATATATATATATGTATCTATTCTTAACTCTCCCTCTCTCTATTTTTGAATTATATTTTCTCTGGAAAAACACGATAAGTCAGCTTGAATAGCTCAAAATAACGGCAAGCGTTTTCTAGCTGTCAAAAATTCTCATGCCCATACGAAATAACGCGGCGGCAACTCTCTGTAATTGGAAAATCCGATTTTGAATGCGCGTTTAATAGTGAAGTTAGTTATTAGAAGAAATTAAACATTTGTTATCTTGAAAATTATAAAATAAAATAATTTATAAAATAATCAGGGTTGTTATATTTTTAATTTTGATAACCCTGTTTTTTTATCGATTTGACGTAGCGTTGCCGCTCTTGTTTAGGGATGACATTTCAGCTTTAACGCTAAGCGGTAAAAAACGTTCTGCTTTCCGCTCTTATTTAGGTATGGCAGTAAGAACACACTTTTGTAATTTTTAATAATTAAAAATGTATTATGAAAAAAAATTTAAAATTTTTTTAGAAATATCGCAACTTTTTTATTTTCATGCATTTACTTATAAGTTTAATTGTTGTGATTTAAACGTTATATAAAAAAGTATATTTTTGTAAATGTTCTATTACCAAACCGATATGACAAAAATAGTTTAAACACTCGAAAGCATCACACACAGCGTCTCGTTTTAAAATTATTATGATTTTTAATAGAATTATAGTCTTTTTAGAGAAAAGGATATATGACAGCTGTATGAGTCCTTGCTGTTATTAAAATGAAAATTGGCACAAACATTACCGATTTCATTTCAAGAAAAATAACCAATCTTTAAAACATTGTAATTTTGAATAAAAGCTATCGCATGGGTTCTACATTCCGAAAATGAAGTGAAAGTGAAACTTCCGCTCAATTTGTGTTCCCAATTCCACATAAGTGATTTGAAAAGAAAAATTTCATTTTCATTTTGTTTCTAGTGGAATTAAAGTGATTTGATGTGTTCTATAAAACAATTTCACTACAAAAAAAGTAATTGTAAAACGATATTAGTTAACTGAGTGAAAAACCAAACTTTTTAGAAAATAAAATTATTTTGAATATTAAACGTAAAAAAAAGTCAAACAATGTAAGTAAATGTGATATGTTGTTAATATACGTTTATTTAACTGAAAAGTGTTGAATTTTTCACGTTAAAACACATGAATCCATAACAAGAGGTCCCATTTTTAACATTCATGGAAAAAAAAATCTGGTTTGGCCAAAGGTTTTTAGAGGGGCGACAAAATAGTTGAAGACCAGTTGTGGAAGGACTTGGGAAGTACATTAAACAGCTTAGGACCTCCAGAAAACGATGCAACTGGTTGGAAAAAGGCTTGGGCTGATTGGAAGGCTACCATTCGTAAAAAATTGGCCGAAAATAGAGCAGAGGTAACGGCAACAGGTGGAGGACCCAACAATATCCAACACATATCATCCAAAGAAGATTCAGTTGCCAAACTTTCTGGCCTTTATACAGCAGTCGAAGGTGTTCCAGCAGCTAAATCATTCGGGACGACTAGCAAAGGGTAAACAACCACAAATTCATCTACTGAATTGTCAAACTTAGATGGCACCAGTTCCGACAATGTAGTAAACGTGATTTTACAAAAATTAAATAAAAATGACGAAGGTACTGAAAATATAAAAAATGAGGAACCGCAACCGATGAATTCCCTTTTTGATTTCTCTTTTTGATTTCTCACTTTCTTCGTGACTTCTTTCAAATCTAATCCATTTTGGGCATATGACAGTTTTCAAAACATTACACATATTTGTTAAAATTTTTGTCGCTGTACTTCTATCCACTGCTAGATCGAAGTCTTTTGCGATCATTTGTTGGTAAATTCCTTGTCCGAAATAGCGTTGTGATGTGTCCAATGGCAAAATAATTGGAATGCTTGTCTTTTTAGCCATTGGTGATAATTCTTCTAAAACCATCATAAATGCATACTTATTTAATCTAAAATACGCAATAAAACAATTTTTTTATTAATTTTTTAATTATTGTCTTACGATTTTTCTGGTAGTTCCAAACGATTTGAACAGTCACGAAGCCTTTTTCCTTTTTAATTAAATACCAGGAAATCACAATTGCGAAACTCATTTTATATTATTTTAAAAATAAGTATTTTTTTGTTTAATTTTTATTTTTCTTAAAAAATGCACTCTTCTTTATTGCAATTTCATTCACTTTAAGTGATAATTTGTTTTTTTCCCGCATTTTTTTATGTTGTTGCTAAGAACAAAATGAAAATGAAATCGTCGTGAAAAAAAAGATTCACTCGTTTTTCAGAACACAGTGGAATTGAAAATGTGGAATTAAAAACGATTCCACTTTCACTTCGTAGTGGAATATAGAACCCAGGCATATAATTTTATTCAAAATTTACAAAATTCAGAATATGTGCAATTTTGGAATATCCTATTTTGTAAAAAATAATTTTATACTTTTGACAAAATAAAAAAAAGAAGTTTGACAATTGGATGATTTTTAAAGGACTATAGCCTTTTAAGAAAAAATTGTATATAATGAAATGATATATGACAGCAATACGAGTCCTTGCTGCGATTGAAATGAAAATTGGCACAAATATTATTGAATCCATACCAAGAACAGTAACCAATTTTCGAAATTTCTTTTATATTTTTAACAAAATTAAAAAAAAAAATTGTAACAATCGGATTATTTTTAAAGGATTTGTAGCCTTTTTAGAAAAAAGTATATATGACAGCTATTCGAGTCTTTGCTGAGTTTGAAATAAAAATTGTTTAAAATATTACTGTTTTCATTCCCAGAATAATAACCAATTTGTGTAACATTGTAAGAAGAATTACAGCTTTTATTTACAATTAAAAAAAGCAGGATATATCTAAAGGATGCATGTCCTTGCAACTATTTTGTAAAAAAAAACTTTATATTTTTAGCAAAATTAAAAAAAAAAATTGTAACAATCAGATGTTTTTCAAAGGATTTATAGCGTTTTTATTAAAAAACGATATATGGAAGCTATACGAGTCCTTGCTGCGATTGAAATGAAAATTGGCAATGACTACTTTCTTCCTAGAACAATAACCAATTTTTACGACATTTTAATTAGAATTGTAGCTTTTATACAAAATTCAATGTTTAGGATGTGTGGGAGGAGTGTGTATCCTTGCACCGATTTTCTCAAAAACTATGCTTTTTTCTAAATTTGACAAAAGAAAACATCATGCCAATTTTCATGCAAATACAACAACTCCTTCAATTTTTGTCCACTCCACTGTGTGTAGATTTAGCAACACGTGTCTGTTGAATCTTAGTTAAAAACAAGTAGTAGAAAAAATTAGTAACTGCTACTAAATTTTAATAAAATTTCAGTAAACTGCAAGTTAAAATTAATTTGCTAAAATCAGCAAAAAAAATTTGCTAAATTTTGGTACATCCAATAGAATTTCACTTAATAAAAATTAAAAAGTAAAATAAAAATACTTTGCTTTTCAATCCTTTACACTTTTTTGTAATAGATTAACATTATTTTAATTTTATAATAAAAAATGTATTTATTTTAAATATTTTTTTTTTTTTTTAGGAATAGCTAAATTGTTGCTAAATTGTAAAATGAGAATAGCAAAAAATTATACTAAAAGAAAAAATTGTACTAAAAATTAGTACAAAAATAGTAAAATGCGATTGAAAATTTGTTCTACTAACTTCTTTTTTTTTTGAGTATACTTACACAATTGAACGATATGACCTAGTTGTCCACGTTTTTTATCCCAACTTAAAGATTTTGTACTAATTTTTAGTACAAAACTATGTTTTAGTACAATTTTTTCCTTTTTCTGTTTACTAATTACAATTACTAATTTTAATTACTGATTTTAGCAAAATATTTGAAAAATATTTGAACACCCAAGTTACTAATAAAAGAAATAATAGAGTAAATTTTTAATTTTTTCGATTTTTTTTTTCAAATTTTAATTTAAATTTAAATAGTTTCTACTAAAAAAATTTTTTGAAATTAAAAACAATATTCTATTAAATTCGTAATAGATATGATTAAAACCTGAATTGAAATTAAAATCAATTAAATAGTTCCAAATTATTTTAATTGATACTACAATTTCCTTAATTGGACCGAATTCAATTAAACTTTTAATTGAATTAACAAATATTTTAATTGAAAGTCGATTTCAGTTTTTTCTGTGTGACAAATATTTGTATCTTTAAAAGTATTTCGGTTATCGTGGTTGCATAATATGAAACTTTTATTAGACTTGGTATGGAATTACACATAAGTATTTGGTTTTATAATTTTAGCGTGTTTTTAACAAATATTCGTGTTCTTAACAAACTTTTTTTGTAATTTTATATGCTTTTTCTTTAAACATCTCTTTTTCGAAACTACCACAATCACAAAAAATATAACTTCCTACACAAATTATGGGACTCGTTAGTTGGTTAGGAACTAACTTTTGGCTACAAAAGGATGGATAGTGGTTGCAGATTGTAAAAAACTTTTCACCTTTCATTTTATTTTCTATATTATCCTTTAGAAAACTACAGGTACGTATTTATATTTGTTTAATTTCGGCAGTATTTTATACAAAAGAAAAATGAAGCTCGTTTGAATAACATATGGTTAAGAAAAAGTGGTGGGTGGTGGGAAGGGTAAAACTTAAGCTCGAAAATATAAGTTTGTTAAAATTTGTACTACTCTGTTAGAATCATTTCAATAATATTACACTTAGAATACTATATAGGTAAAGACTACTGAAAATGTAGTTAAAAACAAATCAAATTTTACTTGAAAAAAGACGACTTAAATTTCAGTAAATTCAACTAACATTGTCATTCGTTTTTTACTGTTCAAAAAATTAACCACAATTGTAGCAAAAATGAAACTTATATGTAGTAAAAAATAAACAAATATTTATTTGTTTTATTTTTTAAATAAAAAAACTACTGTATAAAAAAACTGTATTAAATGAATGTAAAATCATAATACAGTAATTTAATGTGGTTTGCTTTTTTAAATAAACTACATATTGCTCATTTACTAAAAGAATGCCATAAGTCAAAAAACGCGATTTTTGAGACAATGATTATGCAGATTTATTAGTTATATCATGCTTCACATTGTGTAAAAACTTCATATTAATATCATTCATACTTTTTGAGTTAGAGGAGAATATATTTTCTGGAAAGTGGTTGCCAAGAGTATATGGGCTATTTCAAATTTTTTGAGCACCTGCTGAAACCGACATACTATGGATCTTATTTCGTTAAGTTTTATGAATTGAAAAAAACTTTGTACAGCGTTTGGATGACTATACTTGAAGGATATGACGTGCAAAGTTTTACGTTGAAAAGTCTTCACCTTAAGAATTGGTGGTCATCTAAAATTCGAAAAATTAAAAAAACGACTTGAAACTTGCAAGAGTTTTTTCATTCATTCCGTTTTCTTTGTAATAGTTTTTAGCTTGCAGATCCAAACCAATACAAAATATAGTCACTAGACTTGGAGGATATATCCACAAAAGAGAAATATTTGATATCGCTGCTGGGTGAAAAGTTGCATGGTGGTTTACAAGTGAAACCAAAATTTTCCGAATTTTGAACTTTTTGAAGATTTTTAATAGGGTTTTCGCGCCGTTTAATTAAAATCAGTTTTAAGCGTAGAATTAATAAAACGGCGTAATTTTATAAAGTTTGAGGTATATCAAGTTGGTGTCAGCGCACCAATAACGTACCACGGACATCACAAACTTAAAAGAAATTAGCGTAAATTTTTTGAAGATGTATCTTTTTTGCGTCTGACAATCTGAATTATCTGTTAAGTTGGCTAGTGTATTGCGTAATGTGAGTAACTTCATAAAGTGCACCTCCGAGGCGAAAACGCACTTTAAAATTTTTAAACGCAAAAATTTTATGAACTTTTGAAAATTTATGCAGAAATAAAAATTTTTTTAAGCTTTTTTTTTATATCAAAACTTGGCATGGGAACATATTTAGGTATCTAAATAGATTCTTCGCGACGGAGTAAACTGAGAAAGTGCAAAAAAAAATATTTTTTTTCAATCCTGTCGCGTGCAGCGGCAGTTTTTTCCAAACACATTTCGCTTTGTGACAACTAAAGCGCTGTATCAATTCCGCTCAAACGTACATCGAATGGAATACTTTACTGAGCTTGATACTGAAATCGAAAACGCACCAAAAAATTTTAAGGATTTAAAATTTTATGGAGGAAACAAAATGTTTCTAACCTCAAAAAGCATCCTTGTATGAAATATTTGATTTTGAAAATTTAAAAGAATTATTCTTGAATTCGGGTTAATAAGTAACCCAGAAGCCCAACAAGTATTTTATAATCGGTCCAATAATAATATTTGTAAAAAAACGGGGTTTTTTTTTTTGAACCCCTGGAAAGTGAGACTATATTTTTAAACAATATTCATGAGGGCCACCTTAACAAATTTTAACAAAACAATTAAAACATACTACCGCGAAAACCGCCAAATTACCGCCGATGCAATGACATGATCATAGTAGCCTTTGCTGAATGCTTCTAAGAATAAATATTTGAGTTTCAATTCAGTTTATTTTAAAAAATATTGCAAATTATGTCTATTACTGGCCATAATTTTGTAAAATGTTTAACAATTTTAAATAAATTTTTATATGCATACACGATCAAATTTTTTTCAGTGTAGTTTAAAAAGTATTGAAGCTTTTACAAATATCTTAGTGTGCTAAAAAAGCCCTTAAGGAGTATTATCCACACGCGTTATCATTTTTCAATTTTAACAAAAACTGTAATTTTAATATTTTTTTTTTTAATTTTTAACTTTAAACCGCAGTGAAATTTGCGCCGTTTAATAAAAATGATTAACACGAACGGATTTCACTTGCTCAAATACACACAAATATACACACGCAAATCGACATTGATGTCAGACAAAAAAAAAAAACTTAAAAAAAAATGTCTAGGTGCCGTAAATTTTTGAAGTTGCCCATATACTGACGGGTCTCTCGATAATTAGCGAATTCGCACACAACTTATAGTAACAGAAAAATGCATTAAAACCCATTTTTATACAATACGTGACCAAATAAATACAGAAAGGGTCGGGCGAGTCAGACATGGCTTGAAAACTTTAAATGCGTTTTCTGCAAAATCGTCTTTTTGAGTTATGTTAGGCTTTTAGTAAATGAGCGATATTAAAACAAAAATTAAATTTCTTCTACAAATGACTGTTTTTTCACTTAAAAATAAAGATACTGTATTACAACTACAAATATTTACAGCAGAAATTCCGAGTGTAATAACTTGTTTCGTAAAATTGCCAAAGGCTTGTTGGTATTAAGCTAATATAACACTCCATTAAATTAATGAAATGTTTAATAAAATTTTATGAAAATTTTCATTAAATTCTATAAAAAAAAAATGTATTATAAACCTTTTCATTATATCGTCACCTAAAATGCAAAAGGGCGTAACTAACAAATTTTTTAAACCCCGTTTTATTCATGATTATGATTAAGTTGGCTAAACTACATGCTTACAAAAAATTTTGAACTTCTACGATAAAAAATATTGATTTTATAAATAAAGTTTGAATTTTATATGTTTTTGTTTTCGCGCATTTGTTTGGCTGGCCTGTAAAATATCGAAGTATGTTGGAGTGATTATTAAGCACTGCATCGAACAACATTTCTCCACAAAATTGTTTGGTTTTATTGTTAAGACTTTTAGTTTTATTAACGATATTGTTAGAATGTCTGTAGGCGTTTTTTTTCTTCTCCTGTAAAAAGTTAATATTTAAGTTACGTCCTTTTGCATTTTAGGTGACGATATGTTATTAAAATTTTTATTTTATACTATAATGTAAACTTTTTTTTAAGTAATTAGCTTTTCATAAAATTTTATGAAAATTTTTATACATTTGATTAAGCACTCTTACACTCAAAAAAATAAGTTAGTAGAAAAGTTAGTAAAACGTCTTGTAAATCAGGTATACTATTTTTTAGCAAATATTTTTGCTAAAATCGTGTTTTCAGCTAAAATTTTTGTTATACTTATTCAGCACTTAACTGTTTTATACTAATGCTTTACTAATATACTAATGTTTTACTAATTAATTTTGCTAAAAAAAATTGTGCTGATAAGCAGATGTCGCGGCATGTCAAGATGTAGTAGAGAAGAGGAAAATGATATTAAAAAGTACAACTCTAACAAGACAAGTAAAAAAATCAACCATGAAAAAACATATACAGACATGTAGACAGAGTAAAGAGAAAGACAAAAGCACACATCTTAGGTAGATTTGTATGGTTTCTTTTTCTTATTGCAAAAAAAGGGTTGTTTTTTTTCGTTTCGTTTGTTTTGTTTATTTTTTCGTTTCGTTTCTAGAATTATCTTCGGCAGTTTCGTCATAGCATCATTAAGACAACCATTGATGTAAGTAGTTGAAAGAAAATTTTTGTTATGTTATATATATTTATTTCTATATATTTTCAGATATTAAATTAATTCATGTCGTCAATGTGGGAAAATTAAAATTGTTATATTTCGTTATTATAGTAAATTATTTTTAAAAGAATCACAAAATTATGTTTTATGATTTTCAGCAAATAAATTAACTAAATTACAATTTTTCTACAAATTTTTTGCGTTTTTTTCAGTCTACTAAAATTCAGCAAAAAATTTATTAATTTTTACCAACGCTTTTTTATTTCTAATCTACTAAGTGTTAGCAAAACTTTTGCTGAATCTACAAATTTTGTTGCTAAAAATCAGCTCGCTGATTTTCAGCAAAAGATTTTGCTGACATTAGCAACTTTTTTGCTAGCATCCTCCTGACTAAAATTTTGCTGACTCAGCAAAATTTTTTGCTGACTTTACAAACTTATTTTTATGAGTGTACTAAAAACCAAAGATCATAATAATAAAGTACACAGATATAATTGTATTGGACGAAAACATCAGCAAACTATTAAATTTTTACTTCACAAAGTAAACAAAAATGTTCTTAAAATCAATGAAAATCTTCATACTTTTTATGAAACAAGTTTTTAAATGAAACTTCTTCGTTGATGAAAATGAAAATTATTCAAGTTCGAGGCCATACTCTATATTTCTTTATTAGGATATTGTCCTAATAAACAATCTAAGAAGTAAGCATAAGCAAAAATTAGATACTAGAAAAAACAAAATGAGCACTGGATCGTCCAGATGCGATAAGAAATCTCAGCCATTTCTAGCTGATCAAAGTTGGACTAGTATTAAAGTGTCTTATTATTTTCTGAGTAAATTTTTTTAAGTTTTAAATTTTTTATAAATTTTTTTAAAAATAGCTGTTTTGGAAACTAAAGAGTAAAGTTGTAGTAAAGATTCTAAGTTATACTAATTAATAATTTCTTTAAAGTTACAAATATTTCATGAATTAAAAAAATGCATTTAAAAAAAAATGCAATTACATAAAAATTGCATTTATACATGAAATATATTAATTTAGGCGGCATAGTCAAAAAGTAGACATTACTACCAACAAAATGAGACCTAGATTGTTCAGATGAGATAAGAAATTACTGAGATATAGCTGATCAAATTCAGACTGGAATTGGATTTGGCTCAATTGGCTTCGGAAAATGGCGTTTTAGGGATATTAAGAATAGAAAATGATGTTGCACATAAAAAGTTTGCGGTAAATAGAGTAATGCTAAGCGATAAACCGGAAATCTGAAGAAATTGGATTTGGCTCTTGTGACCTCTGAGATGCACAATTTTTGGTTAACAAAATTATTAACAATTGCGCCATACAAGAGAAACACATTTATACGAAATTTTTAATATACCATTAAGGGCCATTATTACAACTTGCCTTTAAAGTAAATGTTAGTAAAAGGTAACTTTAGCTAAAGTGAGTAATAAAGTGAGCTATAATGTTTTTCGTTATTACAACTTCCCAATAAAATAAAATTAATATTTTTGATAATGTGGCAGCACCAAACTAAAAACCGATTATTGGTTTATGAATTGGTTTATAAAAATACGTAGTGGCAACGTACTTTTATTTATTTGTTTACAAACAAACAATAATTTGTAAAATTCGGTTGTGAAATTCGGTATTTTCTTCTTTTTCTTTATAGAGCAGAAAATGTGGCAACTTTAAACAAATAAACCTTACGTTTAAAGTTAAAGGCAACAATGTCTTCCTTTTAGCTTATGGGTCACTTTTAGCTTAAAGTATACTTATAATAACGAAAAACTAATAATCTGTCAGATAACATCCGAACTTTAGCTATTGGCAAGTTGTAATAATGGCCCTAAATGTTTTAATTTTTTGCAAAACGGGTCTTAAAATTTGATTGAAACATTTCCTACACAGAGCGAATTCCTTGGACGAGTTTTAATGACATTTTTTTTTTTTACTAAACTAAAGAAGTTTTCTTGACTTGACTTCATGATAAAGCTTCATAGTTTTGATGAAACTGTTTTCAATTCGCTTTTTCATTAGTCGTATAAAATTTTTCATAAAATTTTATGAAAAACTGCATTGATTTAAATCTAATGCAAAAATTCACTGATATCATGCAGAAAATTCTATCAGTGTACATGAAATGTTTAAAATTAACCCGTTCACTACCCTTGTACACTACAGTGTACATATTTTTAAAGAATTATAAAGAATGGGATAATGAAATAAAACTTTGTTTTAGAAATGTTGAGGTTAAGAAGAAGAATAAACGTTTTTCTCTAAAAATTATAAACACTATTAATTTTTAAATCAGACTAGACTAGTTTCTGCCTTTTTATGGACAGGCTCATCAGTGATTTTCCATTTAAATTGTATTATTATTTGTGTATTTAGAATTGTCAGATTGTCTTTATATGATAAATTTTTCAACAACTTTCGGCTGCAAGAATCAAACCTGCGCTCATCTTCCATTACAAACGTAACAATACCAAGTCATGACCGTTTAGCGATCACACCCAAGTATGGCCTCGAATGTAATGCAGCTAAATTGCAGTTTACTTTCCTATTAGCTTTTCTGTTACGGTATATTATACTCAGAAGTGACAACACTAACAACACAAATATTCTATTTTTAGATTTTTGTTTATTTTTCTAATCTCCTCCGTCTCTATTTCACAATGTTACCTTTATATTTTTAATGAAACTGTTTTCAATGAAACTTTTTCATTATTCGTATGAAATTTTTAATAATGAATTGCTTTAATGAAAAGTGTCAATAGATGAGTTCCAGTGCAAAAATTCATTGATTATCTGCATGATAATTCTCTCTGTGTGCATAAAAAGTTTAAAATTAACCCTTTCACTTCTTTTACATATTTTTAAAGAATTATAAAAAATGGGATAATGAAAAAAACACTATATTTTTGTTTAAAAATGTTTATTAGGATATTGGTCATTGAAATAAAATCATTATATGCATAAACTGTTCATTAGGGCTATATATTGCCGATATTTGTTCACAAAGTCCGATTATTTTTTAAGTCTTTTTATCTCTGAAAAAAAGGCGTTTGGTATATCTCCTAAACTAACAAAGCTAGAATCACGAAATTTGGCATGTAGCTTCATTTGATTACCAAAACAAAGCATTTTTCGTTATTCGAATGTTTAAGCGATAAAAATGTGCTGAGAATTTCAAAAATTTGATTTTCGGACTCATTTTTTGGTGGGTAGGATGGTAAGGGGGCATATAGGTAATACATTTTCTTTCTAATTTAGGGATCTCTAACAAGAATCCGAAGGCAAAATATAAATATATGAACAAACAAAAAATCGGTAGGTAGTAAAAGGGTTAAACAAAGAAAATTAAAAAAAATGCAAGCTTAAATCCCGTCATTTCTTTGCCTTTAGCCTTGTTTTTTATAGTTTTTATTTTAATATTCAAATATTGGCTGTTTGTTCTTTTGCCGCCATGTATCTAATATGAAGGTCCTTTTGTGCTTTGTAAATAGATAACGATGTTCTTTTTGAGCACAGTTCATATTTTTTTATTTAGATGTTTTGTTTTTAGATTTCAAAAAAGTTTTCATTTATACACACAGAAAAAAAGTTAGTAGGAAATCGGTTGAAAATATAAAAAAGCCTTTGCTGAATAAGAATTTTATACTGATTACTAAGGCAAGGAATTTCAGGCAACTTCAAAAGGATAATAGATACCTTAAAAATGCAATAACGAATACAAAATATGCGCTTAAAATATGCATTTAAATCTAAATATGCACAAAAAAACCTAATAATAAACACTAAAAATCCAAAAATATATGCAGGTACAATTTTTGGGTTTTTAAAAATCGATTTATTATTCGAGCTTACTGGTTTAAAAATTAAATCGAATACAAAGGGTGTTTTTAATATAGGCATAGCACTTTAAGTTGGCAACACTTTTTTAACTGGCGGCCATTTTGTCAGTTGTTAAGTGTTTTATGTTTAGTTTGGCATTTCAACATGAACATGAGCATTTCAACATGAACAAATTTATTTTAAAAATCATGGTTCTGTTCGAAATACATATCGCGCATGAATTTTGCGAATTTTGTTTAGCGATAAAGCTCACTTTTTTTACATGGATACATCAATAAACAAAATAATATATAAAATCAATCAATGTTAATAAAAAATATAAAATTTTTTTTGATAAAAAATAAACAAAAATAAATACAACAATCTTGACTCATTTTTGACAGTGTTGCTTTTTCGACCCAGTACTTTTTAATTGCTAAATTTTTTAACCGAAGTGATTTAAAAACCTTAAAATTATTTAACATCTTAACAGCAATCGTTGAAAAAATTGTGAAATAATTTTATTCAGAGTTGCCAAATAATTATTTGAAAAAAGCAATTGTTGACCTTTTTCGATGGAGCTTTTTTCAAATATTATTTCAAAATATAAAAGAGCCTGTGCGCCCCAGTAGTCTAGTTAGTAGCGTGCTGGCATATCTGTGTATGGGTTGTGGGTTCGATTCCCACCACAGGCACTGATCTGTTTTCGCTACAACGCGCCGCAGGCCATAGTAGCTAGTGCTCGGTTAGGGCAATATATAATTTGTAATTATATGTTTATTAATTAATAAAATAAAAAATAAAATAAAAGAGCCTAATCTTTGATATTGTTGTGTATGAATATATATATATCTCTGACCGATCGAACGATGAACTTTTCCAATACACTAAGTCTAAAATATTTCAAAATTCTTTCCATTTTCACTCAGAACATAAATAACGGATGGTTTTTATTAAAATAATACTAAACATATAAAAATTATATAGTAGGGGTTGCCGCATGTCATATTTAAAAAATGGTTAGAATCCATGATGATATTTTTCCAACTAATTTAACAAATTGGTTAATTTAAAAAAATATGTTTCATATATTTTTGAATAAAGATTTGCACAAAATTGTACAAAATTAAAATTTTTAAAATATCTTCAACCGTCTAGGATGTATATGCTATCAAAGTTTCAACTTTGTTGTCAATACTTCCACCAGAGGGCGCTTTATGGCAAAAAAAAAATGCAAAAACTTCGTAATGAAGCAAGGCATCTGGAAAGTTTGTTTGAAAAATGTCCAGCGGATCTAAGACGTGTCATTAATGAGTTAATAAACAAGAAAACAAAAGCCACAAAAATATGGGCTTGGAAGAAAGGTATTCTTTAGGTAAGTTAGTACAATTCAATTCAAGGTACCGTTTAGTTGGTACAGTTATGAAACTAATATGATTTCAATTTTCAACTAAAAATATGTGTCTTCTTTATTTAGCATCTAAATATCAGTTAAAGTGGAGCTCTGTGCGCCCCGATAGGCTAGTTGGTAGCGTGCTTGCTTATCAGCGTGGGGGTCGTGGGTTCGATTCCCACCAGAGGCAGTGGTCTGTTTTCGCTACAACGCGCCGAAGGCCATAGTAGCTAGTGCTCGGTTAGGGTATAGTAGTATATAATTTGTAATTATATGATTATTAAAGACCAAGTTATTGGTTTATCATGCCTTGGTACAAAGTCACCTAAACTATATGGTTACGGTATATGGGTACAAGAACACAACTGCCTTAAAAACACTTCAGAGTATACAGAATAAAGCCCTAAAAGTTGTCTATAACTTACCAACAACATTTTCTACGTTGTCAATTTATAATAGTATTTGTAGGCCAATTATGCCAATCCATACACTCTACAGGTATAAAGTGTTGATATATATATACAAATCTTTAAACAACATCGGTTATCATACTATTAACTTTTTGCAAAACCAGTCGGTCTTCAATACGAGGAACCGACAAAATTTATGGTTACCCAGGTGTAGGTTAGAGACCACAAAACAACGTATTGAGTACATGGGAATCTTTGAATATAATCAATTACCACCAGCTGTGATAAACCAGAATAGAATATCACTTTATAAATCGAGCCTTAAGGACCATTTGTTCCAAAATCTTGAAACGCTTCCTTTGTAATAGTGCAGTTTTTTTTTTTTCTTTTTATTTGAGGTTTATTTAGATGTAAATGAATATATTATGTAAATTGACATTTTTTTTTGTTTAAATAATTTTTAATATGTAGGTTTTTTTGCCAGCTTGCCTCAACAATGCCCTTTGGCGCTGAGGCGAAATATATTTTTATGAATAAAATTTGTACATGATATGTAAAAAATAAAAAAAAAAAAAAAAAAAAAAAAAAAAAAAACTCGAAAATATTTGAAGGATTTCATGAAGATTTCAAGAATATACTCATGGAATGCCAGAATGAAGTCTATTTAAGAGAAGAATATAAGTGTTAGCACTTTTCAACAACTAAACTAGGAAACGCTGTATTTATCACCGTAATTTATATTTTTGAAATCTATTTTTGGTATTTTTAACCTTATTGATTATGTACTAATTGTTTATTTTTATATGAAAAAAATTATTAAAACAGAATAATATTGGAAACAGTGTTTTATTTAAGTCGAAAGTAAATATATAAAAAATTTGGTCGGGAGTACTGAATATACTTTTATAGTATGGTAGACATAACTGAAAATATCGATGGCTGAAACCAAATAATGGGATAGTAGGTGTAACTATCTAAATTCGGTTGGCTACAAATTTGGTTCTCACAAAGAATCTGTTCTCTGTGTGCATACCACGGATGTTAAAGTTGGTACAATTGTACTTTTTTTGGTACATTTTGACCTTCTAAAGTACCGTGGTACTACCGCGACTCATTTGGTACAATTTAAAAATTTTTAATTTTTCCCCTTTTTAAATTTTTAGTATAGCAAACAAATTGTTATTGTGTCCTTTTTCATAGCATTTATTCGTTTTATGTAATGAGCGCTTAAAATATATGCGACCATATCCGACAGATTTAACGATTTATCATCATTTTGAGGATTTTGTAGATTTTTTTTTTTAAATATCGGAAATTTGACGATTTTTCACAAAATTTATCTGGCAGCTCTGTATGCGAGTGGTATTATGTTGTATAGAGCTCTTACATATATTGAAATTGGTGCAGCCAACTTCACTTTTATTTTGAATTTATTAAAATTCTGAAGAAGTGAAAATTAAATTAAATTATTGTTAAAGAAATGAAAGAAATAATCTTATATAAAATTTTGCGAAATTTGACAACCAACGTCAACTTTAATAACGAAGTATTAATGTGGTTCCATAAATTTACTCCTGAAAGTGTTATTTCAGGTAAAACAAGTAGTATTGTAAATCTTCTAGTAAAATTGTTCCTGAATGAAATTTCAAATATTGATTCAATAAATAATCACTTTAGAGCTTTAGCTGATGTTGAGCAACTGAAGCCGTTAAAAAATTAAAAAATTTGTAGTTTTTGGTCGGTAGTAGCTAATTTTCAAAATGAACTGAATGTCAATATGTTTCCTGACATTTCTAGAGTCGTTGCTGGAATTTAAGCCATTCCACACTCGCCTGCAAATGTGGAAACAGTTTTTTCTTTTCAAAATATAATAAAAACTAAGGAAAGAAACAGACTACAGATCAAGTCTCTTACAGACAAAGGATTGGTTAAGATCGACAAATTCATGCTGCTATGATGTAAAAATTCCAAATAGTATTACTTACCTAAACAAATAAATCCATGTGTTATTGTTAAGTTTTGTTTTTTTTTTTTTTGTGTATAAATTAATTTTTATGAACTTTTTTGTTGTTTTAATAAATAAAAAAAAATGGTACCGTGAAGGTCCAAAAAGTACAATGTTTTTTGGAGGTTGGTACAAAATTAAAAAACCCATTTAACATCCCTGTTGCATACAACCAAAGAGTATATACAAATAGAGAGACTAAACTTTCCAAGCCTTTCAGCAACAAAATACCGAACTCGGGCAAGCAAATGAAAACATATATTTTAAATTTTTTTTACATAAAAAAATAATTGCAACATGTTGACACAAAATTGTTGCTTACAACACTTACTTTTTATTTTGGTTATATTTTGTTATTTTCTATTAAAATTTCATATATATTATTTTTATCTTGTTTATTTTAACGTTAATATTTGAAATAAATAAAAAAAATTATTAATTTATTATTCAAAAACATGATAAAACTTAGTTTAGACTTTTAAATTTCTACATGTTTTTATTTGCTCGGATCGAGTTGACGAACAAATAAAAAGAGGGCAGATTGAGAGAGACTGAGTTGGATAGAAACTCACTGATAGAACTAATTTAATTCAGCTTTATGTTTTTCTGTAAGTATTTTTAAAAAGATGCATTAATTGTTGCAAATTGATTGTTCAGTTTGAGGTAAGAACATTGACAATTAAAATAAATAAGATTTTATTTTTAATTTAATCAATTCATTTATTTTATTAAAATCTCGATATTTCGAACAACGCTCCGTTGTTCATCATCAGGAGAAATATTTTTGTTTACATAAAAAACCGCGAAAAAAAATGTTTGTAATGTGCGGAATAATATCTTGTTTACTACTGTTAATATTATGCAGATAAAGAATTTAAAAATATACTTACCAATTATTTATTAACTTTTTTCTTAGTTCTGAAAGGAAAAGAAAGAAAAACACGTTAAATACTGTTGGTTTAAAAATTATTTTCAAAAACAGAAAAAAATAACTGCCCCAGAAAAAATGGTAAGAAAGAGGGTTGTTATGTTTTTTTTTTTTAAATTTCAGCCGCCGCCGTTTTAATCGGCTTTCATTCGGCAGCCGCATAATTTTTATTTAAGCCTCCAATTTTTTTTTATTAGAGCGCAATATACCAATTTTGTTAAAATTTTAATCAGTCGTGTTTGGTTGTAAAAGATGTAAAAAATAACAAAAATTCACAGAAAGAAAAAAATAAATAAAAATAAAGGAAAAATGCAAAAATGCAAAAAAAAATAGATTTTTACTTTATATATAGGAGCGCTGGTCTCCCATATTTTATTTATTTTATAAGTAACGCTTGTATTTTATTTTATATAATAGTTTTGTTTTAATTTTTATAAAATATATTTTTATTATTGTAATTTAAAGAAATTCCCAAATCAAACTGTGGTCCATGCTTGGGCCTATCACCTACAGACCCTCTTTCTTAGAAATCATTCACTACACGATAAATAGTGCGCTTTGTTTGCACGTTTGCACTCATCGTCACAGTAATCGATGATTGATTTTGATAACATGTTTTAACGATTAAAACACGTTGGTTTATCGAATATTTTTCCATAATAAATTTGCCACGTGTCTACTTCACGATTGCCAAATATGAACTGTCAAGACTAATGTTTACCAAAATGGCGGCAAAACAAAGTAGTATACCTTCCCGGCGGACACCCTGTATATGAACTTTTATTTGTTTTATTAACAATTAGCCAACCCAATTTAATGAAATCTTTATAATTAATAAGTTGAGCATATGCTTGGAAATGCTTTTTTTTTTGTTGATTACTGCGAAGATTACTGATGACGAATATAGCGAAATATCACAAGATTTTATCTAAAAATCGTCAAGATAACAAGAGTTAAAAAACAGCATTTTAAGCCGACAATTCTGCCTTCGCCGGTTTTTTAACCTGAACGCCGCCGTAGCTAAAGCGGTTGCGCCGCCGCCGAAAATTTAGGGTCGGGTTCTCTGGTAACGAACTCTTATCATAAAATTTTTAACTAAAAATCATTAAATAATTAAAATAGATTTAAAGAAAATAAATGTTCCTGTTTCTCAAGAATATTTATAAACCACAATACATGTTATAGTTAACATAGAACATTTATATATCGTTGAATTTTTCAGTTGTATATGGGGAACTTCAAAAATGTCCGAAACTTTGGGATAAAATATTTTCAAAAATTTGTTTTATATGACATGAATAACCTTTAGTGTGTATGTTAGGCGATGTTTAAACATGATAAATCCTTTGGCGTTAATCATTTATATTCAACGACGCAAAAATTATGGCGGTTTTAAGTTTCAAGCAAATTAAAAATATTAAAATTACTGCTATTTTCAATTTATAACGAGCTTTCAACCTCCGTACATTTACAAAAATAAAGCAAATCAAACATATTAGCTAGGTTGATACTAGTATTTCGATCTGGCTAAAGATCTCATCAGAACCCGAAGTTTTAGAAAAGTTAGAGCCTCCATAATAGGCAGAACTTTAACAAAAAACCTATTAATAATCAATTTTGCTCCATTCTTGTCTTCTTAGTAATCAAGCACGTGGTTAGGTCTTTTCCTAACAAGCATCATGACGTTACTAAACTTTGAAGACCAAAAATGTTCTATTTATATAAAAAATTTTTACTTTACAAGTAATATTTTTTACAGTTATATTAGTTACTGCTTTTGCTTGGATTAAATAAAAGCTGCATCAATTTATAGATCTCATTGCAATTATCACATTTTAATATATATATTACACAACCAAAAAGTGTAAAAAATACACTAAAAACTATTTTTGTCATATAAAGGGTCCTCCATCTAACGTTTTTTTTTTCAACCAGTGCTTATTTCGTGAATTGTAACACTTAGCTCATGTCTGATTTGACAGATAATTAGTTTTATTCTTCCGCTGAACGAATATGGTTGTGTATACGCTTGAACAACGCTGGGAAATATTGCGACATTACTTTCAAAATCATGGTAATGTTGCAGAATGTGTGTGAAAATTGCGTACGGATTTTGGAAGAAGAGAAGCACCGTCCGCTCCGTATGTTCGTTATCTTGTGAAAAAAGTGAAAGAAACTGGCATCCTCATCGATAAACCAAAGCGTGAAAAGCCAAAAACAGTGCGAACACCCGAGAATATTGCTGCTGTGGCAGAAAGTGTGTGTGAAGCGCCATCAACATCAATTCACCGTCGTTCTTAACAATTGAACATTTCGAAGCCAACTGACCATCCAATGCGTTTTCGCTTCGCTTAGTGGGCCTGCAAAAGCTCATTTTGGTCTTGGCGGGTATGTAAACAAGCAAAATTGTCGCATTTGGGGCACAGAAAACCCGCACGCATACATTGAAAAGCCGATACACCCAAAACGAGTCACTGTTTGGTGCGGATTTTGGTCCAGAGGCATAATTGGGCCATTTTTCTTCAAAAATGAGCAAGGAGTGGCCGTTACAGTCAATATTTATTGTAAATACACCCTTTTCCTAATTATCGTGTGCAGCGTTTTAAAAACAGCGGATTTCAAGAAAATGTTATTTTTTGTATAAACAAATGTTGAAATAAGTTGTGAAAAACCTACATTACTGCCAAATAACTAATTGCTGATTTTTTCTTATTCTTAGACTATAAAAGAGGTCTAAAAAAATATTTTTTTTCCAAATTCATATTTAATCCATTTCTATCTGGGGCCATAACAGATCAAAATTTCTGCCATGTGGCCGCCACGGCTGGCGCGTAGAAGGCGCAATCTGATTTCCAGGTGTTCAATAGTTTGTGATTTATCGACATAGACAAGTGACTTAACATAACCCCAAAGAAAATAATCCAATGGGGTTAAATCACACGATCTTGGTGGCCAATTAATTGGGCCATTACGTAAAATTATTTTTTCATCAAAAGTTACTTTGAGTAAATCAATTGTAGCGCCCGCTGAGTGGCATGTGCCACGTAATTGAGGTACGAATAAATGTTTCTATACCGTTCACCATTGACAGTAACATTCTGACCATCAACGTTTTTGAAGACATATGGGCCAATGACTCCGTCAGCCCATAAAGCGCACCAAACAGTAATTTTCTGTGGATGTTATGGTGTTTCGACAAAAGCTTGTGGATTCTCCTCACTCCAAATGCGACAATTCTGCTTACTTACGTACCCATTCAACCACAAAATGGTTCAGCCATAAAATGGAAGAAGTGCACGATGAGTTTGACGAATAGAACAATTATTTTGATTAAAAATTTCAACAATTTGCACGCGTTGCTCTGGTGTAAGTCAATTCATAATGAAATTTCAAAGCAAACTAAACAAAAAGCAACTATTAGCTGTTAAATGGATGGTCAAATAAAGCAGTGATGCCAACTCAAAGTTGTGACACTCTAAAAAAAACACGCTTTATATGAGTATATAGAAACATTTTGTATCGTTATTAATATTTGGTTTGCTCCATAAAATTTAAAGTCCTTAGAAGTTTTGTATGCCTTTCGAACAAATCTTTTTTGCACTTTATCAATTAAGTCTGTCGTAAGGATTCACTCTAGATACTCATCTATGTTCTCAAGACATGTTTTTTTTTTATTAAAAAATGACGAAACAAAATAATTAAATTTCCCTAAATTTTGAAAAAGTTCATATAGTTTTTGCGTTTAAAATTTTTAAAATGCCTTTTTCACTCGTAGGTGCGCCTTACAAAGTAGCTCAGTTCACGCAATACTTTAGATAATTTCAAATATAATTGTGAATGGCAGATGCAAAAAACATACATTTTATCAACATTTAATAAGTTTGCGATGTTCGTACTTCGTATAGTTTGTGATGTTCGTATTCCTGTATAAAATTACACCATTTTTTAAATACTGTTCTCAAAACACAATTCCTTTAAACGGCGCAAAAACCCTATGAAAAAAAAACTGCGGAAGTTTAAAAATCTCAACATTTAGCTTTCACTTGTAAACCACAATTTAACTTTTAATCAACCAACGATATGGAAATTACTATTTCAGTGAATGTATCTCCCAAGTCTAGTGACACAATTTTGTATTGGTTTGGATCTGAAAGTTAAAAGCTATCAGCAAAAAAAATAAAATAAATAAAAAACCTCTGGTAAGTTTCAAGCAATTTTTTAATTTTTCGACTTTTAAGTGGCCATCAATTCAATTTTGATGAAGACATTTAAACGTGAAACTTTGCACGTTATAGTTTTTAAATATAGTCAACCTAACTCTGTCCATCGTTTCGCTAAATTCCTAAAACCTTGAGAAATAAGAGGCATCTAAAGTCAGTTTCAACAGGTGTCGAAAATTTTTGAAGTATGCCATTATGTAGGTTTATGTATGTATTTTGAACATAATAGGAATGAATGATATCCTTGTAAGTATTTATTGTTGTTAAGGAAACAAACATTTCCAACAAAACATACACATATTAACTAACTTTTATAGTTTTATCAAAATGTATGCGGAAATATTAAGAAAACTTGGAAAATTAATAAATAAAACTAAGAAACATTAGGCTACATTCTCCGCCAAGTTGGTGATCAAATTTGTTTACTATTTCCCGTTACTCATCAAAGTATTGCTTTTACTAAATGATAAGTTTATTTTTAATATGAATTACCTACAAACTCATATGTAAAAAACTCTCTTAAATGGCGCCCAATGTGGAGCCTTAATCACAGAACTTGAATTTCAGGATTTTGTGTATCAAAAACTGGCTAGGTATTCTGTAGGACGATACATATTAAATAAAAATCTTAAATAATTTTAACAGTTTTAGTAAAAAAAAAATTTTCTTCCATTGTTTAGTTCAACGTTTTCGTAAGTAACATCGTCAAAATGATAGCAATTAAGGTATCGTTTTGATTAAAACGATGTCGTTTTTCTTAGGAAATATGCCCCCTGGTATCTTAAATTGTCTTCGTTTACGATGAAAGTGAGTTTTTTTTTAGGTTTACTTAAATAACTTAATCTAATAAAAAAGTATCCTCACTCTGTTGTCACAAGGTGTCACTAAAGGCGTAAAATTTTTAAATTTTTCTAAAAAAAAATTGCCAAAAATTGATATTTTAACATAAGTATTGGATTTTTTCGTTTTTTATATTTGAATATATTTGCAATACAAAAAAAATATTACTTTTAAAAAAACTTTTTAGTACTTATGTATATCTATCTAGTCAAGCTTTGAAATACTACACTTTTTTGTTGACTGCTTAAATGAATATCATAAGTTTACTGGAATATTTAAAAAAAAAAAGTATGTTAATTGATTTTAAAATTTTCTTTACTTTTTACACTCTGTATATTTGTTTATTAGGAGCACTAAAAGATATAACCAATTTTTTTCTTAAACTTTAAACGTATTTTTTGCTTGAAAGTGCCGAGAGTAATATTTTTGTAATCTCTACTGTTATGACTAACCAAAATGTCCGTAACTTTCGTACACTTGCAATATATTTTCTGTTTTCGTCAAACCTTATTACGCAAAAAAAAAAACTATTTGATATTTTTAACAAAATTAAAAAAAAAGTTGTAACAGTTTGATGTTTTTCAAAGGACTTATAGCGTTTTTATGAAAAAGGATATACAGGGTCCGCCATCTAACGTTTTTTATTTTCAACTAGTGCTTATTTTGTGAATGGTAACACTTAGCTCATGTCTGATTTGACAGATAATTAGTTTTATCCTTCCACTGAACATATATGGTTGTGTATACGCTTGAACAATGCTGGAAAGTATTGCGACATTGCTTTGAAAATCATGGTAATGAACAAGGAGTGGCCGTTACAGTCAATGGCGATCGTTATCGGGCCATGTTGAACGAATTTTTGTTTACAAAAATTGAAGAGCAGGATATTGGCAACATTTCGTTTCAACAGGACGGCGCTACGTGCCACACAGCCGAAGCTACACTCGATGTTTTGCACCCTGTTTTTGAAGATCGCATTATCAGCCGCAGAGCTGATGTCGTTTGGCCACCTCGAAGCTGCGATTGGACTATTATTTGTGGGGTGCCGTCAAAGATAAGTGTTACGACAACAAGCCAGAGACAATTGATGCTTTAAAGGACAATATTCGTGAAGCCATTGGTGAAATACAGCTGCACACAATCGATAATGTGCTTAAAAATTGAACTGATCGTGTAGGCTACTGCATGGCCAGCCGAGGCAGCCATTTGAATGAAATTATTTTCCATTATTAACCGGAAGGATTGTACTTTCAAATAAAAAAAGAAATTTGAGAAAATATTCAGTAGTTTTTTTATAGCATTTTAAAAAAAAAAAAGTTATTTGGCGGACGTTTTATGACTGCTATACGAGTCCTTACTGCGATCAGAATGTAAATAGGCGCAAACATTACTCATTTTATTCCTAGAATAAAAAATAATTTTTACGACATTATAAGGAGAATTTTAGCTTTTATACAAAATTCAGCTTTTACACCTCCCATGCGTTTTCTTGCGTAGATTTTCTCAAAAACTATGTTTTTTCTTAGTTTGACAAAAGAAACAAACATGCCAATTTTTATGCAAATGCGACAATTCCTTTTATTTTTGTTCACTCCTTATATGGAGACAAAGCACTATGACCCTCCTCCAGACGCGGTATTTTAAATTTGCCACACATGCGCCAAATGAGTGTTTTATAAGCAGAAGTTTATCCATTTCGATAGAAAACCAAATTTACAAAATATTTGATGAAACCATTTGTTGGTGGTGCAGTGCACGACTTGGAAGCAAGAAAGTGTTAAAGGCAAAACTTCGTAAAATTTCAAAAAATAAATATTGTAAAATGAAAACTATTTTCAAAAATCTTAAAAACCTATTTGTGTTGACGAGAAACCGTTGATAGTTAACCCAAAGTAAGGTTAAAGTTGAAGTTTTTATAAAAATCTCTTATTTTGATAAAATGACATACAGAATTCCAATTGGATACCGCTAAACGACATCGTATTCACTTGAAAACTTAAGGACGGATTTTACTGAAATTTGGCAGTAATGTTATAGTTAGTAGTTGTAGATAAGCCTTTAAGTTTGGTCAATATATATTAAAGTTAAGAGCGAAACTATTTCGCGTTGTTAGAAAAACGGAAATCGCCATATCTTCTCAAGTAAAGGCACAAAAGGTGTAATTTCTGCACTGTAGTTTTGTTTTCCTAACAGGCATAATTTATTTCTAAACTTATCCATTTTTATGGATTAATTTTTGAGATTCGCTCTAAACCTATTTTGGCACATATCGCGTAAAGTAGGCAACGAAAAACATTTGGTAAACGAATATATTGCTTTACAGTTTTATTAGTTTTTTGTTTTTATATACATCGAGATCATTTTTTTTTTTCATGTTTTTTGTTAATATATAACGAGCTTTCTTTCAACCTCCGTATATTTACAAAAAAATTAAAATCTATTGTTTATTTTTCGTGCCGAACACGTGTTATAAATTTCATTACAAAAACTCTTAGGCCGGTTTGAGGGTTAATAAGGATAATGACCCTGTGTGCAATGTTTCAGATTAATTTGTATACTTTTCTATCATAGATTATTTATACTAAAACAAACCCTATAAAATTCATCAGTAATACTTAGTGGTAGAAACATTTTTGTGTATGTGTGCGTGTTTGTTTTCTTTTCTACCCTCTAAGGACTTCTTTGCCGTCTTCTTCTTATTCTTCCACTACTATTTATGATACAGTTTGTAGTTGTCTATAATTGTTAACTTTTAACTTTAACTACATTTACCAAAGTAAAGTTGCGTGACCACAAGCACTCAAATAAACTTAAAGTTCTTTAGATTTTCAAAATGTTTCCTCTGTTTTTTGTTTGTTGTAAAGTCATCAAACACAAAAAAAACCGACACAAATTCATTTATATACACTCTAAAAAAATTGTTGTGAATTTGCT
Organism: Delia radicum; assembly: GCA_021234595.1. Classification (NCBI taxonomy): domain Eukaryota; kingdom Metazoa; phylum Arthropoda; class Insecta; order Diptera; family Anthomyiidae; genus Delia; species Delia radicum. The sequence goes on from CM037853.1 coordinate 87,562,902, forward strand.
ACTTTAAATTGGGTAAATTGTTGTGTAATATTACGCATAGGGAGTGAAAATAAACATCAAATGCGTAAAATTAGTTTGTACACATTTTGATTAACAATAATACACACATAATGTAGAAACAGGCATTATTTGTCTATAATTGAACATTATGTGCGCAAAATTTGAATTTTGTTAATAAAATAGTTTTTTTTTTTTACTCTTATAAGTTTGTAAATTTACTAACTTGCAATAGTAAAAGAATTAATAGCATTTATTGTAAAAAAAATATGAGAAATAAAAAATTATTGAAATATAATTGTATTCCGATTAATTATGACGGTAATATGAAAATGAAAATTTAATCTGACGACGAAAATAATATGCTTGCACTATTTCATAAGCGTTGCTAAAATAGCCTTTAATGGAAAATAATATTGTTGTTCATATGAAAGACGTGTCCTTTCAAGCATCTAAAAACGACACCAAAAGCGGCACCAACGGCATTTACTAAAAAAATAAACTATTGGAACTACTAATCTTGAAATAAAAATTTCGTGTAGAAAATCATTATAATATTGTCTATACCACTGGCCCAGTCGTCTTCAGCAAATGTCATTTAAAAATAGTGTTTGGTAAGAAATTGCATGACAAAACCAACACCAAGTGCAGCAGTTGTTCCAAACATTTCGAGCCAATACAACTTTAACGAATCAAATTTTTTTGGTTTTTGGTTCTTTTACCAGATCAAAAAGAAAGAACAAATTTATTCCAATCATTCGGAATTTTATACATAAATAAAAAAAAAGTAATAAAGATATTTCATTTCAAAAAAAGCTTGTTTTTAGAAGTATTTTTTATTGTTTTTTACGCACAAATTTAGTAAAATTTCACATTACTTTTAGTATTTGATATAATTTTATACGCAATTTTCACGTAATTTTACACGTTTAATGTGCACTAATTTACAAATAATGTGAGTAATTTTTTTTTTATTAAACAAGTAAATTTACCCAACTTATAGTACAGTTTCCTACTATAAGTTGGGTAAATTTAAACAAAAATTAATCAGAGTGCACATTCTATTAAAATTCGTTAATAGAAAAGAAATATTTAGTTTTTGCCATTGTTTCCTTAAATTTAAATCTGTTTAAAACATTAACTTTTCAATTTTATTAGAAAATTGGTTTTTATAAAAACCAAAAACAATTATGTCTCTGCCGATTTCCTGACCTACTGTCAATATAAGTTTTTATCTTATTAAGGGCGAGTAACTTTTCTAAAAATAACTAGAGGTTAACTTTAGTCACAGATATTTCCATACAAATTTAACATTCATAACTATGATTAAGCCATAAACTTTGGTTAATATGGGATAAGTTAACAGGTGTAAATAAAGGATTTACTAAAATTGGGTGGGTGTTTTCATGTAAGGAAGCAAATACAAGTATTAAACTTACTACTTTTACAGGGTGGGCCAACTTCGACTGACAGATTTGAAATGGTTACAACGTTTTTATTTTTATAGTTTTTAATTTTATTTTCTTGCAGATAATATAAAATTTAATAAAATTGTTTAATGTCATCATACTCAATGCAAGAACGTGTAAAAATTTATAAATTTTATTATGTTTCCGGACAACCAATTGTTATAACACAAAGAAAATACCGTCATCATGTTAGTACAGCAACAGCTCAAAGTGTAAACATGATAAGAAGCGTAATTACTTTGTTTTGAGAACCAGGGTTCAGTAGGTAATGAACCACGAAGAACTGTTGCACGACCTGTTCGCAAGTTGTGAAATTGTGGATGCTGTATGAGAAAGTGTACACACGGATCCATCTGAGTCTACTCGTCGACGTGCTTCTAAAATGGGAATCTGCAGAATATCACTGCGGCGCATTCCAAAAGTTGAAATTTTTTACATCCGGTAGTTCTCAATAATCCTGACATATGGTTCCAGCTGCAGCTTATACTGCGAGAGATACAATGGCGATTCTGCGAAAACTTTTTGATGACCGAATAATTTAAAAAAAATGCTGAAACCTTGTTTCACAGTTTGGACGGTCCCTGATTTTTTTTTTTTGTGTAGGATTTGAAGGGACGGGTTTCCGTCAGCAAACCACAAAATATTCAACAACTTAAGCAGAATAGTCGCACACAACTTACAGAATTGGAGACAGAAACGTTGGACAACGTAATGGAAAATGTCTTGAAAAGACCTGGTAAATGCCAACACGAAAATGGATGTCATTTATGGATGTAATTTTTCATACTTAGCTAAAAAAACACATTTTAAGTTATACTTTAATTTAAAAAACATAAAATAATTAACTGGAAAATTGAGAAAGATATAAATAAGCATTTCAAATCAGTCAGTCGAAGTTGGCCCACCCCTGTAAAAAATTATAAAAATACGAACATAGAAAAATGTTTTGCCAACAAATTTGTAATTAAATTTTTGTTTGATTTTAAAGTAAATTTTAATTAAAATTTTAAACAATTTCAAAACGTGTTCTGATGATGGGAACCTAGAAAATTCCCGAAATAGATCTATCAACACGTTCCTGAAAGGGTCAAATAATAAATTTGAAAATAAAAAACTGTATAGATTATTTGTTAGGACAATAATAAAGAAATATAATAAAGAAATATAGAGTATGGCCTCGAACTTGAATAATTTTCATTTTCATTGCACAATTAAAGGTCAAAAAAACATAATTTTTATTTTTAATAAAAATTATATCAAACTTATTAATAAAAAAAAAAAAAAAAATTAACATTAATTAATGACAATGACAATTATGTCGTCTGTCATATATAATAATTAAAAATTATATAAATTCATTTAGTATATTACTTCGATATTTTAAAGCACTAGTAACATAATAAAAAAGTTTATTCCAACCATCACAAAAATTCCCATTTAAAATATTTATCAACTCATTCTCTTCAATGATCGCTTTTCCAAAATGTCTGATTCTAAATTCCTTAAAAATTGGGCATATTGAAATAAAATGTTGCAGGGTTTCATCTTCCCTCATATTACACAGGGTACAGGTTTTGTTATCTGCATTTCTATAATTATTTGCATTTAAAGGCAGTATATCGCACCTTGTTTTGAAAATTACAGATATTTTGTTTTGGTTCCATTTATGGTTTATATATTCTCCACCAATGTCATGATTTAGCAGTCTATAAAAACGCGTTTCACTGGATAATGCTTTTCCTTTCATTTCACAATAACTTCTATATTTTAGAATTTGCAGCAAGGCCGATCCTCTTCTGATCCATTCTTGTCTTGGCATGTTTACGTAATCAAATGATATATTATAATCTGATCCTAAATCGTTGAGTTCCTTAGCCCAAAATATTTGTTTGTTAAGTATCATGAGCGTAAGTTTATGTGGTAGTCTGTCATCACTGTATTTAAAGATCGTATTAAAAATGTAGTTAAGGTGTAAATTGAGGGTATAAAAATGATTGTCTTCCGAATTTGTTTCCAACGATAATGCATAATTTGGTATAAAATCGGGCAGCCTTAATATTCTCTTGATGAAATACCTTTGTAGTTTATCTACTTCCTCAAACTGACTATATCCCCAAACTTGGGCCCCATACGACAGTACAGATCTGCATACAGATTGGAATAGACGCCATTTTGATTCTAGTGAGATTGTGGATTTATTTAAAAAGTTTTGCCAGGTTGCATTAATACTGCTTTTAGCTAGAATGTTACGTTTACTAACATGTTTTGCGAATGAAAGTTGCGGAGTTAGGACTACTCCCAGGTAGCAATATTCATTTACTATTTTGACTTGTTGCCCTTTGTAAACAAAACTTTCTTGTCTTGAGAGCCGACCACCTTGCCTGAATACCATCATCTCTGATTTAGCTAAATTTACTTCCATATTCCACATATCGCAATATTTTTCTAAGTTTTCTATCATTTTTTTCATAACATTCATATTATCTGCCAACAGCACGATATCATCCGCGTATAGGAGTAACCTTACATTCAATTCGCCAACCACCAGGCCTCCTTCCAACATATCATGCAGATCATTGAGATACAAAGTGAACAACAAAGGTGACAAAAGGCAGCCTTGTCTTACACCAGAATACGTATTAAAATGTTCCGAAACTTCCTTTCCAGTCCAAACAGCAGATTTTGTGTTTTCATAAATATTTTCAATTAAATTCACAATTTTTGTGGATAACCCAATACTATGTAATTTGTATGTTAATAGAGCTCTTGGTATTTTGTCAAAAGCCGCCTTGAAATCCACAAAAAAGGCGTATACTTTCCGCTTTTCATGCAATTTTAGATGAACAATTGAAGTTAAATTATATACGTTATCAACAGTGGAATATTTTGGCCTAAAACCAGATTGAAACTCATTTAATATATTATTTTTTTTTCCACCCAATTTCGTATTCTTGTATTTAGGACACCCACTAGAACCTTTGCAACGCAGTTCATAAACGAAATACCACGATAATTGTTGGGGAGATTAGCATTACCTTTTTTAAAAATAGGAAATATTATAGTTTCCCCAAACGATTCATCGACTCTCCCGGCTTCAAATATAACATTATACATTTTTCCAAGTTCAACGATAAATTCCTGTGAAGCATTTTTCAAAAATTCGTATGGAACTCTGTCAACGCCGGGGGCTTTATTGGCTTTTGCTTTACCAAGTTCTTTGCGAATTTCTTCAATATTTATTTCCCTATCCAATTCTTCAACAGTATTAAACATGGGTGCATAATGTATATTATGTGATACTTGTGGTGGATTTAGTAGTCCATCGAAATAAGTTTTAAAAACGTTTGCTGTTATTTGTACACCAACTTGAAAATTATGTCCTCTTATCTCTTTAGCAATCTTCCACCAATCCCTTGCGTTATACGATCCGTTTATTTTTCGTTCCATCTCTAAATTGTCTTCTTTTTTACTAATTTCACATATTTGTCTATAGTGACTTTTAGCTTGTGTATAGTTATCTTTGTCTAAGGAGTTATTTGTATTTCTGAATTTGTTTAGCATTTCAAATGATAATTTTCTAGCTTTCGCACATTCTTTATTGAACCATCTGCTTTTAAAATTTGTACTATTGCCATTTAATTGTAGATGCTGTTTTGTTGATAATTGTATAACATTTACTAAATCTTTTAAGTTTTTTAAATTTCCTTGTGATTTTTTCATATTAAGGTTTTGGTTAAGTTTACATAAATATCTTTCTTTGTCTGGATCTTTCCATTTTAGTTTTGGAAGCAATTTTAATTGAGTTTTTTCTGTAATTTCATCATTAAAACTTATATTCAATTTTAGAGGCATGTGATCAGACCAAATCTTCGGCTCCACTACAAATTTCTCCACCAACTCTAATGCTTCGTATGTAGTAGCACATATGTCATTTACGGAATTTCCTACTGTACTGATAAATGTATAATTTCCTTCTTCATCTCCCTTTGTTCTTCCATTTAACACAATTAAGCCATAGTCATCACTGAACTCCATGAAACTTCTGCCTTTGGCATTTATTTTGTCGTCTTTTGACACTCTACATTCCAAACCAGCTTTAAAGTTTTCTTTATACGTTTCATCTACATTTTGTTGCATATTACCGATTCTGACATTCATATCACCGACCATTATAATGCTTGTGTCCACAGTATCTCTAAAAAAAATCTTTAACTTCTTCAAACTCCTTATTCCAATCTGCACCACGTATATATAATGGTAAAATACATAGCTTTTTCTCCTTCGATTCTATTCTGATAACATCTATTCCATTCACTGTAGCAAAATTATGTCTTATACCCTTTTCTTGAATACACTTTCTAATACCATACACGCAACCACCACTTGCTCTTCCAAATATACTTAAACGTTTAGCCGGTTTCCAGAAAAGATCAAAATCTTATAAAAAGATCAAAATCAAAATCTTATCAAACTTATTATAAAAATATTATAATTATAAAAATAACCTACACTCTAATTAATTTCTGTTGAAATTTACCCAACTTATAGTAGGAAACTATACTTCTACTATAAGTTGGGTAAATTTACTCTATGTGTGTAAATGAAAAAAAATACACACATTACGTGTAAGTTGGTCAACAAAAAGTTTGTAAATGTACTATGCAAGTTAGTAAAAATGTAATTAAATTTAGAAATAAATGAATAATTTTACTGAATTTTTGAGTAAAAAAACATGCTTTACTTGTAAATATACGGATAAAATGCGTAAAAATACATTTTTATATGCGTAGAAAGCCCCGGAAAATGCGTATATTTACCTTGCGGTAAGAAATAAAATCAGCCCAAAAAATGTTTCAAAAAAAACAAAAAATTAATTTTTAGAAAGAGTTTTATTAATTTGTTGTATAATAATAAATTTAATAATAAAATATACATAAATATAATATAAATATTTGTATATAAGTGGTTGTACATATACAGAGCTTTAAAGATTGAATTCTATTTTGAAAAAATCAATTAGAATTTTTTTAAATCGAATGATTTTTTTCTTAATCAATCGCAGAGAATTCATTCTTTGGAATTTACTAGTAGGGAATTCAATCAAGTTAGCTCATCGAATGAGCTAATTGAATTAAATCATTGGGAATTCAATCGTTGGGAAATCAATCGTTGGGAATTCAATCATTGTGAACTCAATAATTGGGAATTGAATAATTTTTCTCAATTGATTTACAATTTGGGAATTGCCGTAATCTGCGAACCTTAAAAACATTGCCAGAATTAAAAAAATTGCTAAAATTGAAAAAAAAATTTAGTTAAAATGAAAAAATGCCCAAAAATTTAAAACAATTTCCAAAATTTAAAAAATCGCCAAAAATGTAAAAAATGTAAAAAATCACTTAAATTGAAAACAATCGACAAAATTTAAAAAAATCTCCAAAATTAAAAAAAAAATCAGTAAAATTTGCCAAAATTGAAAAATCAACAAAATTAAAAAAATTGCCAAAAATAAAAAATATCGCCAAAAATGAATAAAATTGCTAAAAGTGAAAATATCGCCACAATGAAAAAAACAAAATATACAAACGGCAAAAGTAAAAAGTCGAGGAAATTAAAAAAAAAACAACAATAATTGATAAAAAAAAAGATCAAATTGGAAAAAGTTGTCCGTGTCTTTTATTTGTCTATGTTAGTTTTTGAAACATAGGCGATGTTTCAAATATATACTCTTTTTTATCTGCGATGCTTACTTTTCGAGAAAATGGCGGTTTACGAATCCAGCCAATCAAATCGAAATTTAGGATCGTTGTAGTTGTAATGGGGTTGAGTTTTGAACAATGGTGCAACCATTTTTCCTCTAGCTCCATTAGTTTTCGAAATATGTACCTTTTAAAAATCGACTAAATAATTACCGCCTATAACTCAAAAAATAAAAGAGCTACTGGAATAATGTTTGCACCGGTTTTAAAACTCAACCCCAATACCGGTCATAGTTTTCGACCTGATTGGCTAGCTTCTTTGATCGCGTTTTTCTCGAAAACAAAGCATTGCAAAGCAAAAAGAGAATTTATTTGGAACATCGCCTGTGTTTCGAAAACTAATAATGTACATTAACAATTATTTTAAATTTCCCGTCAATATTTTTAATTTTTTTCAATTTTAGCTTTCATTCCAATTTGAACACATTTTTATTTATATTGATTTTTTTGCAATTTTTTATTTTTAATTTTGAAATTTTTTTACTTTTTTTTAAAATTTTAGCGATTTTTTTCATTTTTTATCTTTGCATAAGCTTCACCAATTTCCTTAAACTTTAATTTTTGTAAAGCCTTTTTGCGATAAGCCTTTTTAATTTCATATTCGCTAGAACTACGGGTAACTTCCAAAATCTTATAGTAATCTTTACGTTTTGATTTTTTCAATGCAAATTTAGCATCGCGTAACAGTTTTTTAATCTCTGGACTCTTTTGTATTTGTAAAGCAGCCTCATAATCATTACAACATTCATCGAATTCTCGAGATCATTGTAGCAGCGTGCACGCAAAAGTAAGGCTTTCAAATATTTATCTTTGATTTAAGTTAGTATATTTACAAACTTTGTGCGTAAAAATTTTATTTAACAAAATAATACTACTTTTAGGCATAATGTGTTTAATTGTAAACACATAATTGGTAAAAATACTGTAAGTGGGTATTATTGTATATAAAAGTGTGCGCAAAATAGTTTTACGCATTTTTATGTATAAATTTACCTAATTTGCGTAATAATACATGAAACTTTACTCGTTTTATAGTAGTAAATTTACAATCATTTTTTAGAGTGTATACAGCTAAAGCACTTACCCCCACCGAAGTAAAATAATAAATCAGGGCTATGAACCAAAAAGCTTCAAAAAGTTCGGCAACTCTCCATCAGGAGGCGAGCAACAATTGTTCTAAGACTTATTATCTCTCGCAATTACAGTGTTGCCGTGTTTAACGACCTTCATCTTTCCCTACCTTTCATCTCTCAACTAACCTCTATCTAAAGAAAGCAACACATTTATAAATAGAAAGAATTTCCTGAGTGTTGCTTCTCTTAAAAATAAAAAAAATATTTAATGTTGTGGTATTCCGTGAGAGCCAAAAATTGGAATATAAGTTAATTGGTAATTGCTTTAGGACACTTGTTTTGTTTTGTTTAAAAACAAGATATAAAGGGTTAGTAAACACGACCGTACTTTGTCTTTTTTACAAGTTTGCTATAATTTTTATTAAAAATAAAAATTATGTTTTTTCGACCTTTAATTGTGTAATTGCTTACTTCCCCTTTACATCTTGTTTTTAAACAAAACAAAACAAGTGTGAAAATAAAAAGGAGAATATAAACAAAAAGCGTGTATTGTATATCTACCAGAGCTAGAGCTTGAACGTAACGAAAAAATTTAAATGTAACTGACACTAATAGAAAACATATGATTTTCTATTGTTGATTTACTTGAATAAACGTCACTACATTGCTAGGTCTGTCAAAAAAACAGAGTAGTATTTGGAAGATGACAAAGCCAATTGTGACAATTTTTTGTTGTTGTTTTTGTTTTTTCTTTGATATTTTAAATTTTGAATCTCGCTCCTAGACGAGGACAAGAAATTCTCATTGAGTTTGTGATTTAACATAACAAATATCTCTAGAAATTCTAATAACAAAGTCCCCTGAAGATTTCCTTAGGCAGGAATGAAATCCGGATAGGGACACGCCTACATCAGATTGCTTTTCACAATTTGTTAAATAAGTTTTGGGACTTTAGCACATTTAATTACTATAAATGCAATTAATGTTTATCCCGATGAAAATAAATTTAAATAACAAATATGCAGGTGCTTGTGCAAATTTAAATGTAACTGACACTAATAGAAAACATATGATTTTCTATTGTTGATTTACTTGAATAAACGTCACTACATTGCTAGGTCTGTCAAAAAAACAGAGTAGTATTTGGAAGATGACAAAGCCAATTGTGACAATTTTTTGTTGTTGTTTTTGTTTTTTCTTTGATATTTTAAATTTTGAATCTCGCTCCTAGACGAGGACAAGAAATTCTCATTGAGTTTGTGATTTAACATAACAAATATCTCTAGAAATTCTAATAACAAAGTCCCCTGAAGATTTCCTTAGGCAGGAATGAAATCCGGATAGGGACACGCCTACATCAGATTGCTTTTCACAATTTGTTAAATAAGTTTTGGGACTTTAGCACATTTAATTACTATAAATGCGAAAAAGTGTTCAATTTATTTTTGATCAATGGTGATAATCTGTAACTTCGACCTCATATATTAGTTCTCATTTAGTAGGAAAACTAGGTTATATGACTGTTTGATGTTTTGCATTTGATTGTCACTTCTTTCAAAACGTGTTCTAATGATGGGAACCTAGAAAATTAATATAAATTAATAAATTTGAAAACAAAAGCTATAGATTATTTGTTAGGACAGTATGCTAATAAGGAAATATAGAGTATGGCCTCGAAATGTAATAACTTTCATTGTAAAAGTATTATTTTGTCTTTTTTTGGTGTTTTCCCAGTTTTCCCGTTCTTGCTAAAATTCAATTTACACCATTTCGGTTCCCTTTATATAATGTATAAAGTTTTGAACAAAAAAAAAGTTTGAAATATTTTGATTTAAAAAAATACATTACATTTCTTTATTACATGTTACAACACAAGTATCCATGGATACCTATTTCTTTCAAGTTCTTAAAAGTAAAGAATTACACTCAAAACTATGCATATTCTTTGAACTTGTCCATGCACATTCTTAAGAAAAGAATAATATATATCATTTGTATTTGTCAATTCAAAGCGAAATGACAAAAGTAAATTATCCTTACAATCAAAGAGATAATAATAGGAAAAAAAAACGGAATAATAATAAAACATTCATTCATGTTACACATATGATGCTTTATTTCTAAACTCTCCCACTACAGAAAAATAATAAGTCGGCGAAGTAGTGACCCCGTCTTCTAAAAAGTGACCAGTTTTGAGCAAAAGTATGTTGAAAAAAATTTTGAAATAAATAATTATCGATAGACTTTTCTATGGGCTATCGACTGGTGACATCAGCTTTTCAAATATTGCAGAACTTTGTCCGATATATATATATATATAATCGGTTTCAGCAGATGTCGAGAATTTTTGAAGTAGCCCATATACAAATCAAAGATTTTTTAACACATATCTCTTGAACATAAAAATACCTTTATGAATATTAGGTATACTTTATGTGTTTAGAAAGAAAGAATATTTATCTGGAGGTAAAAGACTGTTGGTGAATTTTGGGCAAAACTCGTGTCCCAAATTTCTTACGTACTATAAACTCCTTCTATTTTCGACACTCATTATATGAATTGAGGGCATTGTGCGACACAATTCAAAATTAAGTATTTCGAAAACAAATAATTATACCTCTCTGAAAATTTGTATATCGATTTAAAAAAAACGATCTTTCATTTAAAAATATAATGATTTTTTTTTTTTCATCTTTCAATGTTCCAGTTAAGCACAGTAAATTCAAATATTAAAATACTTTTTCTCAAAAACTGTGACTTTTTAGAAGTTTGACCCTTAATATTTCGTCCACTGATTTGAAAAATTAAAAAATTTGTTCCATGAAATTCTTATATGTTATAGGACACACTTTCTTGCAAGTTTCAAGTAAATCCGGCAAACTTATTTCGAAAGAGGAAGAGATCAGAAATAAAATATCATATGCAATAATATCACTTATGTTGCGCTCATTCTTTTCCATTAATTCAATCAACATCCTCATCATATCTAAACCCAAGTGGCATATTTATATAACTATGTAGAATTCTACATACAAATGTTCCTAAGGACTTGAAAGCTTTTCATATTATTCACATAATCATAAAGTTTTGCATACATCAACCAACTTGCAACACTCTACCATACAATCTAAAAAATAGATAACTTGCAAGTTTTCTGTTGATACCTTTAAAATGTATATAAAATTTTTTATATGCACTGAGAGTATTATCTGCATGTTATTAATGAATTTTTACATTAAATCAATAAAACTACACCATTGAAACTTTTCATTAAGTTAATGAAAGTTTTCATGATATTCTATGAAAAATATTATTTTATTAATAAAAAGTTTCATACACTCAATGAAGAAGTTTCTTTTAAAAACTGGTTTCATAAAAAGGATGAAGGTGTTCATTAATTTTAGGAAAATTTTCCTTTATACTGTGGAGAAAAGTTTCATTGATTTACTGCAAAAATTTCACTATTTTTCGTCCAACAAAATTCTCTCAGTGTTGTTAAAAAGCTTAAGCATCATAAGTACAACCAAGACTATTCGAAAGGATACATTCTAATGATTCAATTAAGGCTCTTATCTTTAATCCTGCAGTGAATTTATTGATAGTTTTTGTTTTAAATCTTCATTGTTCATTGTTTTCTTCATATTTTTTCTTCAAACTCATATAACAAGCATAAAATTATGAAAAAGAATAAAATCAATTTAATCCCTCTTGTAGTTCTACAACACACACATTTAAAACTTCATCAATTTTATTTTTTTTTTTTTCAATCTTTTACGCATGATAAATATTATTGATATTGAATGGTTTATTATCTATTGATCAATTGATATGATAGCAAATATTTTTTTTGTATCATTATGTAAGGATTTTTCACATCAAAGAACTCTAATATTGTAAGATTTATTATTTGCTTAAGTTTTGTATTGAATACATTTACTAGGGAAGCAATATTTAACTTGTTCTTTAAATTAGGAAAAATGCGTAAATTTAATTTTTAAAAATTGCTATAAATGGCAACATGGATTTTCAATTAATATTTGACCCGGATTGGTTTCATTCTGGCAAATAAATGGTAGAACCTGATATACGTACTTGCTGGTATTTTTCATCTTTCCCGCGGTAAGATTTTAGTTCAAATCTGAAAGAAATTATTGTATTCTTAAATGATTTGCTTGTAACAGAAATGGCGCCCAACATAGGATAAAAAGTATGGTAGTTAAAAATGTACTTCAGCAGCAGTAACACAGGGTTTAATATGGGTTAATTGGGCTCTTAAATAGCAGATCCCAAACTGATTAGCTTATGTATTTTTTTATTCACTTTTGGGCACCATCCATGTAACTCTCGATAACTTTCCAATTACAATTGTCAAATACACCTTCTGCAATTGTAATTCAGAAAATATTAATTGAAATTCAGAATTTCCATTTTAAATTCCGTTAATATCAAGTGAAATCTATATTTTCCATTTGAAATTCAGAAAATATCAATTGAAATTCAGATTTTCCTTTTGAAATTTACAAAATATCATATTAAACTCAGAATATCCATTTGAAATTCAGAATATATCATTTGAAATTCAGAAAATATCAATTGAAATTCAGAAAACATTATTTAAAATTCAGAAAATATCAATTGAAATTTAGGAACTCATCAATTGTAATTCGGAAAATATCAATTCAAATTCAGAAAATATCAATTGCAATTCAGAAAATATCACTTGAAGTTCGGAATTCATTAATTCAAATTTAGAAAACTTTCATTTCAATTTCATTTAATATTTTCTGAATTTCTAACGATATTTTCTAAACTTCAATTATACATGTATTCGTACATTATTAGATTAACCATATATAATTGTATATATCATATCCGATTATATATTGGTTGATATGTAATAAGATGTGGCATCGTATTAAAAAAATTTGATGCAAAAAGTTTTGTTTATATACATACATACAAACATATCTATTTACATATAATAGCATGCAATAACATGTAAACATGTATGTAAACGTTTTTACTCGGGCATGTTATAAAAGTATTTTGTGAATATTCGTATTATATATAAATATATCTGAACATTTTATTGTATCATATTAGATGTAATCTAATACAATGAGACATTATTTGATACAATTAGATATAATTTGATGTAATTAGATATAGTTTCATACAATTAATTTATTTTTGTATTTTTCAAAAACCCAACCGAGCTCCTTAGGCCATATATTTTTGTCCTCATCCATATCTGAATTGTGTTCTTATCCAAATGTATCAAGTTATATACAAATTACATCTATGTATGTAAATTTATATATATATATACAATTACATCTGACATATAATCATATATAGATCGATATGTAATTATATATTTTTACATATTGTATTGTACTATATGAAATGTAATATAAAGCAAGATATAATTATATATTTAAGATATAATTTTATATGATTTTATATGAATATATATTTTGCAATATATCATTATAAATAATTGTATCACGCAATATATAACTATATCAAAACTTGTTACTTCGGTACTCATTTTGGACAGATCTGGTGATAGAACTAAGCCCTTTCAAGGGCAACAAAATAAAAATGTACAAACATTTTCTTATGACAAATAAACTTAAAATTTTCTTTTTAATTTTTATTGTGTTTGTTATTTGTTGATTTTTAAAATTTTTAAAACTTTAGGTAAACTTTAAATACATATATTTTTTTTTAGATTTTTACAGGAAGAAGAAACTATTTTTATTGAAAAATTTAACTGCCAGACTACTGCAGTTTCGTCCCGTCAATTAAATATCTGTATGCACCATAACTTGTTTTGACGGCGATTGCTCGGCGGATTAATCAGTACTTATAAACACTTTTACAAATGAGTGAAACATTTAAAAATGTGGGTTTGTTTCATCTTGTCTTTGTTATATATTTATTTGGCCCAAGCGTATTAAAATTAGTTGAATTCAAATGTTTTAAAACCAACTTTTAATTATTGGATTTTTAAAATTAAAAAACAATTTCTAACTATCTAAATGATATTATAGATTGGAAAATAGCAGAGGAGACAAGCAGGTTGCATCATTGCCTGATATGTTTAATATACATTCTGGACAATTTTGAAAAGATCTTAAATCAAAAACAACAAAAGAATTCAATTCACAGATTTTGGCAAAAGTACACTTTATGGGGCGTTCCTTAACAAAAAAAAACCCCTCGGGAATTAAAAAAGAAAATTTTTTTTTATCTTTTTTGAATCTGTGGGGACCGGGGGCCCCGGCCCCAAAAACCGGTATGCGTAGAAACATATAAGTGTGGGTACTCAAATAAAAGGAAATTTTCTCAAGATTGATATTATTTTTATGATCCATAATACGTAGGGCCCTTTAAGTATATTTTAAGTACAAAAATGGGCAGGAATTTTTAAGTGTTTTTTTTTTTGTTATTTTTGTAAAACTTAGTGTTCAAATAATGAATTGTACATGAACATATGACTTGTTAGTTGCTATCGTTGGCATTACCCAGGGATAACCGCGTGGAGGTGATAGTACTAAATTTATTGGCTAAAGGGTTTTCGTTTCCAGTCCAGCTTCGCTGAGAAAGTTTTTCTGCGTGACCTGCCTTCGGCCGGGCTTAGAAGGTTTCTCCTATGTGATGTGCAGTTTAGTGACTCCGCTGAGTAAAGTTTCTGTGTGACCGGCCTCTGGCCGGGTTTAGGGGTTTTCTCCTATGTGAAAGGCAGTTTAACGGATTCGCTGAGTAAAGTATTTAAATTTTGCGATTTTATCAAAAATATTTATTTTGTTGTAATTTCGATGTATTTGTACGTGTTTCGTGTAATAGTGCTGCAGGCAAAATTTATAAACGGGTGTAGAGGGCGCTACGTTTCATAGATCCTAAAAATAATTTCATTTTTGAAATCCTAAGGAAATTTAGTTTCATTATAGTACCCACACTTGTATGTTACTACGCGTACCGGTTTTTGGGCCCTGGGGGTCCCTTCGGGTGCCGGCTCACTTAACCGAAAATAGAAAAAACATTCCTTTTTTTATTCTGGAGAACACACCCTAAAGTGCAGTTAAGCCCAAATGTTTTAAAGAAGAATATTTTTTTTATTTTATTGTAATTTAGTGCAATTGTTTTGTTTTATAAAAATGAAATTAATTTTTGTTGAATGAAATGAATTTTAATATTTTTAAGTAATGTTGGTACAATTTTTGTTGGCATTTTAATTAAAAGCTTTAAACCTCATTTTGTATTATATTTTCTTTGAAATTAAAAGATTCTAAATAAGTAGCAAACAAACAAAAAAAACTATTTCTCTAGCACGCTTGACTTACAACAAAATTCTCTTTTATTAACATCAATTTTAGAAAATTGTATTTAGTTCTACAACAAAAATATTTTCTTTTTATTCGTTCATTCATTCATTCAATCCACAGTTTCCATTTAAGGAAAATTAATAGCAGGCATCAACAGCTACAAAAACATACATTTGTGCCATATCCAAAAACTCCACAGAGATTTTCAATATATTTATTAGCCTGTTATTTTGATATGGTTTGGTGGTGGTACTCGTATAACGAATTCCTTAAATATCTATGTTTATAATAGAGTTGATCGAAATTTAAAAGAGACTTGTGCGCCCCGGTAGGCTGGTTGGTAGCGTGCTGGCTTATCAGTGCGGGGGTCGTGGGTTCGATTCCCACCAGAGGCACTGGTCTGTTTTCGCTACAACGTGCCGAAGGCAATAGTACCTAGTACACGGTTAGGGTAATAGTATATAATTTGTAATTATATGATTACACTGTGCTAGTTTTGAGAACTTTTTTTTGCCGACAAACGGGGCACCCGGTGGGTTAAACTAAATTGACTGTACTGAATCGAATGGCGTTTACCGTTTTTTTAGGTTAGCTCTTAAAAAAAAGTTAGGGGGGGTTAAAGTTTCCCCCTTTTAGCCTGTTCTTGCAGAATACCGGTATATAAAACTATGTTTTCTTTACATCTGAGGTGTAGGGTGTGTTCAGCAACTTTGTAGAAAATATTATGCCAAATATTTTTGTGGAACATATTAACCCTCTAACTGCCCCTCATAACGGCTTTTTTGGCTTTATTCTAACAAATCGTAAAAAACACTCCGAAAAAGGGGAAGGGCGGGGATAAAATGTTCTACAAAAATGTTGGCCATAAAATTTTACTATATACGTCAGAACACATCAAAACCATAAACTTAACACAAACACCAAAAACTAATCATATTCTAGACTGCTCATTAAGGGTTAGTTTAGTTATTATTGCTTCCTAAATTATTTTATATTTTTTGTAATGGCCAACATTTTTTATGGCCAACATTTTTGTAGAACATTTCATGCCCTCCTCTCCCCTTTTTCGGGGTGTTTTTAACGATTTGTTAGAATAAAGCCAAAAAATGCCGTTATGAGGGGCAGTTAGAGGGTTAATATGTTCCACAAAAATATTTGGCATAATATTTTCTACAAAGTTGCTGAACACACCCTACACCTCAGATGTAAAGAAAACATAGTTTTATATACCGGTATTCTGCAAGAACAGGCCAAAAGGGGGAAACTTTAACCCCCCCTAACTTTTTTTTAAGAGCTAACCTAAAAAAACGGCGAACGCCATTCGATTCAGCACAGTCGATTTAGTTTAACCCACCGGGTACCCCGTTTGTCGGGTTTTTCAACTAGCATAGTGTTATTAATTAATAAAAAAAAAAAAAAAAGAGACTTAACCCTTAAATGAGATGGATGAGATGGCCAAGCAGTTCGACATTCGACTCGTGTGGGTCCCGGGGTACAGGGACATACCAGGGAACTGTAGAGCTGATGAGCTTGCAAGGATAGGAACCACCCTGCAAGTTCCTGCGGAATTTGCTGGAGTTGGTGTTCACCTAGCAACCTGTAAGCTGAACAATCAACCCTACTCTGAGAGGGCGACTGACATTAGGTGGGCTAATGGCGTGACTTGTGTGGTGACAAGGCACATCTGGCCGGCTCTGGATCTGGGGCAAACGAGGGCGCTCCTGTCGCTTTCCAGATGGGAAATCTCTGACATGGTGGCGGTGATAACCGGCCACTGTCTTATTGGCAGGCAAGCTCGTTGGTTGGGCGTGTTATCGCCTGACTTACAATTTGTTTTAATTGTCAGTAAGATGCCAAAGTGGGAGTATGCACTTTTTGTACAAAATTTCAAAAGTGAATTTCAAAAGTGAACAAATATTAAATATATTTTAGTTAGTCTCTTTACAGGAAAAAGAAGAAGAAAACGTTTTTATTGAAAAATTTTACGGACACAAGGGATACACCAGACTGCCGCAGTTTCGTCCCCCACCTGGGACTCGTCAGTGGTTAATTTATGTGTCAATTGAACAAAGAGATAGGATTAAGAAGAAAAAGCATTCTTGTTGAGAAATGAATTGTGCATTGGTATTAGTTAATTCTGTCTCTTCTGATCGAAACAATACTTGTGTGTACGTAGTGTGACCAAACTCCACTTTAGCCACAGTCGTCGCTGTGTCGACCGTGGTTCAACTCGTTAAGAGGTGAGATTACGATGCATAGCTTGATGCTAAGGCAGTGAGTTCAAATCACAGTACGACACCGAAAAATAAAAAGTTTTTCATATAGAGCAAATTAACAATATAAAATACTTTGTTCAATTGACACATAAATTAACCACTGACGAGTCCCAGGAGGGGGACGAAACTGCGGCAGTCTGGTGTATCCCTTGTGTCCGTAAAATTTTTCAATAAAAATGTTTTCTTCTTTTTCTAATTAATTCAAAGGTCCCTCGTCTTCAAGCAGGGTGAGCTGCGGGTCAATGTCTCTCTCTCTCATAAAAATAACTCTGCATTAATGAAACGTATAGTAAATATAAATATAAAAACAACGGCCCCGAATACGATGACGGCATTTAGCTTTAAACAACGGACTCTCTTCGAGACATCAAAGCTTGAACAAGTCTGCAATAAAATGAGCAAATACAACATTGAGATTCTTGGTCTTAGAGAGGTTAGATGGTTAAATAGTTAATGCACAAAAACAAAAATATGGCAACATTTTTATATACTCTGGTAACGTGAAATATAAAATAAATAGAGTTGGATTAGTTCTCTCACTAGCAGCAAACAGAGCTCTCCTGCATTACACTGCTGTTTCGGATCGTATTATCACTGCGAGATTCAACTCAAAGTTTCGTAATATCTCTATAATCAGTGCTATGTTCCAACCAATCCATATATACGATATTGCAAAAAACAACTTTTACAGTCAACTCGAAACTATTCTACAAATGTGCCAATGTGGCGACATAAAAATTCTTCTTGGTAACTTTAATGCAAAGGTTAGCAACGACAACAAAAACCTGCAAGCCGTAATGGGGTTCCAAGGACTAGGCCAAACGAGGAATGATAATGGAGAAAGACTCGTTGACCTGTGCGCTAGACACCGCTTATTTATTGGTGGTATGAAGTTTATTCATAATAACATCCACAAGTATACCTGGGAATCCAACGACGGAATCAGATAATCAGATTGATCCCATCATGATAAGTAAGCTATTCCTGGGCTCCCTCTTAGATATTAGAACACGACATGGAGCTGCAAGAATTTTTTTAGCTCTTCACCAGAAGTCAACGGTCCCGTTTTTAATCTAAACAGCTGCCCCTGGCTGTCCCGACATCGTAATCCGCAGAGATATAACAATACTCACGTACAATGAAATATATGCAACATTACTTAAGCTAAAACACTTCAATCTGCCGGACCCGATACAGTTCAGTCTTAAGTACTGAAATATGGTGCTGCTCCCATTGCCGAGTCGCTCACCCCAATAATTAAATCTGCTAGGTCGAACAGCAGAATCCCGGAGGCATGGAAATCTGGTGTTATAGCGTCTGCAATAACTGGCGCGGCATAACTCTACGAAACGCAATATATAAAGTAATGGCTCTTATATTGTTGCAAAGAATCACGCCTACAATTGAACCACTTCTTCGTCAAGAGCAAGCAGGCTTTAGGCCTCATGGAACATGTGCGGACCACATTATATCATTATCCATATCATAATCGAACAATCCCAGGAGCACAATTGTCCTATGCTATTCGTAGACTTTTAACTTGCCTTTGATACTGTATATGGATCAGCAGTCTGGGTGGCCCTTAGAAGCAAAGGTGTACCAGAAAAAATCATCGATATCATTCGTGGTTTATACAAAAGGTTCAATGGACAGGAAAGTAAGGCATTTTTGCATAACGCATGTGTAAGGCATGGTTATGTATTGTCTCCTACACTATTCCTTATCCTACTAGATGGAGTAATGGAGCAAACCAATGTTGATGCCCCAAATGGTAAACGCTGGAACCTACATGAAAGTCTAAATGATTTTGAATATACGAATGATTTGTGTTTGATTGCTCACCGCTTTGAAGATATCGAGCAAAAGCTTATCTGTCTTGACAGTAATGCAAGAAAAGTCGGCCTTAAGATCAATGTCAAAAAAACCAAACTGATGCGTATTGGTACACACTCTGTCACTAAAAGGATATCTTATTGAAAACGTTGATTATTTTTGCTACCTCGACAGTCGAATCACATGAAGCGGTGGTTCTGATATGGATAGTGCTGACCGTATTAACAAAGCAGGAGTTGCTGCCTTCCATGCGATAAATAAAGTCTGGAGAGCCAAGAATATCTTCCAGACCACGAAGGTAAGGATCTTCAACTGTGGTGTCAAATCGGTATTGCTCTATAGTTGCACTACCTGGAGCACTACCCAAACAACACAAAGTTAGCTTCAAACGTTTGTTAACCGTTGCCGTAGACAGATCTTGCGCATCTTTTGGCCGCGTTTGGTAACTAACGAGCAACTTTGGTTTTTGGCAAAGTGCTAACCGATTAATGACGAAATAAAGCGGCGGAAGTGGTCTTGGATAGGCCATATTTTACGCAGACTAGCTGGCGAAATCACTAGAGCAACTATTGACTGGAATTCCCAGAGCCACAGTAGAAAAATTAATTTATGTTTTAAACTATCAAATACTATACGCCTCGGTGGCATAGGGTATAGAGCAGTTACCTGCTCGACCACGTTTTAAAAAAAATTTAATAATATTTTTTTTAGTTCGTAAGTTTTTTTTAATCTATTTTTACACCCATTATTCTTTCTTATTGGTAATATCTTATTAGTCATACCCTTGTATGCATATAGGTAACCCATTATAATTCATATTTAGGTAATGCTGCCAATAATGCATAACTCATTACTTTTGGAACATTTCATATAAAAAAGTAAGAATTATAATATAAAGTGTAATACGTCCAAACCTGGGAGTTTAGATTACTAGTAAGGTGTGTTTTTACTGTGGAAGTAAACAAGCACAACAAGACGTGGGGACAAATCTGTCCCCACGTCTTGTTGGGTACCAGCCAATGATGGTACCAAATTAAGGGAATTGTTATATAAATTAATAAAGTTATTTGAAAGTTATTCGTGTCTATTTCTGTAGTCATCTTCACCATATAAACGCGCCGAAGCTATTCTATAATACACATGTGATGTGAAGAAAACATATGTTTAGGTGATGTGAAGAAAACATATGGTTTTAGGTGATCATCGATACATTCTACGAGTTCGACGCTCGTTTTCACCACTTTTGTTAGTCGCCAACATTGACGCGTTTGATAAGAAAATGCTTCTATTAAAACATGAAAATTCTTTAAATTTTTAACCATTTTTCGATTATTTAATTAATTTTAATAATAACAGTGCCAAAAAATCAACTCTGGCGGAATAACAAGATAAAGTTTGAGAAGCAAAATTTTTGTCTCTTTGTTTGCCAAGATTTTTGCATTGGGAAAAAAAATCATTTATTTTTACAAAAACACATAAAAATTATTAAATTTTGTTCATTTCATATTTAGTAAACGCAAAACTAATAAAAAAACAATGTAATTTCAATATAATCAATAAATTAGCACTTTTTAGTATTTGTTCTGTTTCTTATTCTCTGTTTTTGTTTATTTTTTGTAGAGATGGTAAAAAACCGATAAATCTTCACGCGTATTTTAGAATGTATCGAATATTGTCGATTCGACATGATTGTTTATATAAATTAACGAATTACGGCATTCGTGATCGTAACTTTTCGATCGTAATTAATTTTCTATTTCCGAAAATAAAAATTTTTAACGAAATTTTCTTTATCATTCCTTGATTAGAAATAAATGTAAAACTTTGTATTTTCATTGTTAGTATTTTTGTAGTTACTCATTAAAACCCCCAGTTTTCGAACGAATTCACTCGATCACGAATGCCGTAATTCGGCCCCAGGTTTTGAATGGTTAAAATGTGAACCCATTTTAATAATTTTAATTTTAACAACTTTTTGGCTTTACTAATTTTTTAAATACGACATTTTTAAAGTTTCGGTCCACTGTATGGTATGAGAATGTGTATTTTTAAGGGTATTTTGATGTGTATTGTGGCTGTTTGGATAGATTTGTGTGATTATGATGATTTCTTGTGTTTATACTTCGGAAAGATTTTAAGATTTTATGATGGCAGATAGCAAATCCATAGGATAAATAATAAAAACATTCTATATGCCTGAGAATTTATTAATATTATGTTGGATTTAAAGAGAAAATTAACTACTAATCTCAGTTAAATATATTATAACAATTCGATGAGTTTTAAGATTAATCCATTGGTGCGAAATTTTATTACACTAACTTACGATTACAATTTGTACTGACTTACTGTTGGAAATAGCAGTAAACGCCAAAAGAGTGACAATCTGGAATCCAAATAGTTTTGAAGCAAAAGCGAATTGCAAAAAACACTTCTTCTACACTAAGGATATTATGTAGGTAAAGACGACAGCAAATGTAGTCAAAAACAAATAAAATTCCACTTGAAGAAAGCACGACTAACATTTCATTATTGGGGATTTTTGAATTGTATTCATCGTCTTCTTAGACAGTGTGCAATTAATACTATAATTAATATGCACATATTTTCAATTGTTTGAGATAGGCGTGGTAGAGAAAATTAAGCATACTTTTCTAAAAATCATAACTACATTGTAAATTTTTAATTGAATTAGACTGCGCAGTTTCTGGTAACACAACCTTCATCAGTAATCCTTTTTGACAATACTGTAATTATTTGTTATGGTTTTTATTGTTTGATTGCATCTATATGAAATGTTTATTTATTAAATGCAATCCTGACCGTGGCTTGACCCTGCTTTCTTTGCCACATGCACTTCGCACTACACTTTAGACAGGCGCTTTAACCGCTTGATCTAAAGTCAGGTGAATTTCATTAAATTCAACTAAAATTTGTCATTTGTTTTTTTATTCAAAAAATTAATAACATTTGTAGTAAAAATAAACCACATATGTTAGTAAAAAATAAGCAAACAGTTATTTTTTTAAATAACAAAAAACGACTGTAAAAAATTAATGTAAAATCATAAAACAGTCATTTGATGTGGTTTGTTTTTTTAAATGAACTACAAGGTCAGCAAAAACTTTTATTTCTCAAGTTTTTTTTGAATTGAAAGAAACGATGGACAGGGTTAGGTATCTAAAAGCTATTCAATGAAAAGTGTAAAGAATTGATGACCACTTAAAAGCCGAACATTAAAAAAAAATGCTTGAAACTTGCCAGTTTTTTCATTTATTTTTATTTTTTCATATAGTTTTTAACTTTCAGATCCAAACCTATAGAGCATGGAATCACTAGACTTTTGAAATACACTTACTAAAAAAGTAATTTTTCCATCACTGACTGATGAAAAGTTACACGGTGGTTTATAAGTGAAACCAAAATTTTCCGATTTTCAAACTCGCAGTTTTTTATTTCATAGGATTTTTGCACAGTTTAATGGAGGAACTGAGCTTTAAGAACAGTATTAGGAAAAGGTATACTTTTATATAATTTCAGATACAATAAGTTGATGTCAGCGCACTAATAACTGGATACAAACATCACAAACTTATAAGGAATTTGGGTAAATTTTTTGAAAATGTATGTTTTTGCGTCTGACATTCACAATTATATTTGAAATTGGCTAGAGTATTGCGTGAGAAGAGTTTCATAGTAAACAGCACTCGGACAAAAAGGCATTTTAAAACATTAAAATGCAAAAATTTTATGAAATTTTATGAGAGAAAAACAAAAAACGTGTATTGAATATCCACCAGAGGTGGACCTTGCACATAACAAACAAGTTTTCAATTTATATTTTTTGATCAACGGATATAATCTTTAACTTCAAGCTAATATATTAGTTCTCATGTAGTGAGTAAACTAGTTTATATGAATGTTTGATGTTTGCCATGGGATTGTTACCGCTTTCAAAACGTGTTCTGATGATGGGAACCTAGAAAATTCCCCAAATAGATCTATCAACACATTTCTGAAAGGGTCAAATAATAAATTTGAAAACAAAAACTCTATAGATTATTTGTTAGGACAATATCCTAATAAAGAAATATAGAGTACGGCCTCGAACTTGAATAATTAAAGGTCGAAAAAAACATAATTTTTATTTTTAATAGAAATTATATCAAACTTATATTTTAAGAAATTTTTAAAAATGTTGCGTAATTAGTAATTTTTTCGCAATTGCGAACATAGTTAGGTATTTACAGAATCTTCAAAATGAACTACATTGTTTTATTTTCATTCCTAGCGGGCACAACGGCAGTTTTTTCTAAACACATTTCGCTTTGTGACAACTAAACCGCTGAATCAATTTCGCCGAAATGTACATCAAATAAAAGATTTTAATTAGCTTATATAGCTTATAAATTTACATAAAATTTGCGAATTTAAAATATCATAAAACCGGCAAAAACAAATGCGTGTTTTATATAATAATCGCAGTTTTCTTTTTAAGTTCTAATATATGACAACCCAGTAAAAAATTTTCGTCTTTTTAGAAGCAGGATAAAACAAATGCGCTGATAAAAGTGCTTACTATAACATTATGCTGAGAAACAGCAAAATAAACGAATAATTTTCGTATAAAAATAAACAAAAAAAAATTTGAGCTTACTGTTTTCCCTTACACGGATTCAGTTTGTAAGCAGCTTACCCTATTCCCTTACAAGGATACAGGTTGTAATGCAGAAAGTTTCATATCGTAGATTATAAACGATGTGTACCAAATTTCCCGAGTGATTTCCGATTGGCTTACTCCCTTACAAACCTGCTTGCAGGTAAGCAGCGTTTTTTTACTGGGAAAAGAAAATTGTTTAGTGTATTTTTATATTTTTTAGTGGTGCAATTAATATATATATTGAAATGTGATAAATACAATGATATCTAGTGTCCGACCGAAGACTTCGGCATAAAACGATGTTTGATTCGTACAAATAATTAAAAATTCAGCTACGACAAGAGAAAATAGTACCTGAATTTGCAAAGTTAAAAAAATCCAAAATTAAAAAAAAATTAACAATATTGCTTAAAATTTAAAAACATCGCCAAATTGAAAAAAACGCCAAAATTTAAAACAAAATGCTGCAAATTTTCATAATTTTAAAAAAATCGCCAAAAAAAATCTATAAAAGTGGAAAAAATCGCCAAAATTATGAAGTAAAGCTTGACAATATTGATAAAACGCTTTTTTTTTTCATTAATAAAACAAATATAGTAAACAGAACTGTTGTGTTGTTGGAGTTGTACTTCTGAGATTATGTACGAAAGAAGAAAAAACACTGTGTATTGAATAAAACTAGTTTTAATCACAACAAAACTCGACCTGACGATAGATCAGTCTGCTAAAGCGCTCTGTCATGTGGCATTAGAAATCAGTTTATCTATACCACGGTCAGTGATTGCACAGAAAATTTCATATAGACGCAATCGAACAAATAAAAAAAAACATAACAAATATTACATTATTCAAATAAAAAACAGGGTCACTGACGAAGGTTCAATACCAGAAACTGCGCAGTCTGATTCAGAAAATTGAAAATTTACAATGTAGTTATGATTTTTAGAAAATACACAAATTCTTCTCTACCACGCCTTTCACAATTAAATTAAATAAAATTGCATATTATTTATAGTATTCATTGCAATTGTCTGAAATAGACGTTAAAATTCAAACTCAAACAAACCGTTTCATTGAACTAAATTTAATAATATTGTTCATAAAAACAATGAAACATTTCCTTTAACATATTTGATGTATCTACAGCTATGGACATATAAATGGCACATACTTTAACTACTAATGCATTTATGTATTTTGTAACTAAAAATGTTTGAAAATGCAAGTTTTATCTCTTCTGATTGTTCTTGGAAGAATAATTGTCTCATTAGCTCTCAAATCTTCCTTTATATTTTTCTAATTATTTACAGTTATTATTAGAGTCCGACCGAACAGTTCGGCCAAAAAAACTATATTTTGTCGGTTTTTTGATATCTAGAGGCAATGATGACAAATTTTGTTATTGGAAACATGTTTGTTGAGCCGATTTAATTCGTTTTTGTGTATAAAATTTAAGAGAAAAGCCGAAGTTAAGCTATAAAGTTAAAAGTTCGGCCGCCGAACTATTTTCAATTTGGCCGAACTTTCTGAGGCCGAACAGTGAATTCATTGCTTAACTATAGACTTTTCTTCAAGTTTGACACTCAAAATAGCATCTAATCAGCCCAATAAACATTTTTCCATCCGCCAAATTTGTCCATAATGCTTTAAAATACCGAATACAGACCAAATGCATTTTCTGGCCGAACTGTTCGGTCGGACACTAGTTATTATAATTTAGTAAACATAACTAATTTAAAGTGAACATATAAATAGCACAATTTACAAACAATAGTCAGTACTCGCGTAGATTTCAATCAAATCTCGTGATATTTTGCGTAATTCAAAATAAGCATAAAGAGCGAAAAATTATTAAAAACATACCACAACTGAGGAAAGGCGGATCCTATGAAACCTGTATGGGGATGGGAAAAAATGTGGCGGAAATTGCAAAAAGTAATGAAAATTTCTCGAAAAAAGTGTATAATTTAAATTAATCGCGTGTTGAAAATGCCTATATTTTGACTAAAGGCAAAAGCCGGAAGCCCAGGCCTCGAAAAACAGATAAGCGTACAGATGTATCTATAGTAAGAATGGCGAAAGTTTATTCATTTAAGTCATCACGGCAGATAGCATCTGATATTAATGAAGATTTTAATATGGAAATATCTGACAGACTTGTCAGAAGAAGATTAAACGAGGCAAATTTGTATGGGTGCATTTCCAGAAAAAAACTACTGATATCAATAAAAATATGTTTCAAAACGATTAACCTTCGCCAGAACCCATAAGGAAAATTCAATTAAAATTTGGAAAAACTTGTTATGGAGTGACGAAACAAAAATTAATAGGATAGGATCAGATAGTATAACCTTTTTTCGTCGTCCTAAAGGCCAAGAGTTTAATCCTCTGTTTACTCAGAAGACACGAAAACACGGAGAAGGCAGCATTATGGTTTGGGGTACATTTTCGTGGCATGACGTAGGTCCGCTTGCAAAAATTAATTTAAAAATGCACAAGTTTCAGTATTAAGACATTTTAGAAAACCATATGGAGCCATCTGCCTTCAACTTCATGCTAATTAAATGGAAATTTATGCAGAATAATGACCCCATGGTAAAACTATGGTCGGCAGCCCAGAAAGCTTGATATGCTATCCCCAAGTCAAAATGCCAAAAACTAGTGAAAAGTATGGGCCTCATGTGCGAAGCTGTAATCAGAAACAAAGGCTACAGCACTAAATATTAATGGTAAAGTCTGTATACATACCAAAAAGTTTAACAAATTTAAAATTTAAACGATTTTTTTTCTTTTTTTAAGATTGTGCCATTTAAGATCCCGCTCATTTTAGTGCTGATTTTTGCATAACAACCTTTTTTAATTTCTATTTATGAATTTCATCTTAATTTTATGTTAGTTTTAAATATGAATACTAAACGTTTGGAAAAAATCAAAAACTTGTTGTTTGTTAACTTTTTTTACGATACTGTAGCTTAAAAAAGAACTCATGCTAAAATGTGCCATTAATATGTCCATAGCTGTATATCTTTATACCCCACTCAAAAGTAATAAATGTTAAAAACTTTCAAATCAAATAACTTCTTAACAAAATTTTGAAACTTAATTTTAACATAAAATCCTTTACAAAATATATATATCCCAACATTTTAATTTGCTTTATAGGGATTAATAATAAAAAAAAAGTAATAAGGACACAAAAAAATATACAACTCTTGGCGTAAAAGAGATTTAAAGTTCTAAAACTCAACAACCATGAGCCACCACCACAGTAACCAACTGGCAAACAAAACTCCAAGTTTAATTTTTTTGTCTTATTTTGCTCAACATCCAAAGGAATGAAAAATACACAAAAAACTATACAAAATTACAACAAAATAGCATTTAATGAGGGTCATTTAACCACAAATGATGGTTCATTTCTTATTTTTTTTAACTCAAAAATTTTTTGTACCGACTCTTTCTAGTCATGGCATACAAAGGATGTATCCAGCAAGCAGTGTACAAACATAATTTAAACCACAAGAATGAAAAATTGTTTCGCACTTGGTTTTTTTTTTTTCTTTCTTTTTTTTTTTTTTAATAGTATTTAGAAAGTTTTACAAAAAAAAAAAAAAATAAACAGAAATTGTTCGGTAGAAAAAGGACTATGAGTATTTAATGAAAACAAATACAAATTAACATTCAACATGAATGAGGCAAACAAATAAATAACTATACACAAAATAGATTTATTTATGTATGAAGATCAGAACTTGAAAGGAGTGTTTTCTAACACATTCGTTAGTTATATTTTTATGAATTAAAAAAAAAGAAGATATTTAGGGGTGAAGTGAGAAATTTGGGTATGAAGTGGTAATATACAAAAATGTAACAGAACTAAACAAAAAATTTAGATAAATGCAAAAGAAAGTGATAAAAAAATATGAAACTAAGAAAATAACAAAGGAAAAATCAATACATACAAATAATTAATCCGAATATTCTAAGTCACAATGGGCACAGGTAAAAAAGCTGGATGTTTTGTTTGCACAATTCAAGTGAACAGCTTTCTTGCCTGTGTTGCAGTTTAGGGACATATTAGACGTTACTTTTATGGGTATTTCGCTTAAACAAATTATGCAGAAATCTTTATCTAATGAAACGGAGAAGGATGATGGAAATATTGCCTTTTATACATTTTTGATATGAACTTTGAAGTGGGATATTATCATTCATTACATGCAATGGTGTATACCGTAAATTTTGTTATTGAGATATCCTGCATTGCTTCTACCAAATCACTTTTGGCTATGGCTGGCTTTCTCTTAAAAGAAATAAAAAATTTAAAATATTGTACTAGCACAGGCGTGCCAAAAACAGGCATATTTTTTTATGTACCTAATATTGCTGCCACCTTAACTACATTTTTTGAAAGCCCTTTGTTATGCAATACTTTAAAATTCCGAAAATGTTTCTTTTTAAATTTTTGTTTCGTCATAAAAACGCCAGCCAGCAAACTTTGGCTACTTTTTTGAGGGTTTTAAATCTACGAGTCAAAAATTAATCAAATATTATACATGTATTTGAAATTTAAAATTAATTAATTTGTAATAACTTATTTTTTTTTAAGTATTTAATAAATTTAGAGTTAGTTAGCTTAATACAATTTTTTTTAATAATTATAATTTTTAATTTATTTTTTAACGAATTTTTGGTTAAAAAATTAGTAAATACTTGCAAACCGAAAAAAAAAATAGTATCACATAAAGTGACATAAAAAAAGTCCAAAATTAAATATAGAAAAACAAAAAACAAAATAGTGGTCCAATGAGGGTTTGAACCCGGGACCTTCTGCATCAGAAGTCAACTATATTAACACACCGTGTTAAAAATTACCAAAGGTACAACTAATATTTTACTGTAAAAACACTATATTGTTTGCAAAGCATATGTTATGCCAATACACCCTCAAAGTAATTTTGCCAAAATTGTTTTTACCAATATTACAACCAATTATAAGCAATATCTATTTTTACATTTTATTATATTTTACACATTTAAATATGATGTAAAAGACTAATACCGAACTGTATTGCTGCTTTTTAAATCTGTTTTATTAAACATTCTCGTATTTCTCAAAATTAATTTAATTTAATGTAATTTGAAAGCACCAAATTTTTTGAATTAAAAACGTTATGCCAACGGTGGCAAGCTCACTCAAAAAAAAAACGGTTGGCCAATGTTATGAATCGGGTAACAGGACAATGCTGTCAAGATTGTTTATCCCACGTTCTGCCAACACAGAACCTACTGTCAAAATTACTAATTTTTTGGATGAAAATATGAACCTTCTAAAAAGACTCAAAAGGCACAATAATTTTACGAAAATTATAACATTAAAAAAATGGTTCAGAATTGTCCCAGAAATGTTATTGAATATTTTGTAAACTACTTTAAAAATGCTCTCAAATTAATTTCGATCGAAAAATTACGACCACGAATGCCGTAATTCGACCCCTGGACTAGCACAACATAAATACGATCTAACTAACCCTAGCCAGATATTTGACCTTTTTAAAAAACCGGTTATTGAATACTTAAAAAAAAACATATTTTTTAAAACCCGATATGCAGATATCTAAAAATGTTTGTACACTGAGAGAATTATCTGCATGATATCAATAAATGCAGGAACTTTTCATTAAATTAATGCAGTTTTTCATAAAATTTAATGAAATATTTAATTTTTTATATTAAAAATTTCATACGACTAATGAAAAAGTTTCATTAAAAATTGTTTCATTAAATTTATAAAACTTTTTTATTGTGAAGAAAGCTTAATCAGTTTATTGAAAAAGTTTTAATAAAACTCGTCCAAAAAGTTCTCAGTAAAACGGCTCTTTAGAAAGGCTAAATAGTATTTTTATGTTCATTTAGAAATAAAAAGAGTCGTAAATTAGAGAAAATTTTACAACCACCGATTAAGATTTAATATGGAATTGTGAAATTAAAACATAAAATGTGCATAAAAATCATAAAAAAATCAAATGATTTTTAATTACTTTCATTGAAATTGGTGGGTGACCTGGTAGAAAACTTTCTTTTATTGCGTTCACAGTCATTATCAGCGAAGACAATAAAACTGCATTCCGATGCTTTTAAAACTAAAACATAATATAAAAAAACAAACAAAATTAAAAACCTTTCAAAAAAAAATTAAAACAAAAACTAATATTTATTTTTATGTTTTTTTTTTTTTTTTTTTTTTTTTTTTTTTTTTTTTTTTTTATTTATTTTTCTTCGATCTTTTTAAATAAATTTTTGTCTTTTGTTTTATTGAGCTAAAGATCCTTTATTTTATAATTATAATTATAAAATAAAATAAAGGATAAAATATAATTATAAAATAAAGGATCTTTAGCTCAATAAAACAAAAGACAAAAATTTATTTTTATGAGTAAAAAATATTTTAATTCAGAAAATCTTTTTAAAGGCAACTAAGTAAAAGCTCTAAAATCTGAAGGAAAAGTTTTTTAAGCTCGAAATCGGTAAATCAAAAACAAAAGCACAAAATGGTAAAAAAGCAAAATAACGTAACAAAGATTATTTGTCCTCAAAGGATTTTGTACTTCATAGCATTTAAAATTCAGAGAACCCTTGCAAATTATTCCAAAAAATGCATATTTTGCAGAAATTTTAATATTTAAAAATAGTTCGAGGGAAGAAAATGGGCAGAATCTTCACATTGGCGGCCTGGAAAAACCGCAATGGCGAAGAACTTAAAATTTGATATGTGGGTTCCTAATTCGGCGTAAACATCTTCTAAACGGTATTACGTCACTTATGCCTGTTCCAAATTCCATTGCAATTGGACCACTAAGATGGACGAAATATTGCAAAAAATGTTGTGATACGAGGGCGGATCAAGTAGTCCGTGACTTTTTGAATGAAACACAGTTTTTCTTGCAAAAATAATTTATTTCTCAGCATAATCTCCTTTTAGCTCAATACACTTAGTCCAACGTTTCTTCAATTTTTGTATCCCTTCCAAAAAATAGGATTTTTCGAGGTCCACTAAAATAGGCATTTGTTTAATCAATAATTTCATCGTTGGAGCTAAGTCTCTTTCCACCGAGCCATTTCTTTAGGTTTGGAAATAGGAAATAGTCACTGGGGGCTAACTGCGGAGAATATGGCGGATGAGGTACCAATTCGTAGCCCAATTCATGGAATTTTGCCATTGAGACTGCACACGTGTGCACCCGTCCATTATCTTGATGAAAAAGAACTTTTTTTTTGGCCATACGGGTCGTTTTTTTTTAAATCCTCGTTAACTCGGTCCAATAAGTTGGCATAATATTCGCCGTTTATTGCTTTTCACTTTTGAAGGTAATCGATGTGGGTTATCCAGCGTGCATCCCAAAAAACTGTTGCCATCACCTTATTGGCAGACAAACTTACCTTGGCATTCTTCGGAGCCGGTTCACACGGAGAAACCCATTGTTTAGACTGCTGTTTGGTCTCCGGAGTGTTGTAATGAATCCATGTTTCATTCACAAAACGCGGCAAAAACTCATTCGAATTGAGGTTAAACAACTCCAAACAATCCTTTGAAGTTGTCACAAGATTACGTTTATGGTCAATTGAGAGCAAACGCGGCACCCATCTTGCAGACAGTTTTCTTAAACCCAACTGATCATTAAAATCGAAACCACACTTCCATATGAAATACGTATGGCATCAACAATCTCACGCACTTTTACTCTTCGATCGACCAACACCATATCGTGGATTTTTTCTACATTTTCTGGTGTATTGACCTCAATTGGCTGTCGAAAAGCCAGGACTTATTGATCCGCCCTCGCATATTGGTTTTCAAATTATCATATATAAAATATCATTATAGAAATCAGGTCTAGAGCTGGGCGTGGTAGGCAACTGCCATTATGATGAAAAGGTAGTGTTTGCCAACCATGGGTTAAACTAATTTATTAAAAGAGAAATTTTTAAAGAATAACAATTTAGTTTTTTTTCTAAATATATCCCGGCATTTCCAACTAACTACCGGTAACAAAGTATCCAATATTTTAAGCTATTTTGTCTCAGAAAACTTTGATTAATGTTAAAAATGCTCGTCTATTCTATGAAGAACATTTTTAATTAATGTAATGAAGAAAGTTCATTGTTAGTTGTTATTTGACTAAAATTTAGCAGAAGTTTTTTTAATTTACAAATATTTTATTTTTAACCGCAAAATAGTTTAATTGACAAATTTTTCTGTTAATTTTGTTTAATTCTTAATGTTTTAGTGTATCAAAAACTTTCTCTGTGGCGTAATATGTTAATTATTTGTAATACCTTTAAGGATCTGGTCAGTTCTTTTCAATGGTATAGTACAAAAAAATAATAAACAAATAAAAACATTTCAATAATATGAAAGGTAAATATGAAAGGGGTATGACGGGAGGAGGAAGAGGAGATATGTAGTAGAATCAAAGTGTTTGAAAAAAAAAAAAAAAAAAAAACAAACAAATGTGTTGAAGAAAAAACTTTTGAGACAGCTTATCACAATTATAAAATCAAATAAACATGTTTCCAACAAAACACATTTATGCATATTTAAACTGCAAAATACCAAAAGAAATTTTAATAAAAGCATGAGATGCGAAAAAAACTTTTATAAAACTTTAACTCAAAACTAACGAAATACAATATTTTGGGGTGTTTATGAAAACAAATTCATACACTGAGAATATGGAAGTGTTAAAGTTCAAATTTACAAAAATCAATGTTTTGTAATGAACGTAATTTTCAAAAATCTTAACATATTTTTTTGACAAGAAACCGTTTGTATTTAACACAAGTTGAAATTGAAGCTTAAGATTTAAAAAAAGCTCTTATTTTAATCGAAGGTCATACAGGATTCCTAAGGGATACTTCTAAAGGACATCGCCTTAAATTGAAAATGTGTGGACGGATTTTCATGAAATTTGTCAGAAAGATTATATTTGGTAGTAGTATTAAAGAATTTAGGTTTGAACAATATATATATTCAAGCACCTTAAGCTTTTTCACCCAATTTCGCATTTTCCAAAAAAACGAAAATCGTAATAAGTTGAAGTACAAAAAGTGGAATTTTTGGACTGTACACAGAAAAAATGATGGGCCAAAAATATCTAATTAATTGATTGTTTGAATATCAATGACAATTTAAACAATTTTTTTAATTGATTCAATTAAAAAATTTATTGAATTTTCTAATACATCCATACAGTGTTGACAACATATAAACAAAATTTTTAAAAATTTGGCAAACTACTTTTTTTTTATTTTATTTAGATTAAATAATTAAACAAAGGTTTAATTATATGAATATATTATTTAATTTATAAATAAAAAGAAAAAAAAATCGCAAATGATTAACTTTTAACAAGTTGAATAGTTTACCGATTTTAAATACACGCAAAATCGTAGTTATTTCACTAGAGTTTGCAACACTCTTTTTGTTGAGATATTCGTGTACGCACGAAAACTTGATTTAGTTTCGTGTTTTATCTGTGGTAATAAAAGTGGATTTAAATAAACATTATCGAAAAAGGACAATAAAACTATTATTTTTGTAAATAATTAAATTTTCAATAAGTATAAGTGTCATTAAACTATCATTTTAAAGTTGTGTGTGATTTTTTTAAGAAAGCAATTCAATTACAAGAAAAAGTTCAAGACAAGACAAGCAAAACAAAAATTTTGTCGTTACTTTTATTTGCTTTCTTATAATACATTTTTACATTAAAAAGCTTTCATTTTATTATAAATAAAATGTCAATTTAATTTACAAACCTACATTTCTTTTTTTATTTAATGGGGGGTATGTAACAAAAATAAAAAACCATTGTTTTCAATTAAAACTACCTTTGTTTTCTTCTCAAGTTTCAAATAAAGTTTTAATCAATTTAACTAAACTTTTTAATTGAGGTTGTAAAGAAAAACAATAACTCTTTTAATTGATATTATTATTATTTTAATTGAAAGAGTTTTAATAAACTGTCTGCAAATTTTTTTAGTTAATACTATCATTTCAGTGGTAGGTGCAAAATCAATTAAAATATTAATTGATTCAATAAAATTTTTAATTGAAACCCGTTTTTAGTTTTTTCTGTGTAGTTATTACCTCTTTAAGAGAAATAATTTATGCCTAAACATATATATTTTTATGGATTAGTTTTTTAGATTCACTTTAGACCTATTTTGGTCCATATTGCCTAAAGTATTCAACGAATAATGTTTATTTTTCGTACCGAAAACGTGGTACAAATTTCATTGCAAAAAAAGCTTAGGCCGATTTCAGATTTAAGATCCCTGCCAGAAATTGCGAATGGTCTGAAAATTCAAGCACTGGCAGAGCACTGTTTGCCAATCAGTGGCAAAGCACTGATTTACAACGTTCTGTCAATGCTAGTAAAAAGTGCTTTGCCAGTACTTAATTAACAAAATTTACAACAGTAAAAATAATAAAAGCACCGGCACAGCCCTAGCTTAAAACGCTCTACCAACGTTTGTTCAAAGTGCTGTGCCAGTACTTTATTTACAAAATTTACAACCGTAAACATAAAAAAGCACTGGCACAGCACTGGCTTAGAACGCTTTCCCAACATTTTTAAAAAGTGCATTGCCAGTACTTCTTTACAAAATTTACAACCGTTAACATAATAAAAACAGTGGCACAGCGCTTGTTCACAACGCTTGCCGAACGCTGGTCAAAAGTACTTTGTCAGTGCTCGATTTACTAAATTTACAACCGTTTATAAAAACGAATTTTAATGCAATTTAATAAAAATAACAAATTAATAGTATTTTCTAAACTTATTTTACATACTTTAAAACTTAATTCTTTTTTTTTTTTTTAATCTAAAATGAATTTAAAATCAACTAACCATAAGCATATGGTATTCAAATCAAATTCATAGTAAAGTCAGCACCATTTTTGCTCAAAGGATCCTTGTAGAAAAATTGCTAATTTAGCGTATTTAAAAACTTTTTTAATCTATACCTTCATAAAATTTAAAATTACAAGATTGGAAAAATTCAAAACTAAATTGCTATTTGTTTGAAGTTAAGAAAATTAAGGTCTCCTATTATAGTCAGCACAAAAGTATAGTTTTTGTACTAAAATTTTACTTAAGACATTTATTTTCAAATTTCTTTCTTTAGTAAAATTGTAGTAAAAAAGTCGTACTTGGAGCTAACTTATCACAAAAATAATTTTATAAAAAAATCATATTCAGTTATTTTGTAATTAACTTAGCTGAAACCTATTGTTATTTTTGATTAAATTACCAAAATCATTCAATAAGAAATAATACAAGTCTTTACTTAAGTGTATTACAAAGTAGGACTATACAGTTCAAAAATAAATCTCGTTTTCATATATAATAATCTTAATTTAATTAAAAATTTCAATTTTAAACGGATAATCAATTTGAGTTATACATTTTCTAATTTCAAATATAAAAAATCAATTTTTTTTTTTGGAAATTTCACAATTTTTAATTTAAAAATTTGAATTTACCCAATTTTTAAAGAAAATCTTTTTTTTATAAATTTCAACTTTCTCTATGAAAAATTACAAGTTCACAATCAGAATACAAATGATTTTTGAAATTGAATTTTATTTCAATTTAGATTGCAGAAATTTAACTTGTATGTTTATTTTTTTTTACATAATTTTATTATTTTAAATAATAAGCCCAAAATTTTATAAAAAAAATTATAAAAAGTAGACTGTTTTTTTATTAATTTATTGTTTACTTTATTAGTTGTTCTACCAATGCTTTGCCAACGTTTTAAAATTATAATTTTGGTACTGGCGAAGTACTCATGCCAGTGCTTTGCCAACGTTTTAAAAAAGAAACGGCCAAACCCTGCACGGTGTTATGATTTTGGGGTTGGCAAAGCACTTATTTTATCATTAAAAAATCACTTTATTGCTTGTTCCACCAATGCTTTGCCAACGTTTTAAAATTATAATTTTGGTACTGGCGAAGCACTCATTGCCAGTGCTTTGCCAACGTTTTAAAAAAAGCCCTGTCCGGTTTTATCATTTTGGGGTTGGCAAAGCACTTAAATCTTCAGAAATCCAACGCTCTGCCAACGCTCATACCACCGTTGAAAGCACTGGGCCAATGATTTGCCGTTCGTATTTTTCTGGCTGGGATGCCATACATTCAATAACTGTATACAAAAATAATAACCCTCTAACGGGCAAATGCTGTTGTTTGCAATGAAATTCATACCATGAGCTCTACACTGAGAGAATTAATCTTTATGATATTAATGAAACAATTTCCCAAATTTTTTTCATAAAATTACATAGTATGATAAAAAAAAATTCATTGGATTTCATAAATTATGTCTTCATAAATTTAACGAAATTTTCTTTAGAGCTATGAAATTATTTCGAAGACGTATTTTTTTATTTTTTCATAAAATTTCATTAGTTTTCATACATTTCATACATTTTTAAAATTTAATTCTTTAATATTAATATTTCAATGTAGTCTTTTATTAATTTTGGACTTCTATGAAATTGTTTAAAAAATTTCAATGTATTTTTCATGACATTCAAAGATCTTTTTAATATTGAAAAATTGTATGAAACTGTATCATATATTCCATAAACACTTCATTTTCGAAATGATTCATTAGTTTTATGAAGATTTTCATTAATTATAAAAACATTTGAATACTCGGTACTACTCGATACTTTTAACGGTTTTTAAATTTAAAATTCGCTTTAATTTTTACAATTTCATTTTTCATTTAACTTTTGTTGAAAATTTAAATTTTGTGTTATTATTTTATTTGGCTTAAGGTCATGTGTTTAAAATTAAATAAAAACTTATTAAAATCAAATTTTTGGTTTGATTTTTAAATAATCTTTTCTATTCCACCCGATATATCGAATCAATGTTTCGAATAATGTTTTATAAGTAAGAGTTGAAAACGTCTGTGCTTGTTGGTTATCTTATTTCAACTACTACTTTCAACCACAATACAAAAATGATTTTTTTTGTGCTTCTATTTAAGATGTGGCGGCATTTGCGTTTTTAGGAATAAGCGATATTGGGCGAAAAAGTATCTAAACTTCGTCGCTTTGCTACTAATACCTAATGTATTCATTATGCCAAATTTCATAAAAATCCGTTTATTAGTTTAAAAGTTAAGACGATGTCCTTTTGAGGTATGCTGATATAATCCTGTGTGTCCTTTGACAAAAGCAAGGACTTATTATTAAAGATAAAGCTTCAATCTTACTTAGACTTCTTTATCACAAGAGTTTTCAGTCAACTTAAATTTTTTTTTTAGATTTTTGAAAACTGTGTTCAAAAATAATTTTTTTTTTAAATTTTACCAAATTTTCATTCTGAAGATCTCTCGCTTCCAAACCGTACACGGCGCACGAAAAATTTCTTCTACAAACATTTAGTAAATGGTTTTTCTATACACTCATAAAAAAAAGATAGTTCAAAATGCGGGTTCAAACTTAATTTAACTAATTTTTTCTGTTGATATCGTTTAAATCTGTCATTTAACTAAAGTTTGCAGTTATCTTATTTATCGCAGGAACAAATTTTAGTTGTGCTTGAAATATTTAGTTTAATTTTTTAAATGATTTTGAGAATTTGTCTCAAATGTGTGAGCTCCAGAGATTATGTGTGCGTGCATTTCTATAATAAATGTGGTGGTGACCGTTTTTCAAGTCTGTATAATTTTTTTTAACATAAAAACAACAAGAAGCGCTTATAGATAAAACGCTATTTTCTTTTATTTCGGTAACGGTATTTAAGAGGTAAGGATATTTCAGTTATTTCGGTAACGAGTTTTAGCGTTAACGGAATTTTACTTATTTCAGTAACGCTATTTTAGCGACAACGGCATTTTAGTTATTTCGGTAATGTTATTTTAAGGATAAGGCTTTTACGTTATTTTGGTAACGATATTTTACGGGTAACATTATTTTAGTTATTCAACTTAATCGCAATGAATACCGATATTTTTAGCCACATTATGCCGAATTCCAATGACTTGCTAGTTTATGATCAATCTTTGGAAAATTTATTCTATAACGGTATTTTAAGGATAACGCTATTTCAATTATTTCGGTAACGGGTTTTTAGCGATAACGGTATTTTAGTTATTTCGGTAACGGTTTTTTAAAGATATTGCTATTTGAGTTATATCGGTTATTTTAAGGATAACGGTATTTCAATTATTTCGGTAACGATATCGTTAGTTGAAAGGGTTTTGAAACGTTAACGGTATTTTAGCTGTATTGCCTGCCATCCCTGATAAAAACATGTTTGTGCTTCAGTCAGAAAAAAAGCCGGGAAGAAAGCAGGCAAAATTTTTCGGGCAAAAACATTGAAATAATAAATAAATAAAGGGTCTGCCATCTAACGTTTTTCTTTCAACTAGTGCTTATTTCGTGAATGGTACCACTTAGCTCATGTCTGATTTGACAGATAATTAGTTTTATCCTTCCGCCCAACGAATATGCTCCGTATGTTCGTTATCTTGTGAAAAAAGTGAGAGAAACTGGCATCCTCATCGATAAACCAAAGCGTGAAAAGCCAAAAACAGTGCTTACACCCGAGAATATTGCTGCTGTGGCAGAAAGTGTGCGTGAAGCGCCATCATCATCAATTCACCGTCGTTCTCAACAATTGAACATTTCGGAGACATCATTGAGACGAATTTTGCATAAAGACCTTGGTATGACGCCATACAAAGTCCAATTGGTTCAAGAGTTCAAAAAAAAAACTTATTTGGCGGACCCTTTATTTATATGTAAAAATAAATATAACTCAAAAAACTGTGTGTTAATTTTTTTTTTTTATGATTTTTGTATAAAACATATGCTTATGAAAATATGTCCTTTCTGAAAATCGGGTAAATTACCAAAATCTTTAGCGACCCCAAAATTTTTTCGAAAACTTTGAAAAAATTAGAGAGTTTTTTTTTCATAAATCTTAATCTAACCCAGGGTTGTTCCGTCCAAAATTCGAAGTTTTTAAAAATAAGAAGTAGCCTAGTGTAGGAATATATTAAACCCCATATGCATAATCATTTTTCTAAATTTCTAGATTTTTTATTAAATGAATTTAATGTGAATATTTCTTCTATAAACAATTTAAAAAATTTAAAAATTAATTATACATATGGCCAATAATATGACCCAAAATTTTTTGTTTTTTCGATTTTTATAGATGCAAATTTGCATAAAATTTTATAAAAAATATCATTTTATTTATTAAAAATTTCAACCACTCAATTAAAAATTTTTTCTAAAGAAAATTGTTTCATAAAAAGTACACTCCCAAGAACTTTTCCATAAAAAATCAACAGTTATTTAAAAAATTTAATCGGTAAAGTTGTTTCAATGGAATATACAGTTAAATTACCAAAGAAGTATATTTTTTAACTTTCTGTCTGTTATTCAATAAACAAAACAAACAGAAAAAACCGACTTTCGGTAATAGTTAAAAAATTCAGTTAAAATTTTCTATTTAAAACAAAAAGTTGTTATATTATATTGAGTATTGAAATAAACAAACATAATCTATTGTTTTTATGGATTTTGTCAATTAATTTTTCAACAGTTTAAAATAAAATAACAAATACAATTGTTTTAAACGAAAAGTAAGTAGTCCTGTTTTTAACTGATTTTAAATTAATTTAATGTGTATATTCAGTAGTCTTTGCGGAAAAAATATTGTGAGGGAATGAAACTTTTCATTCCCATTGTAAAGAAAAGTTTCATGAGTTTATTGAAAATGTTCATTATTTTTCGTCCAATAAAATTCTATCCGTGTAGAAGCTTGACAAATAGAAATGCATGTCAATTATGCAGAGTACTGAATAAAGACAAAATATTTTGAAGTAAAAAAATATTATTAAAAAAAAGAGCAAATTAAAATATTTTTTTTTTTTTAAATTATTTAAAATTGATTCATAGTTTAAACTATTTTTCTTTTTATTTGTTATTTTTTTTATTTCCGTAGAAATTTCAAAAGTTATAAAGCGTTATTTACAAAATTAATTCAAAAATTAAGGAAAATATTAAATAAGTGGTAAGTAAATGTACAAAAACATTGCCGAAACTTAAAGTTTATGGACATAAAAATAAAGTTTGAACGTATTTCTTTTAAAAATGTTAACTCAGGAGTTAAGAAAATTTTGGATATTGGCCAAGTTATAAGTATAATTCAAAAAATGCCAACAAAACCAGATTTTTTAGGGGAAAAGTCGATTTACACGACCTCCAAAACCTCTTTCGAAAAATCTAAAACAAGTGTCAAAAACACTTTACCCCGTAAGCATTCAAA
The DNA here is from genome assembly GCA_021234595.1 of Delia radicum. Taxonomy (NCBI): domain Eukaryota; kingdom Metazoa; phylum Arthropoda; class Insecta; order Diptera; family Anthomyiidae; genus Delia; species Delia radicum. The sequence goes on from CM037853.1 coordinate 87,603,664, forward strand.
TTAAGCTTGAGCAAAAAAAAAAACAAATTTTAGGTAAAACCCTAATATCTAAAAGTATAAAAACACACATTCGATGAATTTGTGGTCAATTTTATGAATGCTGCCCTAAGGCAGCCTTATCCATTAAACGGATAAACTATAATTTTGAATTGCAACTGTAAGATCCTGAAGAATTTCAACTTATTAATTTAAATTGACGAATAAAATTAATCTGTCTTTGTTCATTTATTCAAATTGCCATTAGTGTTCTTTGAATGGGTGTAATGGTTTTTTAAAGAATATTTGTTTTGGTTTTTTTTTGTTGCAGACAAAAACACAAAGCTCATTATCTAAGCAAACTTTTATATGAATCCTTTCTATATGCCTTCCTTATACATATATTTTTTGTTTGTTCTTGTATAGCCAGAAAGGAGAATGACATGACAATAACCTGACTCCATTCAAACAAATACTGCACACATCTTTTGAGGTTATGTTTGTAAGAATTTCTTTGTTGTTGTTTTTTTTTTTGGTGCTTTAAACTTCAAAGGTTATGTCAAAAGAACCGTAATGTACACATATGTGATCAAGTGTATAATGGATGAAGTGTGGTTCCGCCAACAAAATAATTTGTTAACAAGTCGTCCTTTAAAAAGAACATAAAAAATTAATTTCTGCTATGAATTCAACACCGAACACGACATTTTTGTTGTTGTCGTTACAATTAACCCTCTAATTAACAGGATTGCCTAAAAGTCTTCATATGTTAAGCGATTTTTTTTTTTAAGAATCACAATTTTTTTTAAGACTCATTCCATATAAAACCATCATAAAATATGCAATTTTCTACCTCTACCCCTTTTAATTTTAAACAAACTTGGTAGGAAAGGTACGCTCAGGGAACTTCTGCTTTAAAAATATGTAAAGGGTCCGCCAAATAACTTTTTTTTTTTAACTCCAGAACCAATTGGACTTTGTATGGCGTCATACCAAGGTCTTTATGCAAAATTCGTCTCAATGATGTCTCCGAAATGTTCAATTATTGAGAACGACGGTGAATTGATGTTGATGGCGCTTCACGCACACTTTCTGAAACAGCAGCAATATTCTCGGGTGTACGCACTGTTTTTGGCTTTTCACGCTTTGGTTTATCGATGAGGATGCCAGTTTATTTCACTTTTTTCACAAGATAACGAATATACGGACCATATTCGTTCAGCGGAAGGATAAAACTAATTATCTGTCAAATCAGACATGAGCTAAGTGTTACCATTCACGAAATAAGCACTAGTTGATAAAAAAACGTTAGATGGCGGACCCATTAGTTGTTTAGGTTGTAATACAGTTTCTTTATTTTTAATGTAAATTTCAGTCATTTGTAGAACAAATTTAATTTTTTACTAACCTTGTAGTACATTAAAAAAAAAACAAACCACATCAAATGACTGTTTTATGATTTTACATTAATTTTTTACAGTTGGTTTTTGTTATTTAAAAAAATAAAAAAAAAAAATGTTTGTTGATTTTTACTACCATGTAGTTCATTTTTACTACAATTGTAAGTCATTTTTTGAACATTAAAAATCAAATGACAATGTTAGTTGAATTTAATGAAATTTAAATCGTCCTTTCTTTAAGTGAAATTTCATTTGTTTTTAACTACATTTGCAGTGGTCTTTACCTACATAGTATTCTAAGTGCAAGTGTCATATAAATATGTCATCGTACAAGTTTTGGGTTGTTACCTCTAACGGTTGTGGAAATATCGCGTTTTAAAATATGAAAAAAACCGAAACTTTAACAAAGTAGTCGCACTTAATCGTCCATATCTTTTTAACGGTTAAAGCTACGTGATTCACCTTATCCACAATACTGTTGCGAAATAAATATGTGGAGCTCTTACGCGATTCAGAGTTATGAATAAAAATCTATAAAAAGATACTAAATATAGTAGAGAAAAATATTTGCTTAAAAAAAATAATGTATTTAAAACAAAAATAAAAAAAAAAACAGTTTTGCAAAAGTAGTTAAACATAATTGCCCATATCTTTTTAGCGGTTTTACCTCATTTTAAAGGTACTTAAATTGTGATTTTACTGGTTCACAAAAAAAAATCACTTCTTGACGGTAAAATGCATGTTTTTCAAAATCCGTGGTTCAAACCGCTGTATTTAAAAAAACTGGTTTTATAAATTTTTTCAAAAAATATATGTAAATTATATATTATTCTTCTACACCGTCACCAAATCCCTATATGATACTCCCGCATGTTTCTGAGTTATCGGCGTTTTAGTTAAATTTTTTCACATTTTTATTAATAACACGTTGCTACAGTGAAAAAAAAACTTGGGAAACGACCTAGCGTGGGTTATAGGTCTTGTTGAGTACATTACAAATTGTGTCAAAAAATTTCAGAAACACCCTCAAATTCAGAAGTTATGTTCGTCAACTTATCGACCTGTAACTCAGTCAGTTTTTATTCGATTTAAATTTTTTTAACGGGTTTGGAAAGAAAACTGAGTATTGTTTTTTTTAAGAATATCTACAAAAAAACGAAAATTATAAACTTATTTGATTTTAGTAGCTTTTCATTGCTTATTTTAATATGAAAGCTTATAAAAATTTATACCAACGTATAAAGAAAATTTAGTTCTTAACAAAACATGGTTTTCATTTCTCAAATCGAATGAAAATTGTAAAAGTTATTCAACTTTTCATTAACACCTGTTTTTAACTATACATGTTAACTTCGGTTAATCTATTTGTACAGATTTTAATTTACGTTTGTAAGTCAATGGATTTACCAAAAGAAAAGTCTGCAATCCCAAAATGTTTACTTTAGAAAATGTTTAGTATTTTTTGCAAACATAAACCGATTTTAACAAATAATATCTCGTTTTTTTTCTACATAAAATTGTCTTTAAAATACAGTGCAAAAAAATATAGGTTTACATAGAAAAAAATTAATATAACTCTTGTTGAATTTGAAAAATTAAGAAAAAAAAAAAAAAAATGAGAAACTTTTGATAAACACTTACCTAATTTCTTGGAATATATATTTTATGAATACATTTCCAAAACTGTTGAAATCGGTCAAAAAATGTGTGAGTTAGAGGTACTAAAGTGCTACGACCTACCCTAAAACAGTTTTTTGGAAATAACTCAAAATTTTGAGGGTGTTTCAAAATTTTTGAAAACGGTTTTTGTATGTCCTCACCTAGGCCTACAACCCCCACTAGGTCGGTTTTCAAGTTCTGACAAAAAGAGTTTTTTTGTAGCAGTGTGTAATTCAGGATACCGTAACATCTCCAAGTAGGGAATTGGACACGGCATAGGGAACTAATTTTTATTTAATATATATTTTTTACAAAAATTTTAAAAAACCAGTTTTTTGAAGTACAGCTTTTTGAACCACGGTTTTTGAAAACATTGAATTTTGCCGTGGAGAAGTGAATAATATGTGTGCACTAGTAAAACCACAATTTAAGTAAATAGCTTTAAAGCGAGGTATCAATGACTAACGTAGCTTAAGCCGTAAAAAGATATGGAATATTATGTACCAAAACTTTTTTAAAATTTTCGAATATTTTTCATATTTTGAAACACGATATTTCAAGATCCGCTGGCATTAGCTGTTCTATATTTGGACGAAGTTATACTTATATGATGTACATCTTCTAGTTTAGTTGCAATCGGAAGGGGTGGAGGAAATCGAGTGGTTGATTTTATATGTCTTCAGTCAAAAGCCTTATTATTATTATATCAACTGAATAGGTACTTTACTACAAAATCAACTTTTTGAAAGCAAAGAAATATGTTCATGCCAGCCGTACATTGATAATGGCCTACCGGGAACGAGGTATCAATTTCCCTTAAAGGACCTTTCCCGTGACTTATCCCGTGACTTATCGCAGAACTAGTACAATAGAGCGGCATTTGATTCAACTTTCGATGTTTATTTATTATTGTTGCGATTATTGTAGCATGAGGTCTAAAAGTTCTGTGGTGGGAATTTGAGAAAAATTCGAAAAGATTTAACCCTGAGACCAAATTTTCGATTTTTGAAAGCTTTTCTTAAATTGCTTTAAACCTTTACTCTATGAAACTCTAGATCGAAAGGAAAGTTGTATATTTTTAAAAACAAATGGAAAATAAGTGAAGATCTATTTCTGCGTTTTGTGATATTTTCACTTTTCACAATTTTATTAGCAAAAAAACCAGAGTCAAAATTACGGCTCACCCAATAATTTGTTATTATAATTATTTATTAAGTTTTTAGTATAAAACACTCATTTGGCGCATTTATTGCCAATAAAAAATACCCCGTCTGGAGGCAGGCTTGCAGGTTAGAGGGTTATTTAGTTAGTTTACCGTTAAATAATTCTACTGTTAAAATAACGCTAAAATATTGAAACGCCGATTTATATAGATATTTTATCCAGTTAATGTTTGCCAACCATGCAATACTTGCTGCATTAAATTTTTCAACAATTTTAGGTTTAAAAAATTGTGTAAAATATTAACACTTTTGTACACTCTTTTAATAGAAATTTTCTTACTTGAGGGTTACACGATCAAGTTTTGCCTATCAAGTTTTAATACACTCACACTTTTTTACCAATACACTCACACTTTCTAAAATTGAAACGAACTTGCTTCAGATTTCTCTTTCAAGTGGAGTGTATCAATTTACGTTCAAGAAAACAGCTGATTACAATTCTTTTGAAATTGTTTTTGTTTTTCCTTTCACAAATATTGAAATTGCTTTCAACTTGCGTGCAGCCTACGTCACAGCTGTCAATTTTTACATATTTTGACAAACAGTATATGTAAAAGACTATCAAGAAAATCTTGATCGTGTGCCTGCAGTGTTAAGAAATATATAAAAAATTTTAATTTTTGAAAAATGTTCGGCAAAGTTTTAATTTTAATTTCGTATATAATTCCGAATGGGCACAATGAAAGTACGAAAACTTCAAAAGCCGCCTATTAAGTAATTAGTAAATAGAATCAGACCGATTTATTGGCATCGGCTTTAGCCGAAAACAGACAATCGGTAATCGTCCAAACTACTGCCGAATACCGATTGTTACCCGAAACATAACAAACAACAGCAATTTGAACACAAAATTTAGAACGGGACCGCTTTACGTTTGTTTTGCGTTACTGCGTTAAAGAAGTGCGTAAAAAATACCAATTCCCCTACTTTACCGCGATCCTCTAAAACCGTTCCCGTGTTTAAAATTGTGTGTAAATTGTTCTGTGGGGTGTTTTGAGTATAATCGGCATTGGCTTAGAAGAATTATTGTAAAATTTGCCAATGTTTGGCATCGGACTCCGTCCTAAAAGGTGCCTTCGGTAGGACACTAGTAATTAGTAGATTTTTTTCGTGATCCGTTTTACTATGTTTTTCACTACGCGCAGTTATGCGGGTAGTAGACAATATTCCTATAGATGTGGTGCGTACTGCGATAAAGATTGGCTGCTCTGACTTAATGCCAAATGGAGGCATTTGAGAACATATTTAATATTTCTTATGCTTAACAAAAAATACAAAAAAACAAAAAATAAACAAAACTTTTTAAAAAATTCTTGGCAATTTGCTGTGTTGCTTTTTCTTTAACTTTAAATTTTTCAAAAGAATGTCGTTACATTAATTCGTAAATGGAATAAGTTAAACATTTTAATTCAAATGTTTGCATGACTAAAACAATAAGAATTAATCAAACCTTTTCCGTTGTAAATTTTATTTTCGGCAAAGAAAATTAATTAAAGTTGGACAAACTTATAATTGTGTTTTAAATACACAGTAAAAAAGGAACAGCCAAAGAAAAGGTTAATTCTGACTCTTATTATTAAAACAAAAGTTGATAGAAAAATTAGTAAAACGTCTTGTGCATCAAGTATACTATTTTTCAGCAAAATATTTTGCTAAAATTGTTTTTTTTTTACCTAAAATGTTTTCTATACTTATCTCAAAATAAACAAATTTTAGGGCTTAACCATACCCAGAAAAAAATAGTGCTTACGAAGCGCTTTCAAAGCAAATCCAGAAGGCATGACTTTTTGTTCGGGATGTCCACTATATCTATGTTGTCTCTTTTAAGCAGGTGTCTCATGTGCCCTTAGAAGCAACAAATTCATTCATCAATAAGAAGCGTTTTTTTTTTGTATGTTGACAACACTAATGCTTCATGGTATGCATTTTTTATTGCTTCAGTGTAGACATTATTCACTACTACAAAGAAGGCATTTTAGGGAGCACAACAGAATGCCTCCCTAATAGCGGTAAAACGCTATTTTGGAAGCATTCAAATGTACCAAATCCAGGTTATTTTTGCTGGATAGTTATGAATGTCAAATTTTTACTAAAATATCTGTGGTTAAAGTTAAACTCTAGTTATTTTTGTTCAGAAGTTACTCGCCCTAAGAAATTATAAAAATTTAAATAAATTCTTACACTCACAAAAAAGTTCTGCCACAATTACAGAAAAAGTTGAGTTTAGTCAAATTTGGCAGACTTGGGCGACGTCAATTACATTTCAAAATCGTTCACTTGTGAAAATTTTCTATATCATTAATAATACGCTCACACTTGTCGGCTTAAACGTTTGCTTGGAAAATTTTCAATTTTGTCAATACCGGACATAAATTTCACATTTGTACTTTAAACGAATGTAATTTTTGAGAAGAACAAGATTGCATTCATTTTTATATAATCAAGAATTTATTTAGTTAAATAAAAAATATTTTAAAAATGAAACTGGCTCTGATTTCGTCCCGCTATTCGCAAAAAATTGGACCAGAATCGCACCAAATTTGGAATTTGTCATTTTCAAATGGGAATATCTCGGGAACTACTAGAAGTAAAGGGGCCAGTACACGACACCAGCATGCATGCACAATCAAGCGAGTGTGTGATTGAGCTTTTGAGCATACACCACACCATCATGCTGGCACAGTTTTCATTTCTTTACAAAAAGTGTGTAGAAAAGGTCGTCATGGATACTACTTTGTCTCTGTTGGCATCTGGATCAAATTCTTTTAATTTCTCAACCATTTTATTATAACATTGGCTTTTTAAATCACGATTGCAATATTCTGAACTTTTAATTTTCCATAAACACGGCATTGACTTGTATAAATCGAGGAATTTTCCCCAAAATAATTTTTCGTTTGCATTCATGGTCTTGTTTACTGCTTGAAAACTTTTAAAAACTGAGCTAATTTCATCACACACGATACATGCATGCTGGTACAATCATAAAAATATCAAACTCTTTTTGATTTTGCTCAATCGGCATGTGCAATCTCACCACAACCCCACACACGGTCAATCGGCATGCAAAACCACTTGATTGCGCATGCATGCTGGTGTCGCGTATGGGCCCCTTAACAGACACATGTAGGCATGTTTTTTTGTTAGTCTCTGCTAACAGATTACAAATATGTTAATTTTTTGAAAATCGGATTAGAAAAAAAACAATGGCGAGCACTCAAAATTGTATATGCAAAAAGTTCCATGGTATGGGTGTTCATATCGGGATGTTTCAAAGGTTCAAAATCAAACATTAAGCTCGATATTACGTAACTTACGCCTGTTGCAAATTTCATTGCAATCGGACCACTAAGTAAGAAATGGCCGAATTATTTCAAAAAATTGTGTGATATATCCCACTGTGCGCTACTTTAAAAGTCATATACAGTCAAATCCCGGTATAATAAATGATATATTGGCAGGCCTATTCGTTATATCGAAATATTTGTTATATCGCAACAACTTTTTGTACTAAATCGACAGCACATTTTAACATTTCTCAAAATTCGGAGTTCAATGAAACTGAAAAATAAAATTGCATTTGTGGGTACACTCCTTAATTAAAAGGCTCTTCATAAAAAAATAATTTTCTTAATACGATTTATCATATTCCATTTAATTTTTACACATTTTTTACCAACTGTTCGTTATATCGGTTATAAATTTTATATGCAAAAAGTTCTCCGGTTTGGGTGTTCATATTGGGATGTTTCGAAGGTTCAAAATCACAACTTAAGCTCGATATTACGTCACTTATGCCTGTTGCAAATTTTATTGCAATCGGACCACTAAGTAAAAAATGGCCGAATTATTTCCAAAAATTGTGTGATATATCCCACTGTGCGCTACTTTAAAAGTCATATACAGTCAAATCCCGGTATAATAAATGATATATTGGCAGGCCTATTCGTTATATCGAAATATTTGTTATATCGCAACAACTTTTTGTAATAAATCGACTGCACATTTTAACATTTCTCAAAATGCGAAGTTCAATGAAACTGAAAAATAATATTGCATTTGTGGGTGCACTCCTTAATTAAAAGGCTCTCCATAAAAAAATAATTTTCTTAATACGATTTATCATATTCCATTTAATTTTTACACATTTTTTACCAACTGTTCGTTATATCGGTTATAAATTTTTAGAAAGATTAGTTATATTAGGTAGTCAATGCAAAAAATTTGCTAGTTCGTTACATCGCGATATCGTTGTACCGGGCTTTGACTGTAATAATATTTGTAATAAGTTGGAACAAAAACTTGTATTTTTAATCAAACCAGTCAAAATCACTGGTCCGGTCAATCTAGAGTTAAATTTACTAATTGCCGTTCAATACGCTTAGAAAATTTAAGAAGTTTAAATTAGTTGACCCATTTTGTAATGGCGTTTCTTTAAAGCAACATCTACTTTAAAGACCTGATAATTTTGCATAGGTGAGAGATATAATAATGCAAGAAAAATCATGTGAAAATTTGAGGTCTTAACTCTACATATAAAATAAAAAAAAATGTTAAAACTTATGTTCCAGGTTTGCCATATAATAAATTAAAAAATACAATTTTTGTTATATTTTTAGGTCACTTTTCTGAAAAACTTTTAATTTATACAAAGCAGACTTAGGCGACATTAATTACATTTCAAAATCGCTCACTTGTGAAATTTTTCAATATCATTAAAAATTTTAGATCTACGCTCACACCTGTGGACTCTAACGCTTCTTTGGAAAATTTTAAATGTTGTCAATACCAGACATGGGACATAATTCCAATATCTGTGTATTTAATTACAGACCAATTACGTTTTTATGTTCAATTACATGTAATTGGGTGTAATTGAGTAATTGGTATTAAATATTTTACAAATTTACCAAGGAAGCGATTAAGCTCACAAGCGTGAGTGTAGGTCTGATATTGTTAATGATATAGAAAAAGTTCACAACTTAACGATTTTGAAATGTAATTGACGTCGCACTGTGGTCAATATTTTGAGATAGCGGCCAAAACTCCTTTAGGTTTTTGTTCTCCGATTTTAAAGTTATTAGACTCATATGAAAGTAGACAGTAGTAAACCTCGGGAGCCAAAAAATTAGAACTCTATTTCAACTATTTCACTGAGAACAGGGTGGTCCAAAATGGGCTTTTTCAGAATTTAGTAAATTTATGATATTTTTAGTTAATTTTTAAAGTTTAAATGATCATAACTTTTTTGTTTTTCAAGATTTTTTGGACGAAATAAATTTTGTGTTGTAACTTAACTTATTTCCTATTACTGGTAAAAAAAATTGAAGCTCTACTGTTTTTAGAACAATTTAAATATTTTTTTTAAAAAAGGTCAAATTTCTCGGAAATTTCCTACTTCATAGAGCACAACTCCTGTGAGTCAAGCTGAGTCAAAACACAAATTTAGTATTTTGTAGTCCTAACTCTCCCCTACATTCCTATATATACATGTCCATGCATCGGGACTGCACTTTTTGAGCTACAGCAATTTTTCTGACCCAAGGTAAGATATTCGGTACAAATGCACGTCATATTTTTTGAGAAGTTATTTGTATGTGAAAGTGGCTATTATGCATATATTTTGATGAAATTTTGTACAAGAGTTCTTATTGACCCAAAAAATAATTCTGTTGAAATTAGGAGAAGTTGTCCCATATTTGGACCTAGTCCACATAGAAGGGTGTATCAAAATTTTGACAAAAATGACAATAGAACTCTCAAATTATGTGGTATCTGGCAATTCATTTGGAAAAGGTAAAAAATGATTTTATTGCCATCTAATATTACATAACTTAAATACCTGAAAATTGCAAATAAATTTAAAACCAATGGAAATAACTGGTAAAACCAAGTACCTGTTATATTATTACCAGTACCTGTTAACTCTCAAATTATGTGGTATCTAGCAATTCATTTGGAAAAGGTAAAAAAGATTTTATTGCCATCTAATATTACACAACTTAATTACCTGAAAATTGCAAATAAATTTAAAACCAATGGAAATAACTGGTAAAACCAAGTACCTGTTATATTATTACCAGTACCTGTTAACTCTCAAATTATGTGGTATCTAGCAATTCATTTGGAAAAGGTAAAAAAGATTTTATTGCCATCTAATATTACACAACTTAAATACCTGAAAATTGCAAATATATTTAAAACCAATGGAAATAACTGGTAAAACCAAGTACCTGTTATATTATGTTTCAAAGAGGTAAAAAAGATCATGTTGAAACTTCGAGCAATAGTATATTAATCCATGCATTCGTTTGTTTTCTTCATTATTGTTTAAACAATGGCTAAATTCAGTTATAGTGTTCTATCTGATATATATTTTGAACGGAAAGATGAAAACGACATTATTTTACATATAATGAATAATCCATTCTTCAAAATATGCGACAAACAAGAAATTAAGAAAAGGTACAATCAATGTTCCAGAAACAAGAAATTGTTTTACTCACGCAACCAAGAATGGCTAAGAAATAAACTTATTTTTAAAAAGCCATCAGTAACTACCACGGAAACTGGAAAAGGTGGTCGACCAGCAAAGCCAATTGATAATTGTAGTGAAAGATCACGAAGACGCAAGCTTAAACATATCAATATAAACAATCAATATTAATATCAATCAATCAATATTAAACAATCAAAATACCGTGAGATAGGTCTTATAATTGACCAGCCAAAGCAAGGAGAAGGAAATTCTAATGATGGAAACACAGCAAGGAGATTTTTTTCCGATCCAGAAACTGCAGCTTCTATAACTGGAGTAGATTATGATTTAATACGACGATTCCAAATCATATTAGAAGTTATAGCATGTAGCAAAAGATAAATGCAAAAAAATTTGGTCAGTATGCTAATGAGACAGCAACCCTTTATAAACAAAAATATTCTTGGAGACATATGCCAACCACAGTTCACAAAATTTTGTTCCATGGGGAACAAATAATTCAGCACAATATGCTTCCAATTGGAGATCTCTCAGAAGAAGCGCAAGAAAAAAGGAACAAAGACTACAGATTCTTTCGCGAGCACAATACAAGAAAAATTTCCAGATATTGTACTAATGAAGATCTTATTAATATTTTGTTGTGCACATCAGACCCATATATGTCCAGTATTCGACAAAAATGGAAATCAACCTCATTAGAGTTAGATGAAGAAGCTAAACAACTACTGCAAAATGAAAATCAAAGCTATTTGGAAGAAATTTTTACTAATATTGTTTAATTAATACTAGTTTAAAGATTATAATTTGTTTCTAATTTTAGTATAAATTTTTATTAATACATTTAAATAAAATATATGTGCACTTTAAATCAATAGTAAAAGTTTACTTAAAATTTTATCGATGTTGTGTTCTGTATATAATATATCCAAATGGTATTGATATTGTTGGGAATTTCAGTGTTATTTTTCAGTTTAATCCTCACAAGAATTAGCTTTCTTCCAAAAAAACCAACCTTTGGCCCCTGTGAATATTGAGACTAAATAAATGTCAGGGGCCAAATGTTGGCATTTTCTGACCAATAATAAGTTTAGGAATAATAAATAAGTATTGGTTGTAAAATACGATTGAAGAAAATAAGAAATTATAAAAAAATACCTATTTAAAATGTCAAAATATTCAACTTTTACATGGAAACTCAACAAAAAATTAAAATGCATTTTTAACTCCACATTACTTACGTTCCTATCAGTCGATTTTTACGTTTGAACACGCAAATTGAAGCTTAAAGTCCCTCCTATTGAACAAAACAAATTGCGTAAAAAAATACCAATCCGGTCAAAAGTTATAGAGTTTTGACCGCTATCTCGCGAAATTGACCACTGTGCGTCGCCCACATCAGAAATTTGGTATGAAATGCGAGATTTTTTAAAGACACTTTCACTGCTGTTCAAATTATGTCTAAAGACTTTTAAGTATTTTTGTTATTCACAACAAATGTGTTTTGGGTAAAATAAAATTTGTAATACATATTTAATTTAATCAAGGGGGTGTCTGAGCTTTTTCAGATATTCGAAAGCGTTCGGTTTTTATGCGACTTTTACCGAAGAGCCTTCTTGATTTATTTTTTAAATACTTTAAAAATGTGGCAACTCTGGGGCAATATGGGTATCAAAATTTTTGTTTTCTTGAGTATTTTAGCCATGTGTACAAACTTATTTTGGAAGCTAAACAATTATGTCTTACTAATATTGTGTTATATACCTGCTTATTAGGAAGGGCTAAAGATAACTGATGAAAGGGTAATTGGAAAATCCCCGGAAACGCGTCTTATCATTCCTGAAGGTATAGAACATTTTGAAAAACAAAAATTCTATTGAGTATGTTAGTTCATATATAATTCATATAAGTACAAAATTTTGGCCTCGACAAGAATAATTCTTTTTTAATTGCAATTATTTTTTGTCAAATTCAGTTTTGTTAATCCTTTTTTTTTTAGTTTATTTATTAGTTAATTAATTTAAAGTACTTTTTTTAAAAACCAGCCAAATTTTAAATATGTATAAGGCATTTAAGTTGCTACACCCAAAAAAAAAGTTTGTAATGTTAGCAACTCGTACTCGCAAGTTTTTTTGCTGAGTTTAGCAACTTTTTTGCTGATGTTAGCAACTTTGTCTGCTAGGATCCTCCCAGCAAACGAGTTGCTAATATTACAATTTTTTTTTTTGGGTGTACTAGTATATAAGATTTTTAGTTTTTTATAGTGAATTTTTTTTGTTCTTTTTATGTTTAATAAATGTTATTAGAAAATAATAAACAAAGTCTTTTAATTTTTTTCTTGAGAAAATATTAATCGCTGTTCACCACTTATTACAATTCTTCCTGGTAAGCAGTTATTATAGTCCTTCCTTGTAATGACTAAAATCAGTAGTTATTTTAGGACCTATTAATAACTAGTTATAATTGTCCTTATTAATAACTAGTTATTTTATTGCCTATTAATACCTTCTTATTTAGGTACATGTTAATACGTACTTATTTTTGCACCTATAAATAACTACTTATTAACATCCTTACAAGTAATACGTCATATAATGGCTTTAAGCATTACTTTTGATGCTACAAATAAGAAATGAAATAAGTACTTATGTGTAACTGGTGATTTCACTACATATTTTGTAACGTCTTATTTTTGTCCCTATATGTAAGCACAAGGCAAGGCCTTGCCTCCTATGACACCCCCATGTTAAAATCAGGTGTTCTTGGCCTCAACTATAAGTACTTCTGATTCTTGTTTTCTGCTTCCATTTCCCATTCTATGGTAATAGCAAGTTTTCCTGGGTCCCTTGTTATTTTCCGAGATACAGCCTATTTTATGATTATATAAAAAAAATTATGACAAAATAACGCCATCAACAAGTGAGACGTATAGCGGAGACAGAAAAAATCAATTTAGAAAACAATTGTGGTTTAAATTAAGTGAAAAATTTGTAAATTTAAAAATCACGAATTACTAAATATTAGGTTGAAAAACACATGATTTTGGGACTCAATTCTGGAAATTGCACGTGAAAGTAGCCCCAAAAATAAGAACTTCTGCATCATTCGTTTTGTCAAGTTGGCTGCATTAACAATTTAATGGCCATACGGATTTTTTTGGCTCAAGGCGGATTTTTAGCACTTTTTCTATATTTTAACGCGGTTATATCTCGGTATACCGTACGGAATATCTCGTTTGTGTCTGAAGCAAAGTTGTAGATATTGAATAGGAGAAAAAACATGGCGGAACAATCCTACCCGAAAAAAGTGCATCCGGAGTCTTAAAAATCGCAAAAATGCCCATTTCCCCCCATTTTTCACCTTTTTAGCTCAATAACTGTATTACAAATCCACAAATATGCAGTTTTTGTTTTATTTTTATTTTCATGCAAAATAAAGTTTATAAAGAAAAAATAGCATATTTGCGGATTTGTAATCCAGTTATTTATTAAGCAAAAAAGGTGAAAAATGGGGGGAAAAAATGGGAATTTTTGCGATTTGTAATCCAGTTATTGAGCACAAAAATAAAAAAAGAAATAAAAAAATCGGAATTTTTATTTTCATGCAAAACAAAGTTTATGAAGGAAAAAAAACAGCTTTACAATCTTGCAGTCATAATTCAAATTAGGTTTCATGGGTCTTTTTTGTCCCCAGGCCACTAAGGGTTAAATATCTTTTAAATAAGAGTAAAGTCTTAATAAATTTAAGTGACATTTTTCTGAAAACTTTGCAAACTTTGATGAAAACATTAAAACTTTGTTAAACTTTTAACAAAATAAGTTAATTTCATAAAATGTCCTGGAAAGGACACACTCCAAATACAAACCCAAATTATAATTTTTTCAATTAATTTTTTTTTATAATACCAACCAATATTTTATAAAAATAGCAATCGACATCTCCAAGTTAGGCATTTTAAAAAATCTTAGTTTAAAAAAAATACGTTTCTGCACTTTTATCAAATTTTTGGATAATTTGGCTGCCTTGCTAGAGTCGGTTAATGATATCCGATGAAGTCAGACTTCAATATCTGATTAAGTTTGTAGTATATTAAATGAATAAATGATACAAAAAGTAAATTTTTTCGAAATTTAAAATTTTAGGAATTTTTAATATTATTTTTCCAAAAGGGGCAGTTTTTAAAAAAAAAAAAATTATAATTTCTTCCATTTGGGACCATTGGTAATAAAAGGGGAGGGTATAATGACAAATCTATTTTTAAGGGACGCCCTACTGTACATATACAAAACTTGCGTGCACAACAGCTCCACCAATTGAGCTACTGATTTTTTTATTTCAAATTTCAAAACAAAAAAAGTATTTTTAGAACAATAAAACCTTTCGAAGAAGAGCTTTCAGTGTGCTTGTAAGGCCGTTTAAATAACACGTTTACTAGAATAACCCCATACGATTCAGAAATTTTTAACATTTTAAATTAAAATAAATTTTCCCGATTATTAAATTTCACTTTCCCACCCACATATTGAGAATCACTGTTTTAGAGGTTAAATTGGCAAAGCATCATGTGCTAAAAATGTATTTCGTTAAGAGTACGAACGAAACATATTCAGTTAAAAGCTATTTTAATCGCTAAAGTTAAATAGGCAACAAAAACTTTGTGACATGGGATTTGGTTTTTGTTGTGTTGTATAAGATTTTTATCCTGACACTTGACTTAAATAGCTTTATAATTTAAAAAACTAAAAATAGCACAAGCGGAAAGGGAGGGAAGCATAATGATTGTAAATCTCGAAATGAGTTTAAATAGACATGAAATGAATAGAAGGTGTATGCTTTTCTTACAATTATTCGGATTATGTAAAAGCTTTGAGAATGTATTTATATGCCAATTAAGAGACATTTTAAAATAAATAAATTAAGGATAATTATAAAGATTTGTTTAACTAATGAAATGTTGCACAATGAAATAATTTTAACTTATTTCAAAAGAATTTTGTTGTAGCGAGAAAAGGAGTATGATAGCAAAAAAAAAAAAAAAAATTGATTAAAAGTAAGCATACGCCCTCAGCAATTAAATGGTTTTCTTGAAATTGAAAGCAGGTTATTTAACTCATTAATGGCACGTAATAGATCAGCTGGACATTTTTCATCCAAACTTTGCAGATACATAATACAATTATTTTAAATTTAATTTCAAAAATATAAAAATATAGCAAAAACAATGCAATAGAAGTTCACTCAGGGAACGTCTGCTTTAAAAATTTGCAGTTTTTTGGGTTGTAATAGAGCAATTCCATTTCATATCACCGTAAAATTAATCGATGTTTTCCGATTTTGATAAAAATTTGTGAGTGTGTGAGGTAGTGAACGCAAGTAATAAAACAAATTTTTTTTTTTTTTTTGGAGAACTCTGGCTACACTATGGCTTCAAATTGTGGGGTAGGGACTTCACTTAAAAGGTCATAACTTTTGATGTGTAAAAAAAATCGACAAATTTATTTTTGCATAAGAACGGCTAGGTTTTGGGGTATAAAAAAATAAATAAAAAAAAAAGTTTACACATTTTTTAAAAATAAAAATTTTTGAAAAAAAATCTTTAAAAACAATTTTTGGAAAAAAAATCCATTTTTTTAAAATTATAAAATTTTTATACAAATAGCCACACATGTGTTCTTAAGTAAGGAGCTTTCCACACATGTGGAAAGCTCCTTACTTAGTGAGATATCAGAAAAAAAGTAGAAGTATTTACACCAGAAAATGTGTTTTTTTTAATAGTAATAGTAATATGTAATAGTTTTTCAATAGCAACAATTAAAAAAAAAACACACATTTTCTGGTGTACATACTTCTACATTTTTTCTGATATCTCACTAAGTAAGGAGCTGTCCATTTTGAAATTTTCAGTGTGATTAGAACACATGTGTGGCTATTTGTATATTTTATTGTTTATTTTTGTATACCCCAAAACCTAGCCGTTCTTATGCAAAAATAAAATTTGTTTACCCCATAATTTAAAGCCATAGGGTTGCCAGAGTTTCCAAAAAAAAAAAAATTTTTAATACTTGTGTTCACAACTGCACACACTCACAAAATTGTATCAAAAATGGAATTGCTTAATACAGTTGCTTTATTTTTAATGTAACTGTCAGTTATTTGTAGAACAAATGTAACCTTGTAGTTCATTTAAAAAAACCAACCACATCAAATGACTGTTTTATAATTTTACATTAATTTTTTACAGTCGTTTTTTGTTATTTAAAAAAATAACGTTTGTTCATTTTTTACAAACGTATGTGGTTCATTTTTACTGCAATTGTAAGTAATTTTTTGAAAACAAATGACAAATCTTAGTTGAATTTAAATAAATGTTAACCGTCCTTTCTTCAAGTGAAATTTCATTGGTTTTTGAATACAATTGCTGTCGTCTTTACCTATATAATATCCTTAGTATTCGAATTTCGAAAAAAAAAAATATTAACTCCATCAGTTGACAGAAAGTTTTGATGTTTAATAAATTAAATATAAATTAAATTGGCCCTCTAACTGGCCAAACCGTTTTTAGACAGGGTATATGAAATTGAACACAAATGCGTTAAATGATTTTTTTATAATCAGAAATTGATTTATATATAAAATTCCTTAACTTTGTGTAGAAATACATGAAATTGTATAAACCTTCTTTTATGGTTTATTAAAACTATAAAAAAAATTAAGTATTCCCGTGTTTAAAAAAAGTCAAATTCAAAATATTTAAACTGATAATTGCAGTTTTTTTGAAAAAATTTTATGAATTAGTTTCTTTGTGTCCAACTAATGTTTAACCCTATGACTGCCGAACTTTAACCATTCAAGATTTCTTGTGGAAACTTCTTGAAGTCTTTGGCCTAAGGCTAAAAATAAATTTGACGCCGTTTTTGAAGCTCTGGTACTCTGCTATCAGAGAAATTTAATACTAAAGTTAAAACAGCAATGAATATCGCTTCTTAATGGGTTAAGAATTTGTCAAAATTTGAATTTTGTGTTCTGTCTTAAATTATGCCTAATTCAGAAATAACAATAATTTTAATAAAGATTAAAAACCTAATTTTAAAAACTAAAAAACTTAAAACAAAAACTTGATAAAAATTATAAAAAACTTAAAATTTTAAATTTCGACTTTGGATTAAGATTGCAATTTTCGACAGCTACAACAGGCATAAACTAATGCGTTGTTCCAGTTAGAGAGTAAAGTAAAATGTTTAAATTCGATTTTGACGAACTTTGTAAATTTAGTCGAAGTTTGGTTTCGGCTTCGGATTCGTCTTTAACCCTTTACTGCATGAAACTCTAGATCTTAATGAAAGTTGTATATTTTGAGAGTAAATTGAAAATTTAAATCGAAATTTACCGAAATTTATATCTGTGTGATATTAAAATACAGGTGTGGCTTTATCGTATTTAATCGAAACAATGTGTCTTGGTTACTTATAGCATGCCCAGCATTCAGTAAAATTATTCGTTACATATATATGCATTAGGCCGGGTCGATTTGTATGGAGGCAAAAAAAGATCGTTCAAGGAAAATCGTATTCTAGGGATCAAAATAAGAAACTTTGCCGAAGGAACCATACCTCTAAAACGAATTCTGATGTCCCGACTTTTTTTTTTTTTTATAATTTAACCAATACTCAGGGGATGCCCCCTACTCATGCAGTGCATTGTATTGATCAGGAAAATAAGGTATGGGAAGGAGGAAAGAGGGAGTAGTGTTTGTGGATATTTGATTTAAATTTTTCTAAATTGTAAGTAACAGGGAAGACTTCTGCGGGAAGTTTGTTCCACATACGAATCGTTCGACTAAAAAACGAATTTTCTCTGTAATGCGTTGTGCGAAACACAGGACAATCAACTACAAACGGATGTGCTCTACTAGATAAGCGAGTATTACGAATAAAAACTCGGGCTGGTGGAATAAGTTCACTTATCTCAGATGAGCATCTCCCATGGTAATATCGATAGAAAAGTGTCACACAACCCACATTCCGACGATGCTCCAATGAATCAATAGAGTTGGATACACTACTGTCATTGATAAGCTTCACCGCCCTCCCCTGAACACGGTCCAGAAGCTTCAGAATAGACAATGGAGCCCCTGCCCATATATGAGAGTTGTATTCAATTTTTGGCCGGATATAGCTGGTATAAATAGTAAGGAGATCGGATGGAGTGAAGTAAGTCTTGCACCGTTTTAGAAAACCGAGACACTTGAATGACTCTTTCGACACTTGAAATGCGTGCTTATTCCAACGGACATCACACTGTATTCTCATGCCCAGAACATCAAGAGTATCCGATTCCTCAATACCTATACCATCCATAGTTACAGATGACAATGTCAATTCCACAGCCCGTCTGTGGGTTAACAGACAACATTGGGTCTTGCGTGCATTAAAATCGACCTTATTCGAGCGACCCCACTCGGAGATTGTAGAAAGGTCTTGATTGAGTGTGTCATTCATGTTCTGCCGCATGCCCTCTATCTCCAAAGAGCTTGGCCTGTGATCGAATGAAAATGAATGACAAATGTTGTTGTCATCTGCAAAAGAGTAGATAGGGTTGATGGTCTGATCAAAAAGGTCATTAATAAAAATAAGAAAAAGGGTAGGAGAAAGAACAGAATCTTGCGGTACCCCTGAATTTAGCTGAAGCTCGTTTGATGAGACCCCATCTAAAACAACACGTATAGTGCGGTCTCTGAGAAAACTCGTTATAAATCGAGAGAAGACATTACCGACACCAAAAGCAACTAGCTTAGTCACGAGTGCTCCGTGCCACACACGATCGAACGCCTTAGAAATATCTAGAGCAACCACTTTACTCTCACCAAAGCGGTGGATTGACCGGCTCCAACGTTCCGATAGAAACGCCAACAGGTCTCCCGTAGATCGACCACTACGGAAGCCATACTGTCGATCATTTAAAAGTGAATTGGTCTCTAAATATTTCACAAGATGGTGGTTAACCATGGTCTCCATCACTTTGGAGAGCGCAGAGCAAATTGCGATTGGGTGGTAATTTTCAGGGTTGTTAGCCGCACCCTTTTTAGGGATAAGCTGGACATTGGCCGCCTTCCAGCATGAGGGGAAAATTCCCGCACGGTACGAAGAGCTGAAAATTTTTGCCAATGGACGTGCCAACGTTAAAGAGCACTGTTTCAGCACCAGTGCTGATATGCCATCCGGCCCCGGTGACTTATTTACGTTGAGATCCGCAAGCAGATTAATGCATAAATCATCATTCTAGGGGTTAAAATTTAAGTTAAAAGAGGGCCTTTTTAGCCGTGTTTTTTTAGCAAAATGTACAAATCTCGGGAAAGAGATATTTTAGAAAGTAGGAGGAGTCTTTCCAAGATTAGGGTCTCTATTTCTTCTCCGGAAGAAATAGAGTATAAATATATTCGATTGGGTTGGATTCGATTGGGGCACTCTAAATGGGTCAAAGTGGGATTTTTCAAAATTTCACCCTACGGGTCAAAAGTCGGGACATCAGAATTCGTTTTAGAGGTATGGTTCCTTCGGCAAAGTTTCTTATTTTGATCCCTAGAATACGATTTTCCTTGAACGTTGAGCGATTTTTAAATCGACCCGCCCTAATATGTATATATATATATATATGAATATATGTATGGGAAAATATACGAAACGTACGATTTAAGATTTTAAATATTAAAAATTTATAATTAGGGGCACACAATATTTTTATGGATTAGCTTATTTAAAATTAAAAAGCAATATTCGATTATTGATTCACAATATTTTTGAGTGCTGAAAAAGTATAAACAAAAAACCGCTAAAATGTTCGCTTTTAAATTTTTTTTTGATTTTTCGGGGATGCGACCACAAGTTTTCGAGTAATCTTTATGTGCTAAGTCCGAATTTGGTTTCCAAATTGTTCTACCACATCTGGTTTTTGCTGAAATTGAGGAATTTTATCAGATCATATGCTGTATAAAATGTATGTCTGCCATATATGAGCAGCATTAATTTTTTTATAATTATGACTTTATTATTTTTTTTTTTTTTTTATTTAAAGCAAGAAGGTCGTATAGTTATAAATGTTGTTCCCTAATCAGAGACTTCTAAATCAGAATGCCTCAAATAAAAAATATGTGTATGATGGACCCTCCTGAAAATGAAAATAAACATGTTTTATGATGATTCCCAAAATATTTCGGCTCTAGCGAGAACATGCCGTGAGCTAAACCATTTTTAAATTACCTCCAAAAACTAGTCAAAAATTTGGTCAAATATAAAATAGTTAGATTAAACAATTCTATCGTCTTGGATTCAAAAATTTTGGCTCGAGATAATAAGATTGTTAAGCCATTTTTTTGATGCTTTTCAGTGCGATATTTATAAAAAAAAAAATAAAACAGCTCTATCATTTTTTATTTTTAATGCATCGTCGAAATGGCGTCAAAATCCACTAGAAATTTTGATAACTAATTAACCCTTACTTGCACTGTGGTACTTATTTTTTAGATACACTTTGTATGCACAAAATAATTTTTTTAATATAAACATTATTATACTTTTTGTTTATTAAAGCCTAATGTTTCATATATAAAAAAATTTTAATTTTTTTTTTTCAAAATTTTGGTTAAGCTTGCAAGTATTTCAGTAAATATTTGACGGTTTGCAACTTAAATACAATATATTATTTGTCGAAGTGTCTAGTTTATGCGCTAAATGGAAAAAAGCTAATCTATTAGCTGCGGTTAAAACTAGAGTCATTAATGTAAAAAATTTGAATTTTCTACACCATTTCCACTTGTTATTCAAAAATAACAAATTTAATTTAAAAATTGCAATTGATTTTCAAAAAATCACAAATGTTTTTTCAAATTGAAAAGATTCTATTTGAAATTTAAAAAATAGCAATTGAAATTCAAAAACCTCATTTGTAATTAAAAAAATAGCATATGTTATTCAAAAAATCACATTTGCCTTTCAAGAAATACCAAATGTTATTCATAAAATAGCAAGCGCAATTCAAAAAATACCAGATGCTATTCAAAAAATACCAAATGTAACTAGTTTATATGAATGCTTGATGTTTTGCATGGGATTGTCACTTCTTTGAAAACGTGTTCTGATGATAGGAACCTAGAAAATTCCCGAAAGAGATCTATCAACACATTCCTGAAAGTAGCCAATTAATAAATTTGAAAACAAAAACTCTATAGATAATTTGTTAGGACAATATCCTAATAAAGAAATATAGAGTATGGCCTCGAACTTGAATAATTTTCATTTTCATTGCACAATTAAAGGTCGAAAAAACATAATTTTTATTTTTAATAAAAATTATATCAAACTTTAATACCAAATGTTATCCAATTGTAATTCGAAACAAAAAAAACAACCACTATAAAAGAACACATTTGAAATTCAAAAAATACCAAATGCTATTCAAAAAATAACAAATGTTATTCAAAAAATTACAAATGGAATTCAAAAAATATCTTTTGAAATTCTATTGATACTTTTTTCAATTACATTTTGTATTTTTTAAATAAGATTTGGTAGTTTTTCAATTACATTTGTTATTTTTTGAACAACATTTGGTATTTATTGAATTACATTTGTTATTTTTTGAAATTCAAATGTTAGTTTTTGATTTACATTTGCTATTTTTTGAAAAACATGTGATTTTTGGAATAAAATATGATATTTTTTGAATAACAATTGCAATTTTGAAATTACAATTGGTGTTTTTAAATTACACTTGGTATTTTTTAAAATCAATTGCAATTTTGAAATTACAATTGGTATTTTTTGAAATTGATGTGTGAATAACATGGAAATGGTGCAGTTCCTAAGATAATACTGAAAACATCTTTGGCCATTAAGAAATACTATTAAATCTAAATAATTAACGAATGGTAACACCATTCTGAAAATGTATACAAAATAATAAACGGATGAAAAATTACTGATTTTTTGGGTTTATTGTAAAAATCGCATTAAAAAACAACAAAAAATTACTCAAAAATATTATTATCTTCAGTCGAGAAGCTGTTTGCAATAATTTTTCAAAGAAGAATTATATAAATTTAAAATTTTTATTATATTTGACCAAACTTACGACTAATTTTTTATACACCGAAAATAGTGTTTTATAGGCATTTCAAAACGGTTTAGCTGACGAGATGTTATCGCTAGAGCCGAAATACCCAGTGTAGAAAACAATTGCCATATAAGTGTTTATTTAAGTAGATATTTGGTAATGACAAGTACTTACAATTGTCATTACAAATCTCATTATTTTTATATGAGGATCTCGCGGAAAATAATGACATATTATATTATATGTAGTTAAATACATACTTACCAGTATGGACAAAAATAATGAGCCTAAAAATAAATTTAAAAAAATGAATTTAATAAAAAAAATATTTTTTTTAATAAATTATGTCCACACGGGATTCAACCCCGGGCCTCCAGGTTGTCAGTCAACCGCTCTACCAACTGAGCTATCTCGACATGTTATACTTGAAAGATAAAGACATTAATGAACTTTCCCGGTTCCAAAATATCAAAAATAAGTAGTTATGTCTTAGTAGAGTTGAAAAAATAATTAATCTAAAAATAGATTTACAAAAAGTTTTGAGATCATTACGTTATATTTAAAATAATGATAATAATAAGTGCTTATGGGTAACGCATTCTTGTTTGTATTGAAATATGTAATGGTAAAATTAACTTCACTCAAAAAAATGAGTTTGTAGAAAAGTTAGTAAAACATCTTGTAAATCAAGTATACTATTTTTCAGCAAATTTTTTGCTAAAATTATGTTTTAAACTAAAATTTTAGTTATACTTAGTCAGCACTTAACTGTTTTGAACTAATGTCTTACTAATATTTTACTAACGTTTTACTAATTTATTTTGCTAAAAAAATTGTGTTGATTAGCACATCAACGACACTGAAAGATATACGCAGAATGAATTACTGAATGAATTGCTGAATCTACTAAGATGTTGCCGACATTAGCGATTTTTTTGTAAGCACCCTCCTGACTAAACTGCTGACTCAGCAAATTCTTTTGCTGACTTTACTAACTTTTTTATTTGAGTGTAGTTATTAGTATGTCATTATTATTTGTATTTAAGTAAGGCAGAGAGTATGCGGGTGTCATTACTGGCAGTAGGAAAAATAATGGCATGTCATTTCCGTTTCTACACTGGGTATCTTAGGAGTGATCATAAAACCCATTAATCTCTATTTTCAGGGCGTGCATCTTGCAGTTTTTAAAAAAACGTCAAAATGATGCACTCTAATATATATATTTGATATTTTATTGTCTTTAAAGAAAACTAGAACTCAATTGACATTAGTGAAGGGTCCGCCAAATAACTTTTTTTTTTTTGCAAATGCTATAAAAAAAAAACTACTGAATATTTTCTTAAATTTCTTTTTTTATTTGAAAGTACAATCCTTCCAGTTAATAATGGAAAATAATTTCATTCAAATGGCTGCCTAGGCTGGCCATGCAGTAGCCTACACGTTCGGTCCAATTTTTAAGCACATTATCGATTGTGTGCACCTGTATTTCACCAATGGCTTCACGAATATTGTCCTTTAAAGCGTCAATTGTCTCTGGCTTGTTGGCGTAACACTTATCTTTGAAGGCACCCCACAAATAATAGTGATTGGACTTTGTATGGCGTCATACCAAGGTCTTTATGCAAAATTCGTCTCAATGATGTCTCCGAAATGTTCAATTGTTGAGAACGACGGTGAATTGATGTTGATGGCGCTTCACGCACATTTTCTGTCACAGCAGCAATATTCTCGGGTGTACGCACTGTTTTTGGCTTTTCACGCTTTGGTTTATCGATGAGGACGCCAGTTTCTTTCACTTTTTTCACAAGATAACGAACATACGGAGCTGACGGTGCTTCTCTTCTTCCAAAATCCGCACGCAATTTTCGCACACATTCTGCAACATTACCATGATTTTCAAAGTAATGTCGCAATATTTCCCAGCGTTGTTCAAGCGTATTGTGTATACCATATTCGTTCAGCGGAAGGATAAAACTAATTATCTGTCAAATCAGACATGAGCTAAATGTTACCATTCACGAAATAAGCACTAGTTGAAAAAAAAACGTAAGATGACGGACCCTTTATTTGTCATTACTTCTGAACTTTTGTAGGCTCATATCGTCAATATAGAAAAGGCATGGAAGTTTTTGCCTTACATATGGCAAAAAACCAAATGCCGAAAAAAGGTGGCCAGTTTGAGGGTATATGTAGGCTTTTTACTTTTGTTAAAGGTGACTTCAAATACATACTAGCCTCGAAAAAATGTACTAAATCTAAATGTATGCCATTAAATTTTTAAATTAAAGCCAATGACAAATATTTCAACGACTTTAAGGCATGTAGAGCATAAGATAATCTTTGTCAAAATTCAATTTCATTATCCTTAAAATATTTATACAAGACTTATTTTATTTTCACTCGAGTGAAGATGAAAATGATTAAAGGCAAATACATAGAAACTGTCAATCTCTTTTTGTTTTCTCTTTTTTGTGTTAGTTTTTTATATGTACTCATCCTTTAAAAGGTCACTTTAAATTATTCAAGGTGGTATATTTGAACTTATCACTCAACAAAGAAAAAATTGGATCGATAATATTTTAGGTAAATATGGATGGCTCAATATAATAAACAAAGGTTATAAAATACGTACAGATGGGATCAAAAAAGTAGATATAACGAAAGTTTGAAATTAGAAAATTGTTAGAATTTAAATAAAATATTCGCTCCAAATTATGTTAAACCAAAAATGTGACCCATATTTAACTGGTTTTATTACAAAATTCTAACCACAACTGTTATTATACATATCATAAGTACACTCATAGAAATAAACCTGTAAAAATTCCAAAAAAAAATATCTATTAAAAATAAGTTCAAAATAAGTTAAAAAATAAGCTTGAAGAAAAAACTGCTAAAATTAGCAGATTTTTTTACTAAATATTAATAATATAATAATACCAAAAATAAATTTGTTGAATTTACAAATATTTAGTATTATTTGAGCTAAATTTAAGTTAGCTGGATAATCTGCTAAAGTCAACAAAAACATTTACTAAATATTAGTAGACAAAATAATCATTAAAAAATTTGAAGTTTTTTTTAATGCAAATATAAAAAAATATGCCCTTATGATATCATCAATCTTCAATTTCTTTGCAAAAGCCAATCTGTTAATTTTATTTAGAAATAATAAACTGTTATTTGCATTCTACTAAATTTGTGGTTAATATAGCAAAACTTTTGTTAATATTACAGTTTTTGTTTTCTATTTTGAGTCTACAAATATTTTGTAAAAGTCTTTTCTCATTTTAATTAACTAAAATTTGAATTAACTTAAATTTTAATCAACTAAAATTCACATTGAATATAACTAAAATTTTGTAAAGTTAACAGATTTATTTTTGCAGTTCTTATTGTATTAATATTTTGCAAAAAAATCTGTTAAATTTTTCTATAAGCTCATTTTTAACTACCCTGTGGGAAATGAAGGGTCGATTGATCCAAAGTTGTAATTCTGTGATATGTGATTGGGGGGCACGTCACGAAACTGGTGAAACCAAAATAGTGGTGTACCAAAAAGTGTTAATTTGGGTGAAATTAACAATCACGTGACTATAATAATGGTGACAAAACATTGGCTGGTTGGTACCAGTTATATCATGTAACTGAAGAAAAAGTAACATAACATCAAAATGTACTGAAGAAACTAGGGTCGTTGCAGTTAAAGTTGCTAGTGGTCATTGAACTGGTTCAAAACCGTTAGCAGTGGATGAAAACATGGCAATTAGTGCCAAAGGATGCAGTCCCTTGACTGCTACAAAGCGGACATAACTCTGAAGGAATTTTATCTGTACCGACTTTGTGACAGTAGAAATGCAGACGTACCACTCCACTGGTTTAAAAGAACTGACTACGGAACTGTTTAGACAGTGACCAGGGTTGCCAGATATTGCGATTTCTCGCCAAAAGTAGCGATATTAAAACTCGTTTGGCAAGTTAATTTTCTAAATGCCGACTGGCGATTTTTCTAGTGAATGGCGATTTTACACATTAAATATCGCTACCAAAGTACTATCACCAGAATATTCAAAAACTTGAAACACTTTACAAGAATATAAGTCAAAATTTGAAAATATCTGCATATTGGTTTCGAAATATCTTGTTAGATATTTTACAAGATTTTTGGTAACGATTTTTTATTTAGAAGTAATTGGCGATTTGCAAGAATTTCTTTGGGTACAAAATTTAAATTATATATTTTGTCACTTTGCTTTATAAGTTATAAATTAAATTTGTGCTGAATTGTTGCAGCTCCTCCTTTTTTTAAATATATTATTGTGAACTAGAATTATAATGCAGCATACAAAATTAAAATGTTCATGAAGTGCTTTTTAGCAGTGTTGGAACATAAAAATTTATGGAAATCTTTTGATAAAATGTTAGCAAATAAAGAAAAAACTTGCAAAAAAAATTATATTTTGAACATCCCGACTTTTTGTCTAGTTTATGTACTTTTCCAAATTTAAATTGTTATAATGAATTTAATGTTATAGTTTTTTGTTGGGTAGAGACAAACTAAACAAATTTTAAAATTGATTTTTGTTGTGCCTTTTTGAAGGTTTTTTGAACAGGTGACATGACACACTGTTTTGAATTAGTGCAGTGACTGGTTCCGGATGTGATATTTCGCAAACCTGCATATATTATGACACACGCTGAATAAAAAGTGACAGGTTAATTGTTAATTATTTTTCGAAAGATCAGCGACATGTACCCCCTAGACCAGTGCAGTCGCACGTCGCAAATCTATTCCAGTGAAACTATCACAGAACATATTGCGCTTAATATGTGACTAGTTTTCCTTCAAAAATGTTTCTCCAGTTATATGATACGTACACCTACACCAGCCACGTGATAAATTTGTTCCCACTGGTTCTGTTGCATATCACATAAATCCCAAAATGGTCATACTTTGACACTACCAACTTTTAACTTGTTCCGTAGCATATTCATTTCAGTCGGTACGGTGATAGGTTACCTTGGTCAAGTTATTCGCCACGTCACACAGTGCTCCACAGGTGGCAATTGTCACCTCCTATGACAAGCCCATGTTAAAAGTACCGGTCACTTTCATATAACAGAACCGAAACTATGACAGGTTCATACACACAAAGTTCTAGTCACGTGACCATACCAGTGACTGGTAAATTTCCCGAAGGGTAATTTTTAGTAGTTTTGTTTACAAGTTTATTGCTAAGAGTATAGGGTTCGTTATTTCCCGGACTTTTTCGTTTCCCGGGACAGCGGGAATTTTTTCCAATTTCTCTGGATTTATCGCACATTAGAAAATATTAAAATTTAATATATTTTGTAATTGAAAAGTTCAACTTTTGTTACAAAAACTAATTTATTAACCCGAAACGCGTATTTTTTACAAGAATTGTAAAAAGATTTACTTAAAAAGCTAAAATTAGGAACCTTACAACGATATTTTTGAAATTCTTTTTAAGTTACGACAATATCCAATAATCCATATTTGCGTACAAACAGAGAAAACCAGGAATAAGTTTCACCAATTTTCGTCCAATGTAACAATTTCATCAATATTTATGATACATTTCATAAACAACAAGAATTATAATGACCATATCATGGTATCTATAAACTTTTTTCTGCAAAAAAAAATATTGAAGCCCTTAAATTGTAAGGGCCGATGTTGAATGTGAACCACACCTAAACGCCAAGTTTTTTTCCGAATTTTATTTGACATTTCTCTATTTCAGACTTACTCAATTTGAACCATGGAGAGATACACAATCCAACAACGTGTTAAAGTTATCCAGACTTATTATGAAAATGGGCGTTCAAATCAAAATGCATATCGTGCACTTCGTGATGTTTTTGGTCAATTTGATCGTCCAAATGTGCGTACAATCGCAAAAATCGTGGAAAAATTCGAGCAAACCGGGTCTGTAGAAGATGTGAGAACACCAGTGCATGCTCGTACAGCTCGTACTGCAGAAAATATTGCTGCTGTTCGCGATAGTGTGGCTGAAGAGCCGTCCACCTCAACTCGTCGTCGTGCCCAACAATTGCACCTCTCACGCTCGTCGTTGATGAACATTATGCATAAAGACTTGCATTTACACGCTTACAAGGTGCAATTGGCTCAAGAACTAAAGCCTCTTGACCATTCCAAACGTCGTGAATGGGCAGAATGGTGGCAAGAAATGGCAACAGTGGATGATCAATTTTCGAAGAAAATCATCTTCAGTGATGAGGCACATTTTCACCTCAGTGGATTCGTCAATAAACAGAATTGCCGCATTTGGGCGAATGAGAATCCAAGAGTGATTGTCGAAAAACCAATGCACCCACAAAGAGTGACTGTTTGGTGCGGTTTATGGGCTGGCGGCATCATCGGGCCGTATTTTTTCCAAAATGAGGCCGGTCAGGCAGTTACTGTGAATGGTGTTCTCTATCGTGAGATGATAACGAACTTTTTATGGCCCGAATTGGAAGATATGGATGTGGACGATATGTGGTTTCAGCAGGACGGTGCCACTTGCCACACAGCTAACGAAACAATGGTTTTTTTGCGCAAAAAATTCAATGGCCGTGTTATCTCACGTAATGGCGATGTCAATTGGCCGCCAAGATCATGTGATTTGACACCGTTGGACTTTTTTCTTTGGGGTTATTTGAAAGAAAAGGTGTACGTCGATAAGCCAGCAACAATTCAAGAGCTAAAGGATGAGATAATTCGGCACATTAACGGCATAGAACCTCCATTATGCCTCAGCGTCATCGAAAATTTGGACAATCGGATGGAGGTGTGCCGCCGTGGTCGCGGCGCCCATTTGGCCGATATTTTGTTCCATACATAATTGAGTAATACCAATATATCATAATAAAATAAAATTACAATAATTTCCTAAATAGTTTGTGTTTTATTCAAAATCAACATCGGCCCTTGAAATTTAACCACCCTTTACAAAATATGAAATGTTTCACAACATATATGAAGATGTTGTGAAACATTTCATAAATTTGATGAAGTTGATTTTTTTTGCTTATGAAATGTTTCATAAATACTATGAAACGTTGCATTATTTTATGTCATAGATATGATGAAGTTTTTCCTTTAAGTGTACAGTATTTAAATCGCAGTTAAATTTTCAAGAAGTTTTCTTCTTTTAAACGTTATTGGTTAAAAGCGTTTAATCAAAATAAAAATAAAAGATATAGTAAAACGTATATTTTTTGTATTCATTTTCATAAAAATGTAAAGTTTGCATTTCTCAAATTTGTTCCTATAATTTTCAAACGATTTTAAACGTAGAAATTTGGAATAAGCTAAAAAATTTTATTATTTTAATAATTAATGAAAACTCCAATGTACATACTACTTTCTAAATTAATAATATTTATTAGAAATTTCTTTCTAAAATAAATTAAAAATGTAACATTCAAAAATTTATATTTCTACAGATGTTCAGAAAAATTAGTTTATCAAAAATTTTAAACGTGAGTGTTTTGCGCGCAATTTTGATGCGCATTCGTGTTTCATTTTTAATAGATTTTTTTAATTTTAATTAGTATATTTTCATTAAAACTTTAAATTTTTAGTAATTAATGTGAAAATTACGAATTTCAATTTCAAAAACACATTTTTTGTAACAAGTATTTTAATTAGTATTGAATACCGATCAAAAAAAATATATCTTAGATCGATTTTTAATCTCATCCAATTTAATCTCTAAATTAGAGTATTCTGTAATATGCAATTAAATCCCTCAAACATATTACTGGACTAAATTAGATCAAAATTTATCTCAAAATTAGGGGATCCAATAACATATACAACACATTTTTTGGGGCGAACAATTCCTATGCCGGATGAATGTATTAGGTTAGTATAGTAAAACCCCCAAAGGTTTTTGGTCTGTGTGGGTACAGTCAAATTTTATGGCCGTTTTAAATTTTAATTTTTGCATTTCATTTTGAATTGTCAGGTTTGAGATCACAATTAAAATGTTACTATTACAAATATGTAGGAGAAAATGAAAAAAATCTTGTAGGGTTCTGCGCTATAGGGAGTGTCGCACTTTCGACCTAAGCGACATCTTCAGCCTCATTCTAACCCACCACCCATAAGAAACTCAAAATTTGATCAGGTATATATATCAACCAACCACAGAAATCGATGATTACCCGGACAACATAAGTTATTTTCGTCATTTGTTACAAGGTGGATTAGAATGAAGCTGAAGATGGCCTAGTCGCTTGGGTCAATTTTAATTTGTTTCGCCAACACTGTATTGAATATGATTCAAAAAGTAGTGTAATAGTTATTTTGATCTAAATTCAGAGTTCGGATGTCCCCAACAGAATTTTAAGAGGTATTTTTATGTAGAATATTTTAACCTTCTATCTGCAATTTTTATGGATCATTTTAGTAATTTTTTTAAGATATACCAAAAAAGTAAGGTAAAATGTGGGTTTAATGGGTTAAAATGTTCTGTAAATATGCTCTGCAGAAAATTTAGCTAGGAGGTATCGAAGACGAAGACGGCATCCGGTCATGTTAAATTACTGAAAAGGTGAATCGTTATTGAAAACAATCGTATTTTGTTTCGAAAACTATATAAAAATAAGTCTGTAAATTAAAAACATTAAAACGAGTGACGTTATAATCCTTGAAATTTTTTAGATTCAACTTTTGTCATTTAAAAAAAGAAAAATTACCGAGATAAAATATTACATTAGGTTTAAAACATAAATTTAGAAAAATTAACCTAACATTGTTAATGGACTTTGCTGCACATTATTAATTAAAATTCACCTTTCTAGTGATTTAACATGACAGGATGACGTTTTCGTCTTTGACACGTCCCAGTAAAATTTGCTGCGAACATATTCACAGAACATTTTAACCCCTTAAACGCATGTTTCAGGATATTTTTTTCGTATATATTAGAAAAGTTACTTAAATGGCGCATAAAAATTGCATATATTGGGTTAAAATGTTGTATGACAAAATTCCTCTTAAAATTCTGTTGGGGACATCACAATTTAGTTGAAAATAACTATTACCCTACTTTTTGAGTCTTATTCAATACAGTGTGGACGAAAAAAATTAATAAAAGTTTAAACGGCGATAATATTTGACTGCACCGACACACGGTTAAACGCGTTAGAGGTTTTACTATACTAACCTTATATAATCGTTCCACCAACAACACCATGACCCTGATTTTGTTCCATAGTGTAATGTTTAATTTAAGATCCTGATAGATCCTAAAATATCCCTTGCGATATATTTAGATTTAGTTGGATGTAATTAAATCCAAAAACATAAGTAATTTTTGGTGGATCGCATAAATAATTATATCTTATAGCATTTGATATCGTCTTAAGTTGTATTATATTGTACATATGGCACCATTAGGCCGGGTCGATTTGTATGGAGGCAAAAAAATCGCTCAAAGTTCAAGGAAAATCGTATTCTAGGGATCAAAATAAGAAACTTTGCCGATGGAACCATACCTCTAAAATGAATTCTGATGTCCCGACTGTTGACCCGTAGGGTCAAATTTTGAAAAAGCCCACTTTGATATTTCAGAAAGTAGGAGGAATCTCTCCAAGATTATGGGAGAAACTTCTTCTCCGGGAGACGCGCTAGCAGATTAATGCATAAATCATCATTCTAGGGGTTAAAATTAGAGGTATGTTTTAGAGGTATGTTTCCTTCGGCAAAGTTTCTTATTTTGATCCCTAGAATACGATTTTCCTTGAACGTTGAGCGATTTTTAAATCGACCCGCCCTAGGCACCATATATAAGCATATCTTATATATCACAAAAAATATTTTTTTTTAAGACAGAATATATTATTATATCTTAAATTATATAGCTTATATGTCACCATATATAATTATATATTATGTTATATATGAAAATGTATTATATACGACAATCGATCTATCATAAATTATTATGTTATTTTATAAAGGTCATTATATAATTATATATCGTTAGATACGTTACCACATAAAAGACATATAATAATATATGGCTATACATGACAGCATATATAATATCATATTATAATATATTTTAAGATGAAAATCTATAAGACAATATCGCTCATTTACTACAAGACTGTCATAAAAAAATGCGATTTTTGAGTTTATAATGCAGATTTATTAGTTATATCATGCTTTATATTGTGTAAAAATGTCAAATTAATATCATCTATACTTTTCGAGATAGAGGATAATACAGTTTTTTTTTTCTTTAAAGATGGTTGAAAGAGTATTAATGTACTTCATAGAGAAATTGTGCTACTCGCGGCTCTCTCGGTAGTTAGCGAATTCGCAAACAACTCTCATTAAGAGAAAAATACGCCAATCAAGCGAGGCAGATATGGATTGAAAACTTTAAACTCGTTTTCTTCAAAATCATGTTTTTTGAGATATGTCAGTCTTGCAGTAAATGAGCGACATATAATTTTTTTTACTCGGATAGTTTTCTTTCTTTTAAATAGTTTTATTGAGAATAATTTGAAAAAAATTAATTGATGATGTTTAAATTTTAAATAAAACATAAAAAATTTTTAATATTTATTACAAATTCTCTGAAATAACAAAATAAAATTCCAAGAAATCCAGCACAAAAATTCCTGGAATTGCAGGATTGAAAAAAGAGCGGGAATACCTTTAATTATAAGTAGTACACAGAATACATTTTGTTCATAAATTGCTTTCTTCGATTTCAGTATATAATATGTATAAAAGAATTCCTAAAACGTAGGAATTTTTCCAACACACTGAAAAATAAAGTGCTAATCGAATTGAAAAGTGTATTTTGGTGGCTACAACCAATAAATTCCGTTTTGTTTAAATGTTCACGAATTTATAATTCAACAGTTTTTTTATTTCAGTTTTGCCCATACCTATAAATATTTAAAAATATCACTTTAAAGTTGATGGATTGCTTAATTTTTCTCGAAGTCGGCATGCCTAAATTGTTAAAGATAGTGCACCGGAATACCACTACAGTTATCAGCAGATTTATTTTTACATCCTTTGCAATGCTGTAAATTTTATTTAATAAAATGGCATAATATCCGGCTTCTATAAACCAAAATAATAGTTTTTAGTGAAATTTTGAGCAGAAATAGTGCAATAATTCAAAAATCGCGATTTTTAAATTAATGATGAATATTTAATCTTGCTTCAATATTGCGTAAAAATTTCATATATATATCTTGTATACTTTTCGAGTTGGAAGCGAATATATTTTCTTTTTTATGGAAAATGGGTGCAAAGAGTATAAAATTTATAGAGAAAATATGCTACTCAAGGGTCTCTTGATAATTAGCGAACTCGCACCCAAATCTCTCTCTTATAAATAATTATAAAAACCGTGACCAAATAAATCGAGAGAGGGTCGACCGAGCCAGATATGGACTGAAAACTTTAAACGAGTTTTCTGCTAAATCGTGTTTTTTGAGTTATGCCAGTCTTTTAGTAAATGAGCGATATTATAAAAAATTCATTCCAGCTAAGAAATTTTTTTTTCTGTGTATGTGCAAATTTTTTCAAAGGAAATCTTTGTTTTATTCTATTTTGTTGTATCTTGTTAGAATACAACTTTGACCTTTGTTTTTGTATAAAAGTTGTATGGTTTTTCTTTCTAACCTAACATGAACCAAAATCCTGTGAGAGCTAAACAACACAAATTTGTACCGAAAAAAAAATAAGAACAGAACACAAAAACTAGATTATTGAATAACAAAATAGTTTAGACAAGTTATATATTCTATGGATTTTAGTTTGTCTCTATTTTAAACTTGGAAGGCTTATATAAGATGACGTTAAATCTCTATGGAAAATATACTTGAAAAATTCTATACAAATTTATGAATAAAAGAAAAGGATTAGAGGGGCATTTATTCTTTTTGTAATTGAATATATTTTTAAGGAGCATGAAAAGTAGATCTTAAATTAACTCATATCTCAATTTACTAACAAGGAATCTACCGATGGGTTCCCTCCTATCATAATAAAATTCGAGTCGGCCTGGCCAAACCGCTGAAACTATTCAGCAAAATCATGGTAATGACTACTTACTATTTTTTACATTACTTTGTAATGAGTATTTATTATCGTCTGTATTACTTTAAATAATAAAATAATGTGTTACAGATAAGAAACTTACTCTCAGAGAAAAAATAAAAATTGGTGAACAATAATAGGATATGCATCTGATTACTTTCACGCAAATAAGGATACAACATTTTCTGGAAATCTATTTTTAGACTTATTATAATTTGTCTTTATGGGAGCTAAAGTGTAAGGTCTTTAGGTGTTAAAGTGTTTTAAACTATCAAATGTTATATGGTGGCTTAGGGTATAGAGCAGTCGCTTGTTAATCTGACGACTCGGGATCGATTCCCAACTCGACCATGTTTTAACAAAAATAATAAAATTTTTTTTTTTAACTCTTAATTTTTTCAAAATCTATTTTTAGACACATTGCATGTTTTTTTTTTTGTTTAACAAAAAACAAATGATCTTGAACTTGAATAATCTTGCTCATATCATGATTTATGATAAAAGATCGACAAATAAACTTTTGGTTTTAAGTTTTTAAAATTTAAAAGTAAAACATTTCAAAATTGCAGAGTACGGCAAAATTGTCTTATGGCCCTAATGCTTTAGTCAGAAAGTGTTTATTTAACAAACAATAACAACACAGTGTATTATGACTAAAGATTCTAGCCTGTACACGAACAATGTTTATTTGGTTAGGTTAGGTCGAAAAGAGGATTCGGAGAAGGGAAATACTTCCCTAAACCGACTCAAGTCCCTGAGAACTTACACTTAAGCCAGAATGTCGGCTTGTTGTGCGCTCTAAACAATCGGTTCTATGTCGTATGTCACCTTACTATCCCAGGAACTCCGTCGCACTGACGAAACTCCTCAACTTCTTCCATCCTATGCCCCTAAGATCCCCCAATGTGGATATTGGGTCATTGAATAGTATTTCGACAATGTTTATTAGTTAAAAATGTTTTATTTTTGATTTGAATTAGTTCAATTCTTCCAATTTTGTTTTTTACTTCTTATCGGGTTAATAAAACAATACGGGTAAAGCGTTGACATTTTTCCTTCAAAATTTGGGTAAATCTGCTACCCCTTCTACATTGGTTCTCTGAAGATTTTCGGTGACGCAAAATGAAACATGTAAGGACCTGTCAGTAGATAAAGTCTGCTTTAAATCAGCGGATGAAGAAATTTTTTAATTAATAAATAAACAATGCACGGTTTTATGTTTAACAAAAAAACAAATGATCTTGAACTTGAATAATCTTGCTCACATCATAAGGTTCTTATTTACGTTCTACAACTGATTCTTTTTGTATGGAGTTTGTCCTATTTGCAATTGGTTCCTTACCTACAAACAAGAACAAGTTGATTTTCAACCGGTTCTAGAACCAGTTATAGAACTTGTTCTAGGACAGTTAAACCTTACATTTTGACTTACATTTGGACTTCTTGTTCTAGAACCGGTTCCATGCAACCGGTGGTAAAAGAAGCTGTTCTTGAATAGATTCAGAGTTAACCAGTTCTAAAAAATGTTGCTGGCTAATTATACATATAAATCTTGTTTTAATTAATTCTCTTCATCAGTTTTCATTTAGGAGTAAATGCGTTCTTCTAGTTATTGATAACATCGAATAACCCGATCAAAAAAAGTTACATCTTAAATACAAAATAAGATCTCATTTGATATAGATATTTAATTTTATCCAACTTTGTCTCAAAATTGGGGTATCCAGTGATATCCGATTAGATCCCCCAAATATATTACTGGATAAATTAGATCACAATTGATCTCAAAATTGGGGGATCCAATAATATCTAATTTCAGATTCTGATAGTTCCCAAAATATCGCATGGGATTCATTTAGATCTAATTGGATATAATTAGATCCACAAAGATAAGTAATTCTTGAGATTAAATTGAATTTGCTTAAATTCCATGACATATATAAATTTTGTAAAATTTAAAAAAAAAGTCTAAGAAAAATAATTTTGACATCTTGTACATATATAATTATGTATAGGAATATATATAATTATGTATATGGATATATATAATTATATCTTGTACGCATAGAAAATATATATATAATGGATCACATATAATCATATCTCAAACTACATTTTTAATATTTGGTCAAGAATGGAATCTTATATAATTATTAGTGTCCGACCGAGTACTCGGCTTCGGAGTTCGGCTAAAAAGTGAAGTTCGGCCAAGTTCGGTGTTCGGCCAAATTTTGGCCGAATTTGTACCGAACTTTTTATGATTATTTATAAAAAGCACAAATAAATAACAACTGTGGTTATATTTACTTTTCAGAATTTACAAAAAAAACTACATAAAAAATACAACGTTGAATATGATAGAATACCAAAAAAAAAACAACGATATTTAAATATCAATGTGTGTGAAAAATTTTTAAAAAGCCAAAAGAGTTTAAAAAAAAAATTCCAGAAATATACCTACAAGACTTATAAGCAAATAATCAAATTTAATGCGATATAATTAAATATAATAACATAAAAAAAATAAAAAAAAAAATTTGAGTGGTAAGTAATCCTAAAAAGAGAATAACAGGTTCATCCATTTGGAATAGACATGATGCAGTACCAGACTTAGAAGTAGCAGAACCAAACGAAATTTTTATTGAAAAAAAAATTAAAATGTTTATTACGGAGCCTTTAAGTCCCGAAATATAAATATATTTGAGTATTGGAATTCAAGTCCATTTACAAATATAAAAGCTCTAGCAATAAAATATTTATCAGCCCCACCAACTAGTGTAGCTAGCGAACAGCTTTTTAGCGCTGCCGGACAGCTGTATTCTGATAGACGAAGCAATTCACATGGTGTGAATGCGGAAAAATTGCTTTTCTGTCATGACAATATCAAACTTTTTAATTTTAAATATTAAAGTTTAAGTTTTTTTTTTTCTGTATCAACTTAAAAATCGATCAACTATTTTTCTTTGACTATAACATATAGTACAAATATTTTATTCTTTTTTTGTACTTAAAATAGTACAACTATTTTCCAAATATGATTTTTTAAAAAAATATACCTATAAATTTGTATTTTGTTTATGTTTAATAACTTTTTGGTTTAAATTTATTGATCTAAAAAAAACAATTTATATTTTTTTTTTATTAAAACAAAAAGTTCGGCTTCGGGTGTAATTGAGTAATTGACCTGTAATTAAATACCCAGATGTTGTTACTAATCCCCATGTTTGGTATTAAAGATTTTACAAATTTTCCAAGGAAGCGAAGGTCTGATATTATTAATGATATAGAAAAATTTCACAAGTGAACGATTTTGAAATGTAATTGAAGTCGCCCAGATCTGATTCGAGGCCATACTTGGGTGTAATGGCTAAACGGTCATGACTTGGTATTGATACGTTTGTAATATAAGATGAGCGCAGGTTTGATTCTTACAGCTGCAGGTTGTTGAAAAATTTACCATATAGAGACAATCTGACAATTATAAGCACAAATAATAATACAATATAAATGTAAAATCACTGATGACGCCTGTCCACAAAAAAAGAGGCAGAAACTAGTCTAGTCTGATTTAAAAATAATAATGTTTATAATTTTTAGAGAAAAACGTTTATTCTTCTTCTTAACCTCAACATTTCTAATATTTTTTTATTTATTTAAATTTATATAAAAAATTTTTTACAGTTATAGAAATACTCATAAAAGTTAGTACAAAAGTCTGTTAAACGAGTTCTTTCTAATTCAATTGAACTAATTTTTTCTGTTGTTTACGTTTAAATCAGTTATTAGTTATCTTATGTCAGTACAAGAACAAATTTCATTCGTATCTGAACTATTTTTTCATCGTAGCTGAATTTTCAACTATTTGCACAGGCTTTTCTTATGAATGGCTGAATTGAAAATCTTTGGGCGATTATTGTTTCTCTGTAATAGTGAATACAAGCTAATGCATTTAAAATAATAAATTCCTCTCGACTGTTCAAAAAAAATGTATTTCATTTAAGCCCGATTACTGGATGTACAGTTAAAATTTAACAGGTAAATTGAAAATTACTACAGATGTGTCAGTTAAAGTCCCAGTTAGTAGCTAAAAGGGACCTTGTGAAAATGAGGTTTAAAAGATGTAATTTAATTTAATTGAATTTATTTAAAATAGAATTCAAAAATATAAAGTTAAACCCCTTAACAATAACTATCACCCTTCTGTGAATGCATACACATGTCAGGAAAACGGATACTGGGGGTTTTGCATTATCGTTATCATCATCATCATCATAAACATCATTACCAAGCTGCAGCAGCAGAAGCAGCCTTCTTGTAGCTGCAAAATTAATTTGGTTTTAACAAAGCCGTATGATTACGTTATACTACCCGTACCTAAATATGAATTTCAGGCAGCAGAAAACATGTTTGCAATATGAAATATGTTAATCCTTGTTAACTTGATATTTCACTGATATTCAAGGTATGTACGTAAATATTAAGTGGAATTTATGAGAACCAACATATGAACGAAAAGCATTCAAATGAATATGGAAAACTAGTAGTTATGTTGCACTACTACTGCTACTACCGAATAGACTGGATCGTTTTCCAAAAAGTTTTTCTGATCGAAATGAAAAAGAAGAAACTCAGATGAAGAGGTTGGTCCAGATCGGACAATATCTTTGGCCGCCACTTTTAATATGAAAATTAAGGTTTTGAAAAAAATGGACATATTTGAAAAAAAAAATATTAAAATATGAAGTTAAAATTACGCTAAATTAATAATTTAAAAAATGTTTTAATTCTTAACTTATATTAAGTCAACATATATTAAGCTGACTGGTATATTAATGAGCTCAATGGACAAAACACAATTTGTCTTTTTAGGTTCCTATTGGGGCCACGATCTACATTCTATCTGACAGCCAGGCGGCACTTGGAGCCTTGAGGGCTCAAGATGTGTCGTCGGGTCTGGTTAAGGAATGTATCGACTCTCTAAATCGTCTCCTACTTAACAACTCCTTGACACTGGGCTGGGTTCCCGGCCATGAGGGGCATGAGGGCAACGAACGGGATGACTGTTTGGCCAACTGCGGAGCTCGTCGACAATTCATTGGCCCTGAACCCTTCTGTGGCGTACCCAATGGGTATGTCAGAGAGAGGCTCAGAAGATGGAGGGAGTC
The DNA here is from genome assembly GCA_021234595.1 of Delia radicum. Taxonomy (NCBI): domain Eukaryota; kingdom Metazoa; phylum Arthropoda; class Insecta; order Diptera; family Anthomyiidae; genus Delia; species Delia radicum. Next base: position 87,643,794 of record CM037853.1, read on the forward strand.
GGAGTTTGGGGCCTATTGGGCCAGATCACCTGGGCAGCGACAGGAGAGGCTGTTTATATCTCCCTCTGGGGAGAGGTCGCGGAAACTCTTGTCTATGACGAGGGGCGAACTAAGGACCGTGACGGGTTACCTCACGGGACACTGTGAGGAGGGTGCGTTATTTTGGTGGTCGAATAGTGACGCCATCGGACGTTTGGAATTGTTTACCTGGTAGGATAGTTGGCTTCGTAGGGAGCCTGAACCAATAGGGTGTATTCGTTGGCAGCACAAAATACCAACTTCTGGTCGCGATGCATAGTGCCACTCTAGTCTAATCTAATCTAGGTTCCTATTGAGTACAATAAATATTGCCAGAGTGGATCTAAATCACGTACTTGACTTTTTTAAATACTATTTAAAGAAATAAAAATAAAAAAGTAACCCTTTCTGACTTTGTTCAACATTAGAAAATGAGGCTTTTTGGGCATTTGGTCCAACAAGGGTTAAAGATTTTCACTAAAAATACTTCACAGATATATTGTCATTAATTATTTGAAACAATCAAGACAAAGTTTCAATTTATTTATTGTGTCTTTTTTGAACTTCGTTTAACATTGGTTAAAGATTCTAAAAGTTTTAAATATTTTGTAGATAAAAAAAAAATGACTCCGTTAAGCAATTTAAAAAAAGAAACACATTTTTGGTCCCTCAAATACATTTTTAATTAATTAAATAAGGGCATAAAACTGTTATCCTTGAAAAACCCTAAAATTAAATATTTGACCACTATAATCAGGTGAGATGATTTCGATAACTTTTTTATATGTTTTCTCTAAGATATATTTAATATGGTCAACTAAAGATATTTTGTAATTTTATTACGAGTCAATAATTTAAATATTTAAAAAACTCAAAAGACCCATTTTAGAATGATCCTATTTTCATGGTGTCTGTTTTTTTTTTTTTTTTTTTGTGCGGAATTAAGAGGAAACGCGTGAATGATATCCTAGGTAATTAATAATTTTTATTTAAACATTTTGGGGCAAATATAATATATAGAAATGTTTTAAAATATTTATTTAACTTACGAGGGCGGTCCCACAATTAGCCTAGCCTAACAAAGAAAACACAAAAAATGTTCTTTATTTCTCAACTTTATGTTCAATACACTTTTCCCAGCGATATTCCATTGCGTCGATTTCCTGTTTATAATAAGCTCTGTCTAGCTCCTTCAAATAGCCATCAACCATACCCTCCAACTCTGCATTGTTGCCAAATCTTTTACCACTTGGATATAGAAAATAATTCAAAGGAGCTTAATCTAGCGGAACATTATTTCATTGATTTTGGCCATCGCAATAGTGGATGTGTGAACTGGTGCACACATCAACTATTGCGTGCAATGAGTTAGCATAATACTCGCCGTTGATTGTTTTTAATTTCTTAAGATAATCAATCAAAATTGTTCCACGCGCATCACAAAAACAGACGCCATGACCTTGCCTACAGATGGAACTGTCTTAGTATTCTTTGGACAGGACTCTCCCATTCCAGTCTACTGCTTTGACTGTTCCTTCAATACCGATACGATCCTCCAATACCATTTTGTGGATTTTCTTAACAGTTTCTGGCGTGGACACCTCAATTGGTCGACCACTACGATGTTCGCTTTGGCAGCTCGTACAGCCTCGTTTAAACTCTGCCACCCAATATGTTATAGTCGTAAACAAGGGAGCAGACTCCCCCAGAGTAGCATCTAGCTTGGCTTTAACATTGGTTGGACTGAGACCTTTTAAATGAAAGTATTGATTTACATAACGGTCAGCAAGTTTTTCCATGTTTACAGATGTACTGAAATCGTTTATTTTTGATGGCTCAAAAAAAAAATACTAAACAATGTTGCGCCTTGAAACTTAAAACATATGTTTTATAAGGTTGCCAGTTTTCCCCAAAGTAATTTTTTTCAAACTACTGCGCCATTTATATCGAGCCCTATCCGCCAGAAAGACGTAAGTAACCATTTTTCTATTTTCGGGTTTTTGATGAAAATATTTATTTTGCGACCATTTGCATCATTGGTCAAAACTTCATAGCTCTAGGAAGTACCGTTACAAAGTTAGACAAAAACAAAAAAGGCGTAAGTGCTTATTCCTATATGACAAACAATAGTTTGTTTACATATTTCCTGACGGCAAAGTGTTACTTACGTCCTTTTTTATTTTACAAATAACTCAAAATCTAGGACACGCTCGATCATGTTTTATTCATCGTTGGATTCGTAATTCAAAAGACTTTAATTTGTTTATCATATGTTTATACTTTTCTTAAACCAAGCAAGAAATAAATCAAAAAAAGTAAAATTGGGTCAAATTAGACCCCCTTGTTTAACCCCTTAAAGTGAGATTTGGTACAAAAAAACAGTTTAGTTTTCTTTATATTTTGGTCTTTTATAACATATTTTACTTTCATTAAAATCCGATAAGCCAACGAAAACTTAGAAAAAAACTTAAAAATGACTTTCCTGTAAAATTATGAAATTGTTACTTACGTCTTTTCGGCGGATAGGGCTCGATATGTCAGTTCATCTAATTTAGGGACAGCCCTCGTTACTTCATATTTTAAAATTGTTTTCAAAATATTTCTCTATTTTTCAAAACTCCAATTATCAGGTTAAAAGTGTAGGTAGCCCATATTTTAATTCAGAGTTACTTAACTTTTGCAGGGTGTTACGTTTCGATCAGAGAAACTTTATGAAAACCGATCCAGTCTACTATTGAATGCTACTGCTGCTATTACTAACATTATGAATGCGGTTGCTATTCAAAAGTGTACGTACCTTCATTATTGATGTAAGTGAAATGATGAAAATTCATTGTTTTATGCTAATTATCCTAGAGTTTTACCAGTTTAGTATCCATTCAAAAAGACTCGACCTAAATCTGGTTAAGTGTTCGTTTTTATAATTGAAAAGAGTGTAGCATTAAAGGAAGGAGGTTTGGTTTGCAATAAGATTTAAAAAAAGCAAGAAATTGAAAATTAATATTAGTAAAAATTATTCAAACCCTGTTTTCATATTCGAGTTTGAAAATTGTAAGCTAATGGTTTTGTTTCTCTAAACCAAGTCGTGATATACTATAAAACTTAAGAGAGAGAATTTTAGTGGGCGTAAAATAATGAACATTTTCAGTAAACTAATGAAACTTTTCTACGTAAATGCAACGAAAATTTTCTTCAAATTAATGAAAAGATTCATACTTGTTATAAAACTAGGTTTTTAATGAAATTTCTTCATTGAGTGAATAAAATTTTTAAAAACAAAAATGTTTTTCTTAAGAAAACATTTAATAATTTGATAAAAAGTTTCAATAGAAGAGTTACAGGGCAACTTCATTACTTCTATGCAAACATTCATTAATAGCTTGCAAATAATTCCCTCAGTATGGAATTAAAAATTTTGAGTTTAAAAAAAAACTTTAATAATTTTATAATTTACATCTCACAAAGAAAAAATTAAACTTTTAATTTTTGTATTTGTTAGCCACATTGCATCTGCATTCTAAGAATCGATTTTTTTTAATTATGATTAAATATTCGAGGTAAACATGAATTTTTAAGTTGGCTTTATACAGTTTAATAACCCGATATAAATGATGCTATCTTTTAAAGGCACGCAAAATAATTATAGAAACAAAACGAAAAAATAACAAAATATGACATATACAACCCTTTTTTGCAATAAGAAAAAAGAAACATAAAAATCCACCTGAGATGTGTGTCTTTGTCTTTCGCTTCAGTTGGTTTACCTGGCTGTATATTTGTTTGCAATTTTACCACACCTCTAGAAACATTTAGTTTAGAAATATATATTTAATCTTTATTAAATTTAAATATTTTATTTTGTCTCTTATTGAATTAATAAACAATTACTTTCACAAACCGATGAGAACACACAATTTAAGTGGTTTAAGCAGCAATTTTGTTTTATGTATGAAAAACAGATACAGAAATTTTTCATGGTTGATTTTTTTATGTCTTACAAGAGTTGTACTTTTTAGTATCATATTCCTCGTCCCTACTACATCATGACATGCCGCGACATCTAATACATTCTGCGTATATCTTTCAATTTGGTTGTCGTCCACGCTATTAGTGGGCTTATCAGCACAATTTTTTTTAGCAAAATAAATTAGTAAAATATTAGTAAAACATTAGTTCAAAACAGTTAAGTTCTGAATAGGTATAGTTTTAGCAAAAATTAGTAAAATTAAAATCATGTCTAATTTTCCAGTCCATTGATTTTATTATTTCGAATGTGAAATAAAATAGTAGTGCGGATTTCCAAAGAATGCTATGAAGTTATATCAAATTTAATCAAATTATATATTTTCGGATCAACTTGTATCAGATGGGATGTCGTGAGATAAGGTTATGTTTGTCATTTTTCGGATCACCTATGATATGATGTGATAATGAATTATAAATATGACTATATATAATTATATATACCTATATCGGAACTTTTTTCATTGGGAACTAAAGGAATTCATTCCCAGCTAAACTTTCTATTACCAGGTAATAAGTTTGAGAACACGAAATTAGGATCGGTAGTGGTTACTTTTCAATTACAAACGCTATTATTTTAACAAGGGCATGTCCATTCTGGCAACACCGTACATAACACATATTAACTCCAGTATAAATATAATGTTTTCTTTTAATTTCTATTTTTTTAAGTTGGGTATTAAATTAATTTTAAAAAAGTTTAACTAAACATTTTATAAATGAAATTTTTAAAAATATAAACTTTTTGTAGTGAGGAGTCAATTGACCTAAAAGTGACTGGTTAAAGAAGCTCTTATCACGGGACTGGTATAATTTAATACTGAAGTGGGTTAAGCAGTGTCAATTGTCCTAAAATTACCAATCCTGTGACTGGTAAAGGGAGGACATCCACTTAACCAGAATGCTTATTAACAAGAAAAAGCCAGTTGTCCAGAATTTTACCCATTGGAAGCTGTTTAGTTTTCGTTTATTTTTTAAACTAAAAATTATAAATTTTGTTTTTTTTTGTCGATATTTATGTTTTTTTTTTGGGTTTATTAAAAACTTATCGGCATGCGAAAATTGACCTAAAAGAACCTGGACTGCTGGAAAAGGACTTATCACAGGACTAGTATTATTTACAATTGATGTGAGTTATGTAGTGTAAATTGGTCTAAAAAGACTAGTTCCGTGACAGGTAGAAGTAGGACATATTACCTAACTGGTATACATATTGACTAGAAAAAGCCAATGAGTTAGAAATTTATTGTTTCATTTTCTACCATTTTTTACATTAAAAATTATTAACTTCTACGACATGTCCCTTTCAGGATAGTCATGTCGTTAGTCCGTTTTTGGTAGTCTTCCGACATGGCCCTGTTGCGACAGTCTTGTGGTATGCCCATCTTTGGTTAGTCCTGTGGCATGCCGCTATGTGGTTTAAAGCAGGACATATGACCCAGTTATTTACATAGGGTAGGGTTAAGCAGATGACCGGTCTCTGGCACGAATGGACCGATCCTGTGGCACACGCAGGACCGGTCTCATTCCCCATAGGGTAACTAGTTACTTTTCTACTACAAACCATATTTTTTTAACAAGGGCGTGTCCATCGAGGTAACTACTTACCTCAATAACACGTTACTCCTCACTTACAGGTAAATAGTTATCAAAACGTTCTTTTATTTTTAAATCGAATGTTATTTTTAAATTGTCCAATTTGTTATTAAATATTAATTATAATACATTTTATGTAGAAACGAACTAATTATACCATGAAAACTGGTAAACATGTGAATTTGGTGTTGATGATGGACAGTCAGTAGTACCTAAAGTTGCGGAGTAATGCAAGGGAAAGGAGTTTAGCTTATTACCAGGTAACATGTTCCGTAATAACAACCTATTACCGAGATTTTGCTGGGTTGTTTAATGGCCATTAATTTTTTTTGCCTCATTTACAAAACAAAACACAAAAATGTGCAAAATTATACAAATTCCACAACAAAAGCTTATAAAAACAACCGAATGAAAGTGTAAAAAAGGCACAAACAGAATTTCAGTAACAACTAGAGCAAAATTCCTAGAAGCATCAGTAACAAACAGAATTTGATAGTGACCGTTTGTTGGAAAAAAAATTATTTTTATAGAATTTAACACACAAATAGTATAGATGATGTTAAACTTTTAACGTCCAAAACAATTCTGGCATTGAAAATCGATGAAAAAAGTTCCGATACGGGTATATACAAACATATATACCCAGGTAGAAATTTGGGATGGTACAAAAAACGAAGAGTTTTCAAAACGTTTGTTTTTGATGGTACTAAAATAAAAGCGTTTCCAAAGCGATAATTGCAAATAATACGAAAAAAAAAGCATTTAAAAAACATTATTTTGGATTGCTATTCGAACGTTCGGACAAAGTATTTTAAGAATACTTTTTATACAAAACTTACAAATATTTGTGAAATAAAAACACTGTAAAAACATTGGTTCAAAGCGTTTTTCCAACGTTTGTAAAAAGTACTTTAGAAGTTCTTATCGTACAAAATTTACAACGGTTTATAAAATGAAACCAATGTAAAACCATTGCGTTAAAGCGTTTTTCTAACATTTGCCAATAGTACTTTAGAAATACTTTTTTTTTTACAAAATATTTTACTGATTAAAAAACAACACTGTCATAAGGGGGTCTATCTATATGCGAACTCGGTTTCTTATGCAATTTTTTTATATAATGAAATATATCTATTTTCCAATAGAGGGAGGGCTTTTTATTTTCATATTTGAATATTCGATTTTTAATTTCATTGATTTTATTGATATGTTTTTATATATAAAATTTGAATCTATTTTTTCTTTTGTGGTTGTCACAATATCGTTTCGTCAAAATTATGTTTTATGTTTATATTTTTTATACTAAATCACATTTCCCTTAATTTAAAACCCTGAAGTAATACTTTTATGTTTCAAGCTTATTAATTTATATTTTGTTATTTTAAAATATATTTTAATTAAATTCAATAAAAATATTATTTTTCAAAATGTAAATATATAAAATTGTTTAAAATTATTATTCTGATATTTGTGTTGAAAACAATGACAAAGTACTTTAATTGTAGCTTTTTAACGCTTAGAGAACGTTAAAACTGTAAATTGGTATTTATGAACAATTCATAAAGATCTTTAAAATTTGTCTTTCGAGCGTTTTGACAATGTTCAAAATTACAAACCTCAAAGCGGTTATCATTTGGGTCGTTTTCATAACGCTTAATAACTGTAAGCCAAAATGTTCTGCAAATACTTATTTAACGATTGAAAAAGCATTTCAAAAATTTTGTTTTGCAATGTTTTGAGAACGTTATAAAATACCATCCTCAGACCGTAAATTTGGGTTATCATTTTGCACATTCTCAAAACGCTTTAAATTTGTAATTTGGTATGTTCTGAAAACGCTTGTACCATCATGAAAAATGCTTTTAAAACGTTTTAAAGATTGTATTTTTCTACCTGGGTAGTCATATATATAATTTCATATCACATCATATCTTAGTTGACCAGAAAAATGGCATAGATAACCTTATGTCATGTGATCCCATGTGATTGCATCTGATATAATTTGATCCGAAAAACGAGTCTTTCTAATTTGATCAAGTTATATATAATTTGATACAATCCTTTAAAATTGTTTGGAAATCCGCACATTTCAAATAATAATGAAAATTTAAATATAAATCAATGGATTTTAAAATTCGAGGGGATTGTAACTAATATGTGATGCCATATACATTTATATGTAAAAGTAATAGATTTTTTTCTACCATATATGTTTATATTTAATTATCAGAGAAGGCAAATTAACGTTTTTTCTTTTGCATGTTTTTTCACTTTTGTTTTTTTGATTTTCCGATTTTGAGCTTTAAAAAGGCGTTTACTTAAGATTTTGGGATTATAATTGCTTTTTACGGCTAAAAATGATTTTTTTGCTCATAAATATTATTTAATCTATAACTTTAAACTTTGTCTTAAGTGCAGCTTTGCTAAGTTTTTACATTTGCTTTTTTTTACAATAATTTTTTGCTTAAAATAAATTGAATTTTCCTTTTTTTTTCTTTTTCTGATAATTATATATAAAAGTGATAGAATTTGTTTAATTTAATTGTATCATATATGTATATATATGTATATATAACACAGTACAACATATAATTTTGGGACTCAATTCTGAGAATTGCAAGCGAAAGTAGCCCCAAAAATAGGAACTTCTGCATCATTCGTTTTATTAAGTTGGCTACAGTAATAATTTAATGGCCATACGAACTTTTTGGCTCAAGGCGAATTTTTAGCACTTTTTCTATATTTTAACACGGTTATATCTCGGTATACCGTACGGAATATCTCTTTTGTGTCTGAAGCAAAGTTGTAGATATTGAATAGAAGAAAAAAAATGCGGAACAATCCTACCCGAAAAAAGTGCAACCGGTGCCTTAAAAATTGCAAAAATGCCCATTTTTTACATTTTTGCTCAATAACTGGATTACAAATCCACAAATGTGCTGTTTTTTTTTTACTTTATTTTGCATGAAAATAAAAATCGGAATTTTTAAAATTTAATTCTAAGAATTACGTAAACTGCATCACATACAGGAGAGCTGTTGCCTTGAATTGTGCAAACAATAGCTTTTTTACATGTGTCCATTGTTTCTCAGAATATTCGGACGAAGATTCATTTCTTTATGTACTTGTTGTATTGACTTTTCCTTAGCTATTTGCTTAGTTTTATAGCTATTCTTATCGCTTTATTTTGTATTTGTCTGTTAATACACATAAATTGCTGTAAAATGTATGTCTTTTTAGAAAAAAATACATAAAAATGCTACTAACATATGAGTTTGTTGGCAAATAAAAAAATAATGCCAACCTTCTGACGATGATTAGCGGTAATTTTAAATTTGTTGAAAATTGTGGTAACAATATTGAAATCGTTGAAAAAAACCAATAGTTAAATGCACATTTTCAAAAATTTTACTTCACATTTTTCAATTTTTAATACATATTTTATGTATGTACATAAAACGCCGTTTCATCAGTAAAGTGAGTAGTACCCTTTTTTTTTCATCTCAATAATCCGCTGAATCTGAATTTGGAGCATAAAAACTTGAATCTGATTTCTATCAGTACACAGAAAATAATATTTCCCTACTTTTTTTCAATTAAATCGGTTTGTTGAAAATTTTAAAAGCTGTCAATTAAAAATTAATTGAATCAATTAAATATTTGCTCAAATTTGGAACTTGCTTGATATTTTTTTTATTATCGCTCAAAAGCAACATCAACACATTGTTGTTGTTTTTTGTAATATTTATGTAGTTGCTATTTATAAATGTTTATGTTTAGTGGGATTAGTAATAAATATTTTAAATTCAATGAAAATGAAAATTATTCAAGTTCGAGGCCATACTCTATATTTCTTTATTAGGATATTGTCCTAACAAATAATCTATAGAGTTTTTGTTCTCAAATTTATTCTTTGACCCTTTCAGGAATGTGTTGATAGATCTATTTCGGGAATTTTCTAGGTTGCCATCATCAGAACACGTTTTGAAAGCGGTAACAATCCCATGCCAAACATCAAACATTCATATAAACTAGTTTACTCACTACATGAGAACTAATATATGAGCTTGAAGTTAAAGATTATAACCATTGATCAAAAAATAAATTGAAAACTTGTTTGTTATGTGTAAGTGAAATAGATCTATCAACACATTCCTGAAAGGGTCAAAGAATAAATTTCAAAACAAAAACTCTATAGATTATTTGTTAGGACAATATCCTAGTAAAGAAATGTAGAGTATGGCCTCGAACTTGAATAATTTTAATTTTCGTTGCACAATTAAAGGTCGAAAAAAACATAATTTTTATTTTTAATAAAAATAATATCAAACTTGTATTTAAATTCATTTCAATTGGATTAGATATTAATTCTTATTAAGTTTATTACTTTATTAAGTTGAACAATTTAGTTTCAGTTGTTTAAATCTGAATATTTATTTATTCTAAAACATTATCATAAAATTGATAATGAAATTTTTAAAGTTTAATTTGGTTTAATAAAAATTTAAAATTTTTTTAAACATAAAGAAAAAAAATGCAAAAAATAAATTAAAAATTATTTTAAACAACAAAAAAATACTCTGAATTCAACAAAAGGGCTAATTTTTGCAATGAAATAATACAAAAAAAATGTTTGCCTTCAATAGAAAGAAAAAACTAATTTCTATGTGAATTTGTTCACATAAGTATAAATAAATCTGCTAACTTAATAAGAATTTCATTACGGTTTAAATTCAATGTTATAAAATTCAAGCTGTTTATAAACTTTTGGTATGGCAACAACAATTTTTTTTTTTTGCTTGATTTTTGGGTAGATATACGATAACTTTTAAATCAAATGAGTTATTATTTAATTGAAAAATAATTCAATTAAAGATCTATCAATCTCTAATTGAATTAGCAATTTTCGTTGTTGGCGGAATTTCATCAATTAAAGTTATTGAATCGGTGGTTTTCGTGATTGAAATGGGTTTTTATTTTTTTTGTGTGTATCAATGTATTTCAATAACTTGTAATAAGTATTTTAGTAGATTGTTTTTGTTTTATTTCATTTTAAAATAATGATTGTTAATTTTTTTTTTTTAATTTGCTGAAATTTTGTCTTTCTCTTTAATTTTTAAGTTTTAAAAATATAAATCTCCACCGTACACAGAAACAAATATTCCCTCTCTTTTCAATAAAATCGGTTTGTTGAAAAGTTTAAAAGCTGTCAATTAAAAATTTATTGAATCAATTAAATATTTGAACAAATTCGGAACTTCCTTGACATTTTTAAATTCATTTCAATTAGATTAGATATTAATTCTTATTAGGTTTATTACTTTATTAAGTTAAATAATTTAGTTTCCGTTGTTTAAATCTGAAAGTTTAATTCAATTTAAAGTTTAATTTCGTTTAATAAAAATTTAAAAATGTTTTTTCAAAGAGAAAAAAAAACTCTGATTTCAACAAAAGGGCGAATTTCTGTAAAGAAAAAATAACCAAAAAAAAATTTGGCATAGGCCCTACGTTTCAATAGAAAGAAAAAGCTAATTTATGTGAGCGATTTGTTGACATAAATCTAAATAATTTTATTATAACAAAATTAGAATTACATGCAGGTTTAAATTCAATGTTAAAAAAATCAAGCTATAAAAAAACATTTTGTATAGCAACGAAACATTTGGTATGACAACAACAATTTTTTTTTGCTTTTTGAGAAGGTATACAATATTGATCACTTTGTAATCAAATGAATTAATATTTAATTGAAAAATATTTCAATTAAAGAGCTATAAATTTTAAGCAATTAAATTTATTGAGTCGGTGGTTTTAGTGATTGAAATGGGGTTTTATTTTTTTGTGTGTACGGGACGACGCTTTAGTATTTGAACATGTTTTTATTAAAAAAAAGTTCACGTAAAATTTAATTCGCAATAAAAATAAAGAAAATTAAACTGGCATCACTTACAACATATGGGAAAACAGTGGACATTAGAGTGAGGTAAGTTTCTAAAAATAGAACTGTTGTGTTGTTGGAGTTGTACTTCTGAGATTATGTATGCAAAAACAAAAACACCGTGTATTGAATAAAACTAGTTTTAATCACAACAAAACTCGACCTGACGATAGATCAGTGGGCTAAAGCGATCTGTCTAACGTGTAGTGTGAGTGCATGTGACATTAGAAATCAGTTTATCTATACCACAGTCAGTGATTGCACAGAAAATTTCATATAGACGCAATCGAACAAATAAAAAACATAACAAATATTACATTATTCAAAAAACAGGGTCACTGACAAAGGTTTAATACCAGAAACTGCGCAGTCTAATTCAGAAAATTGAAAATTTACAATGTAGTTATGATTTTTAAAAATACACTCATTCTTCTCTACCACGACTTTCACAATGAAAAGTTTAGCATTTTTAAAAATGTCTGCTAAATATTTTAAAATGTTTGTTACCAAAAATTTTCTTGCATCCAAAATTGTTTCACTTTCATCTGGAAGTTAATATCAGCCCGTAATAATATTCGGTACAATTCATTTGCACACATTTTTTATTGTATTTTTAAATGTTTTTTTTTTATAGTTTATAGAAACAAGAAATGAAAAATTTAAATAAATGTTTGAAGAGTATCAGTAACGGACGTGTTGCAAACATTTTTCTGCATTTCCTTAGTTTTCACTAGTACAGTGCTCTAGTTTAGTTTCAATTGTTGATGATAATGATGATGACTCCTTTTGTGTTCCTTATTTTTTTTTAGTTTTCCTTGACTATGCAAAAGTTTTTGTTTATATTATTTCTGTATATCAATTTAACATTAAGGAATCACAGTGTACACATATTCCAGCTGTTACCCACATCACCAACTTCATATAAATGTTTAAAATTACCCCATCAAGATTCGCATAATGTTTATGATAATGATCATCATCGACGTCATCGTATGAATTAAAAGTGTTAAAACATGTGTGAAGCAGATAGACAGACGGACATAGTCATACTTTTATTTGGTATTTATGTATGTTTAAAAATTCCATACCATAATTTGCGACTTGTTTTCCCAAACGAATATTATTATTAGTCTCATTAGCGTGTACGTGGGTCAACGAGAATTTTTTGAGAATATCTTGATGAATGCGGGAATATTTTTCAAAAAAATAAAAACCCATTTCAATTACGAAAGCCACCCATTCAATAACTTTTATTGATGAAATTCCACCAACAACGAAAATTGCTAATTCAATTAGAAATTGATAGCTCTTTAATTAAATTATTTTTCAATTAAATAATAACTCATTTGATTAAAAAGTGATCAAGATAGTAAATCTTCCCAAAAAACAAAAAATGTTGTTGCCATGCAAAATGTTTTGTTGCCATAACAAATGATTTTTATAGCTTGAATTTAATAACATTGAATTTCAACCGGCATGCAATTCTCATTTAGTTAGCAGATTTATTTATACTTATGTGAACAAGTTCACACAGTAATTAGTTTTTTTCTTTCTATTAAAACGTAGGGAGTATGGCAAGTTTTTTTTTTTAATTTTTTCTTTGCAGAAATTAGCTTTTTTGTAGAAATCAGAGTATTTTTTTTTTTTTTGTTTAAAATAATTTTTAATTTTTTTTTTGCATTTTCTTTTCTTTCTGTTTAAAAAAATTTTAAATTTTTTTTAAACGAAATTAAACTTCAAAAATTACATTATCATTTTTATGATAATGTTTTCGAATAAATAAATATTCAGATTAAAACAACTGAAATTAAATCATTTAACTTTATGAAGTAATAAACCGAATGAGGATTAATAAAATCTAATTTAAATGGATTTAAATTATTTATTACTCATACATAAGCATTTATAAAAAAATAACTACATAAATAAATATTACAAAAAACAACAACAATATATTTTGAGCGATAGTATAAAAAAAAATGTCAAGCAAGTTCCGAATTTGAGCAAATTCAATTCATTTTTAATTGACAGCTTTTAAAATTTTCAACAAATCGATTTAATTGAAAAAAAGGGAAATATTTTTTTCTGTGTTAGCACTATACACAATTAAGTGCCAAGACTTGGACTTAAATACTAAAGTGAAAAAGTACAATTTTTAATACAGTGCACAAAAGAACTAAAGCCCACAAACTGAAAATCCATTATTTTACTAGTTATTTACATATATGATGAATTTCACACCAAAACCGATATGCATTAAACCCGACGACCCTCTCAGATTTTGCTGAAATTTTGCATACAGCTAAATTTTACCTATACAAACACAACCTCATTTCTAGAAATTGCATTTTTGAAAATAGTGGGCGTGGCAAGGTATCGAAGTTTTTGAAAAATTACACAAAACAATTTAGAAATATTTGGCCTCAAAGTTTAAAAATTCCTCATATGATGAATTTCACCCATACAAACACAACCTCATTTCTAGAAATTGCATTTTTGAAAATATGTGGGCGTGGCAAGGTATCGAAGTTTTTGAAAAATGACGATAATATGTACTTTCAAGCTGTGATTACTACGGAATGGCTGAACCGATTTTAAAGATCTTGGTACCATTAGAATGGTATTTAAATCAGCTTTAAATACGCTGTAAAAATTTTCTATTACACTGAAATTTTTTTTGGCAAAAAATAAAACTTTAAACTGGGAAAACACTTCAAAGGCCAAGTGTTTTTTCGAAAAAAAAAATTGTTTTATAACGGTCTCCTTAATATTTTTTCTTTTTTTTAAATTTTTTTAAGTAAATTCATATCTTGTTAACTTTCTTATATTTTGATGTCATTGTGTGACAAAAAAGAATAAAGTAGCTACACTTTGAAAGTTATACAGATTTTTTTGTAATTCTAATAGATTAGAACAAAAATCGTATTATCAAATTTTTCGGACACCCCCAAAATATGGACTTTTAAATTTTTTATTTTTATTTTTATTTTCTTTAGATTTAATATATAATTTTGCGCAGCTCATACTGTTGACTTTCGGAATATTTTTAAACTTTGAGGCCAAATATTTTTAAATTGTTTTGTGTATGTGTTAGCTGCTGTTTAAGCATGCTTAATCCCTCTGCGATAAGAATTTATCTTTAACGGCACAAAAATTATGGCGGTTTTAATTTTAAAGCATGATTCAGTTATACAAATTTTGCTTTATGAATTTTACTTTTTCGCTTGCCCTGGAGCATTTTGACAAAATACAAAACAATAATATTTACGAATTTACAAAACGTATTGAGAAAATAAAATTGGGTATAAATAACACACTTTTATTCCAAAATGTATACGAGTTTCAATGTGTTCTAGAACCGGTTCCATCCAACCGGTGTAAATTGAAGCTGTTCTAAAATAGGTTTAGAAGTAGCCTGCTCTATAAAATTTTGTTGGGTGCTGTTTACTAAGAATCTCAGTTCACGCAATAAATTGGTTATCGTCATTTTAAAACATACATTTTCAAAAAATTTACGCAAACTCTTTGTAAGTTTGTGATGTTCGTATGCCGTTTTTGGTGCGCTTCCATTAAATTGGTGTACCTTAAATTATATTAAATTACACCGTTTTTAAAATACTGTTCTTAAATTGGAATTCCTTTCCATTAACCGGCGCAAAACCCCTATTGAAAAAACTGCTAACATTTTAAAAACCATCAATCTAAAGTCAGTTTCAACAGATGTCGAAAATTTCTGATATTACTCATTGGCAACAAACATTTTTAAACTTCAACCACAATTGACTTACCTCTATAAAATTTTGTTCAAAATTTCCTAGAACAGGTTCCTGTAAGTCAAAATGTAAGGTTTCAATGTCCCATAACTGGTTCTAGAACCAGTTCTGAAGCAACCTGTTCTTGTTTGGAGTTAAAGAATCTATTGCAAATAGGACAAACTTCATACAAAAAGAATCGGTTGTAGAACAGAAATTAGAACATATTATGATAGAGTATAAGTTGGTCTACAACCTATTATTTGGATTTTAACTATAATTTTACTGGGTTGGGTACGATGAGTTTCGATTACAAATTAACCAAATTAATAGAGATGGAACTTTACGAAAGTTAATTTAAGCTAAATATGGGTGCTTCAATACAATCGCTCAGTCCCTTAATTCAACTTCGCTAAATATAGTTGGGCCTTAAGACACTCTAGTGCAATTTTAAAGTTTTTTAAAATTTTCATGAATTAATTTTTAGGAAATCTAAATTGTTTTAGGTTTGAAAGTCTATGTATATCTTAATTCTTGTCATATCATATGACTTATGTTGCAGCGAAATTAGTCAGCTTGTTTAAAGTTAATTCACCTTTTTAATCTTCCTCGTTTACATAAGCATTATTTGACAGTTAAAAGTCTAACTTGACAGCTAAAATATTAAATTTGTCAGTTTAAAATACCAAAGTGACGCCGATAGCGTTAACAAGATTTTTCTAGTCGTCTTTGACGATAAAACTCCTTGGAGATAGATGCTTGAAATATCAAAAATTTAAATCTCTATCCGAAACTTTCTAAGTGACCCATGTATTAAGAGCTTTTTTTGTCGATTTTTGCGTGCGTATGTGTGGTTTGCAACAAATTTGATGCTGTTATATTTTTGATGTTTTAATGTTGTGGTTGTTATGTTTATGAGCATTTGTTTTATAAATAATTATTTGTTAAATCATAAAATATGTTCGATACTAAAAAAATTTTGAAAAAATTTCAAATAATTTGAAAAATGTTACTTTGTATACTTTGCACACTTAAGGCTTCATTACTTTAGCGGATACGTTTCGTAAACGGACTGCTACTCCATACAATGTGTAAAAGGAGTACCTACATACAATGTGTTTTCTTTGTTTTACATACTAAACAAATGGTAAATGATTCAAGGTAAGTAAATTCTGTTGAAAATATAAATTGCTTTCTGAAAATCCGTTATTATCAGAGACAACAAAAAATGAAAAATCCAATGTGAAGTTTACATTAGGGTACATATTTTCTTGCGGTACAAACTCCCAAGGCAAAATATTTTTGGATTTTTTTTTATGGAACAGAAATTAATACTCTGGCAAAAGAAGAATCATAAACCTATTAATTATCAATTTTGTTCCATTCTTGTCTTCTTAGTAGTCAAACACGTGGCTAGGGTCTTTTCCTAACAAGCATCATGACGTTACTAAACTATGAAGACCAAAAATGTTCTATTTGACTGAACACATATAAAATAAACCATTCTATTTCCTCCAACCCTTCAGATTTCAAGCAAACTTGATATTCGAAAATTTTAAAAAAGTAGTTGTACATAGTATGCCATATCTTTTGAACGGCTTAAGCTACGGGAGTCATTGATACCTCTTTTTAAATCTACTTAAATCGCGGTGTTACAAGAGCACTCAAATTACAGTAGTGGTCAAAACATTTGGAACTGGGATCGCATTTGTTGTTTTCATTGATTTATTTTCTTCAAATCACACTTAGTTATTAAAATTTATTTTTTACATACTCTTCATACATTGTTTTATGTTAAACAGATAAAAAAAATTAATTCCGTTAAATTAAAACAACAAAAAATTTTATAATAATAGATGTATTCCAAAAGCAGGTGTTCAAAACATTTGTAACTCTCATTATTCTTACCCTTAACTAAACAATTTATACTAACAAATGCTAGGATATAACGGTAATCGCATTCCTTTTTAATATGAGATTCAGGCCGTTACATTTTTTAAACAAATTTAAATAATTATTGTTCTTTAATAGTTGTAATAAGATGTTGGAAACATAAACATCGTAAGAATAATTTTTGTAAAAAATGGCAGGAAATAAGTACAATTTTGATTTTAAATCAAAAGTTTTAAATGATTTTCAAAATGGACTTTTCCAAAAAGAAATTTCTATAAAGTACTCCGTTCCAAAATCAACGATTTGCCGCATTGTTAATAGTGGTAACATCCACACAACTCATAAAGGTGGAAGACCCCGTATTACAACTGTTAGAGAAGATCGGAAAATCAAGAATTTTTTTACGAAATATCCCAAAGCAGTTCCCAGAGAAGCTAAAACTGAACATTTAATAGATGCCAGTCTTACCACCATTAAAAGAAGAGCCCGAGATTATGGTCTTAGAAGTTATAGATGTACAAAAAAACCGTTTGAGTCGGAAAAAAACCGAAAAGCTCGGCTTGACTTTGCACGCACCCATTTCAACTGTACTCAACAGCAATGGAAAAATGTATTGTGGTCAGATGAGTCTAAATTCAACCTCCGGGGATCAGATGGAAGAGCCAATGTTGGAAGACCACGAGGCGAAAAGTTTAATCCCAGATACACAACCGCCACAGTGAAGCACGGAGGTGGAAACATTATGGTGTGGGGGTGTTTTTCAGGAAATTGGATTGGCCTAATTCACCGCATTACTAGCACAATGACGGCCACAATCTATAGAGATCTTTTGAGTTCAGTTATGCTTCTGTATGCTGAATGGGAAATGCCACTCTCATGGACCTTGCAGCACGACAACGACCCAAAACACACGGTGGGGGTTGTAAAAGTTTTGCTGCAAGAAAATGAAAGTAATATCATGTCGTGGCCGTGCTCAATCTCCCGATCGCAACCCGATTGAGAACATGTGGCAATAAAGTATTCCGAAATGGTGATGAACTTTTCGTCGAGTTTGAGAAGCAGTGGAGTGAAATTTCTGACGATTATATTAAAAAGCTTATTGCCTCAATGCCTAAGAGGTCTTCAGAGGTTATAAAAAATAATGGCTACGCTACAAAATACTGAGCGTTAAAACCATTGTTTGTATTTGCTGGTAATTACTTTAAAAGTTGCAAATGTTTTGAACACTGCACTATCGACTTGTTTTGTTAAAATTATTTTTTTTTTATTTTTGAGAAGTTATGAATTATTTTTTTTTTGTATTTGTAAAATAATATGCTATAACTGAATTTAATAAAAAAAAACAAAAACTTATACCACAAATTTTTTTGATCAAAAAAATTATAATTACCTAAACCATGATTTCAGTAGCAAATGTTTTGAACACCACTGTATATCCACGGCTAAATGCATTGTTTTCAAAAACCGCGGTTCAAAAAGTTGTATTTAAAGAAAAATGTTTTTTTAAATTTCTAAAAAAAATGTATGTTAAATATAAATTACTTCCCTATGCCGAGTCCGAATCCCTACGTTGAGCTCTAACGGTATCCTGAGTTTTGAATAAAAATGTGAAAAAATTAAACTAAAAAGTCGATAACTCAGAAACATGCAGAAGTACCACATAGGAATTTGGTGACGGTATAGAAGAATAAATTATAAATAACAACATGTATTTAAAAAATAACAGTTTTTTGAAATACAGCGTTTTAAGTCGCGGATTTTGAAAAAAATGCATTTTTCCTTCAAAAATGTATTATTTTTTATTATTATTATTTCGATTATTTTATTTAAAGCACGACAACAGTGACTTTAAAATAAGGTATCAATTAATCACGTAACTTTAACCGTTAAAAGGAAAGGGACGATAAAGTATAAATTGGTTGGAATTCCATGGTAACCAACAATCAATTTAATCATTATTTAATATTTTTAATTGTAAGTACTTTAAATTCATCATCAGAATAATTAAACTATATTGTAAACAGAAAATATATAAAATTACACAAAACACAGTCACATCATTCAAACTACTGGTTTTCCCCTTCAATATTGAAAAAATATTATCTAATACATTGCCTTTAATACCAACAACCAACCAATTTTAGTAGATTTTATCCCTTAATAAAATATTTGCAATTAAAATCGAGTATTAGTTTCGCCTGCAAAAAAAAAAACAATCACTCTATCTAAAATATAAGTTTTCGTTATCAATTTTAAAATAATATAGAGTTTTTTTAATAGTTTTGGTAACTCTAATAAAATATTAAGATTAGCAACCAAATTTCTGTTGTACATACAAATCTATTTTTAGACATTAATATTTAAACTTGAAAGAAAAAAATACTCAAGGTAGAAATTTAAATTGAGTTTAGGCTTGAGAAAAAGCAATTGCCTGACAAGCAGAAGGTCGCCGGTTCGAGACCAGTTCGCGGAGAAAAGCGTTTTATTAATAAAATAATTTTAAAGTAATATAAATGTTTGTTATAATTTTTATTAAAAATTTTACCTTTAATTGTGCAATGAAAATGAAAATTATTCAAGTTCGAGGCCATACTCTATATTTCTTCATTAGGATATTGTCCTAACAAATAATCTATAAAGTTTTTGTTTTCAAATTTATTATTTGACCCTTCCAGGAATATATAATATAATATAAATTGTTTTTAAAATTTTGGTAACTCTAATAAAATATTGAGATTAGCAATCGAATTTCTATTGTACATACAACTATTTTTAAACAAATATTTAGATTTGAAACTAGAAAATATTTAAGGTTGAAATTTAAAAGAACACATTTAACTTGGGTTTAGGCTAGAGGTAAAGTACTTGCCTGACAAACGGAAGATCGCCGGTTCGAGCCTTGTTCAAGGCATATAATTTTTTTATTAATAATATAAATTTTGTTGAACGCATGTGAATCTATTTATAGAATATTATAGTCCATAAACATAAAATATTCAATTGTAACAGTAAAAATTCAAAATATGTAAATAAAGGGTCCGCCAAATAACTTTTTTTTTTAAAATGCTAGAAAAAAAACTACTGAATATTTTCTCAAATTTCTTTTTTTATTTGAAAGTACAATCCTTCCGGTTAATAATGGAAAATAATTTCATTCAAATGGCTGCCTCGGCTGGCCATGCAGTAGCCTACACGATCGGTCCAATTTTTAAGCACATTATCGAATTATCGATTGTGTGAAGCTGTATTTCACCAATGGCTTCACGAATATTGTCCTTTAAAGCGTCAATTGTCTCTGGCTTGTTGGCGTAACACTTATCTTTGACGGCACCCCACAAATAATAGTCCAACGGTGTCAAATCGCAGCTCCGAGGTGGCCAAACGACATCAGCTCTGCGGATGATAATGCGATCTTCAAAAGCAGGGCGCAAAACATCGAATGTAGCTTCGGCTGTGTGGCACGTAGCGCCTTCCTGTTGAAACCAAATGTTGACAATATCCTCCTCTTCAATTTTTGTGAACAAAAATTCGTTCAACATGGCCTGATAACGATCGCCATTGACTGTAACGGCCACTCCTTGCTCATTACCATGATTTTCAACGTAATGTCGCAATATTTCCCAGCGTTGTTCAAGCGTATACACAACCATATTCGTTCAGCGGAAGGATAAAACTAATTATCTGTCAAATCAGACATGAGCTAAGTGTTAGATTTTTTTCATATTATAAAACGCGATATATCCACAACCGATAGAGCTAACAACCCAAAGCGTGTACGATAACATACTTATATGACACTTACCATCCATGCCAAGTTTGGTAAAAAGTGAAGCGGGTAGAAGTCGAAAATTAGATGGTTTTATATGGAATGAGTCGTTTTATTAAAAAAAATTAGTTTTTACTCTGGCTCAAGTAATATTTTTTTTTTACAGTTTTATTAGTTATTTTGCTATTATATACACTCTAAAAATTGCTTTGAAATTTTATTTAAAACCACACATATTGCCTAAAATTGAGTACAATATGTTTGAAAAATGATTCAATTAATTATTTAATTTTTTGTATACAAGTTTAATTAATCACAAACACATTTTATTGTATAATACAAATGATTTAGAGCAAATTTGTATTATATTTTAATTTTGCACAATTGTGCGTAATTCTAAAATAGTTTGTGTTTAACCAAAATTTGTCAAAAAATTATTTGTAATTGAAAACATATTTATATACAGACTCAAATGTCAATAAAAGGGCTAACAAATATAGCCTAATTTCGTTAATATCATTGAATCCAACTGTATTTTCTTGATTACGTTTAAGCGTGTAAAATATAAGTTTGTGGTAAGTTTAATATTGTTTGGAGAAGACAAATTATGGTTCTAATTATGATTTTCTTTTTTCTCAGCTTCCTGTAGAGACGCAAAGTAGTTTATAAAAGATGGTCAACAGAACAAAGTAATACCATTCAAGAATTCCGTTCAAGCCTAGTACTCACTCTGTCGAAGAAGAATTATCTTAAATAATGGATCAAATATTTAAATCTATGGCAGATTCGGGCGTTATTGGCTTATAAACTATATTAATTTATAAATAATTCATTTAATAGTTATAAATTAAATGTGTAAAAATATAAAAAAATATAATAATAAAAATATTATTAAAGTGTCTCTCCGCATGCAATGAATTGTGTTTTGTTAAGCACATAAATATGAAATTTACACACACATGTACACTCAAATAAAAAAGTTAGTAAAGTCAGCAAAAAATTTAGCTAAGTCAGCAAAATTTTAGTCAGGAGGGTGCTTGCAAAAAATTGTGCAAAATCTTTTGCTGAAAATCAGCGAGCTGATTTTTAGCAACAAAATTAGTAGATTCAGCAAAAGTTTTGCTAACACTTAGTAGATTATAAATTAAAAAACCCTTGCTAAAAATTAATAAAAGTTTTGCTGAATATTAGTAGACTGAAAAAAACTCGAAAAATTTGTAGAAAAATTATACTTTAGTTAATTTATTTGCTGAAAATCATAAAACATATTTTTGTGATTCTTTTTAAAATAATCGTTATAAAATATAAAAATGTTCATACTCAAAAATTGACGTCATGAACTAATGTAATATCTAAAAACAATACAAATAATTATATATAACATAAACGAAATTATCTTAGAACTACTTACATTAATTATTGTCTAAATGATGTTATCTCTTAAAGGAACGTAAATGCCGCAGAGAATTATAGAAACGAAATGAAAAAATAACAAAATATAACATATACAACCCTTTTTTGCAATTAGAAAAAGGAAACAGAAAAATATACCTAAGATGTATGTCTTTGTTTTTCGCTTTAGTCTGTCTACTTATTGCATATTTGTTTGCAATTTGACCACACAAGATTCTTTATATATGTAAAGGGTCCGCCATCTAAAGTTTTTTTTTCAACTAGTGCTTATTTCGTGAATGGTAACACTTAGCTCATGTCTGATTTGACAGATAATTAGTTTTGTCCTTCCGCTGAACGAGTATGGTTGTGTATACGCTTGAACAACGCTGGGAAATATTGCGACATTACTTTGAAAATCATGGTAATGCTGCAGAATGTGTGCGATAATGAATGATGCCGATTTTGCCAAAAAAATCATCTTTTCAGATGAAGCTCATTTTGATCTTGGCGGGTATGTAAACAAGCAAAATTGTCGCATTTGGGGCACAGAAAACCCGCACGCATATATTGAAAAGCCGATACACCCAAAACGAGTCACTGTTTGGTGCGGATTTTGGTCCAGAGGCATAATTGTATATAAACATTTAGTTTACATACATTAATTTCTTTATTAAATTTAAATATTTTATTTTGATTTTTATTTAATTACTTTCACAAGCCGGTGACGACGCAAAATTTAAGTTATTTTAATATACAATTTTGTTTTATGTATGAAAAACAGATACAGAAATTTTTCATGGTTGATTTTTTTATGTCTTACTAGAGTTGTACTTTTTAGTATAATTTTCGTCGTCACTACTACATAGTGACATGCCGAGACATCTAATTCATTCTGAGTATATCTTTCAGTCTGGTTGTCGTTCACACTATTGATGTGCTAATCAACACAATTTTTTTAGCAAAATAAATTAGTACAACATTAGTAAAATATTAGTAAAACATTAGTTCAAAACAGTTAAGTGCTGAATAAAATTTACAAGATGTTTGACTAACTTTTCTACTAACTTATTTTTTTGAGTGTAGTATGTTAAACACAAAATTCCCAGATATTTAAATTTACACACTTTGAGTAATTTTATGGATTTAAAGGGAGGTATTAACCATTACTACCATCATGGTAGTAAATTTAAATAAAAATTTATTATAGTATACATCGAGATTATTTAATTTATAACGAGTTTTCAATCTCCGTATATTTACAAAAAAATAAAGCAAATCAAACATATTAGCTAGTATGATACTTCTATTTCGACCTGGCTAAAGATCTCATAAGAACCCGAAGAAAAGCTAGAGCCTCCAGAATATGTAGAGCTTTAACAAAAAACCCTATTAATAATCAATTTTGCTCCATTATTGTCTTCTTAGTAATCAAACACGTGGCTAGGGTCTTTTCCTAACAAGCATCATGACGTTAGTAAACTTTGAAGACCAAAAATGTTCTATTTATATAAAAAAAAATTTAGTTTTTATTACTCTAGCTAAAGTAATATTTTTACAGTTTCATTAGTTTTTTGTTCTTATACTCATCAAGATTATTTTAATGTTATTTTTAATTTATAACGACCCAGGAAAACTTGCTATTACCATAGAATGGGAAATGGAAGAAGAAAACAAGAATCAGAAGTACTTATAGTTGAGGCCAAGAACACCTGATTTTAACATGGGGGTGTCATAGGAGGTAAGGCCTTGCCTTGTGCTTACATATAGGGACAAAAATAAGACGTTACAAAATATGTAGTGAAATCACCAGTTACACATAAGTACTTATTTCATTTCTTATTTGTAGCATCAAAAGTAATGCTTAAAGCCATTATATGTACTTGTAAGGATGTTAATAAGTAGTTATTTATAGGTGCAAAAATAAGTACGTATTAACATGTACCTAAATAAGAAGGTATTAATAGGCAATATTGCATAATTTATATAAATAAATTAATAAATTGCAATAAATTGCATTTAAATTATTAATTATGATATATTATGAATCTTTATAAATATACCTTACAAAAAAGTAGTTACTTATTACCTTACAAGTACCTTATTTCTTTGGCCCTTCCTAATAAGCAGGTATATAACACAATATTAGTAAGACATAATTGTTTAGCTTCCAAAATAAGTAGTGATGTATGTTCATATCAGTAAGGTATTATTTCAGACCTTCAAAATAACAACAAATGTAATGGATAGTCATTACTACGAAAGGTCTGAAATAAGTGATAATAAGTAACTTATTATTTTTGCTATTCCAAATAAGCAGATACTTAACACAATATTAGTAAGGCGTTGTTTTTTATCTTACAAATAAGCAGTTACATATATTCATATTAGTAAGGTATTATTTCGGACCTTCAAAATAACAAAAACTGGAATGGATAGTCATTACTTTGGAAGGTCTGAAATAAGTCCTACCCATTACCAAAGTTTTGCTGGGGAGCTTATAACCTCCGTATATTTACAGAAAAAAAATAAAGCAAATCAAACATATTAGCTAGGTTGATACTAGTATTTCGATCTGGCTAAAGATGTCATCAGAACCCGAAGTTTTAGAAAAGCTAGATAGAGCCTCCTTAATTTAAAAAATATATCGCACACCCAGTTCAAAAGTGACTCAACTCACAATTTTAATTTTTCGGTTTTATATGCTTAAACTATGCACAATATACTTGTTTATCCGTAAAAAAAAAAAATATCAGTGTATTTTGTTGTTGTTAACTGTTGCTAAAAAAAAAACAGTTATGTCTTTGCATTTATAGTAATTAAATGTGCTAAAGTCCCAAAACTTATTTAACAAATTGTGAAAAGCAATCTGATGTAGGCGTGTCCCTATCCGGATTTCATTCCTGCCTAAGGAAATCTTCAGGGGACTTTGTTATTAGAATTTCTAGAGATATTTGTAATGTTAAATCACAAACTCAATGAGAATTTCTTGTCCTCGTCTAGGAGCGAGATTCAAAATTTAAAATATCAAAGAAAAAACAAAAACAACAACAAAAAATTGTCACAATTGGCTTTGTCATCTTCCAAATACTACTCTGTTTTTTTGACAGACCTAGCAATGTAGTGACGTTTATTCAAGTAAATCAACAATAGAAAATCATATGTTTTCTATTAGTGTCAGTTACATTTAAATTTGCACAAGCACCTGCATATTTGTTATTTAAATTTATTTTCATCGGGATAAACATTAATTGCATTTATAGTAATTAAATGTGCTAAAGTCCCAAAACTTATTTAACAAATTGTGAAAAGCAATCTGATGTAGGCGTGTCCCTATCCGGATTTCATTCCTGCCTAAGGAAATCTTCAGGGGACTTTGTTATTAGAATTTCTAGAGATATTTGTTATGTTAAATCACAAACTCAATGAGAATTTCTTGTCCTCGTCTAGGAGCGAGATTCAAAATTTAAAATATCAAAGAAAAAACAAAAACAACAACAAAAAATGTTTCACAATTGGCTTTGTCATCTTCCAAATACTACTCTGTTTTTTTTGACAGACCTAGCAATGTCTTTCTTTATGTTTAAATTTGTATGAAGTTGCAAATATTTTTTTCGATTTCTGAAAAATGAAAAATTTTGATTTGAGTCACTTTTGTACTAGGTTTGCGATATATTCAAACTCAAAACTTCAATTCGCTTGGTGCGGAAACATTTTTAACGATCGGGAAAAAGGAATAACACATTTATGCCTCGAGAGAATTGATATTTTCAAAAAATGCAAAAAATTATATCCCAAACATATTTTAAGCAAAAAAAACTGAAAATGCAAAAACAGCACAAATGAGTAAAAAAAGCATAAAAGGGATAAAGCTAATTTGTCTTATCAGGATTTTTTATTTAAAACTGGGAGAAACTGTTGTAAATTATTCCAAAAATGTTAAAATATCTGAAATTTAATATATTTTATTTATTTTATTCGAGACGAAAAACCCGGTTTTCAAAACCCGAAATAAAACTATTAACGACAATCTAAATTTTTTTTAAGTCACTAAAAATTGTTTGAAGTAGAGACAGTAAAATTTTCTATCCCAAAAGACAAAGTTTTGGAATATTAAGTTTGATATATTTTTTATTAAAAATAAAAATTAAGTTTTTTCGCCCTTTAATTGTGCAATGAAAATGAAAATTATTCGAGTTCGAGGCCATACTCTATATTTCTTAATTAGGGTATTGTCCTAACAAATAATCTATAGAGTTTTTGTTTTCAAATTTATTAATTGACCACTTGCAGGAATGTGTTGATAGATCTATTTCGGGAATTTCTAGGTTCCCATCATCAAAACACGTTTTGAAAGAAGTGACAATCCCATGCAAAACATCAAACATTCATATAAACTAGTTTTCTCACTAAATGAGATTAAAGATGATCACCATTGTTCAAAAATAAATTATTGTTGTGTGCACCCTCTACCTTTGGTAGACATAAATACTTGCTTTTTGTTTTTTTTCTCCTTTTTATTTCACACTTGTTTTGTTTTGTTTTGTTTAAAAACAAGATGTAGAGTAAACAAGACCGTACTTTGTCATTTTTACAAGTGTGATATAATTTTTATTAAAAATAAAAATTATGTTATTTTGACTTTTAATTGTGCAATGAAAATGAAAATGAAAGTGGTCCTGAAAGTGGTCAATTAATAAATTTGAAAACAAAAACTTTATAGATTATTTGTTAGACAATAACTTGATATTTTGGGATATATTTTTAGATTATTTTGTAAGAAAATTTGTCTCAAATGGTCTGAAAATTTCCGACAATTTTGTTCTCATGCTAATAAATTTTTCCAACAAAAAAAAAATATATTTATATGAGGGAATACCTGAAATCTGAATTTTCGCAACTCTATTCGATTTTTTAGAAATATTAACAACTAAAACATCAAGAAAGCCGTCCGACAAGTTTGTAGTTTTTAAGTGGGTGGGCAAAATATTTAAAAAAACAAATAAACGTGTAAACAAAAAATAAACGTTGGCATTGATGACGCTAAACATAACTGCCAACAATGGAAAATGTACAAAATGAGTAAAAATACATAAAAACCGAAAATCACAAATAGCAGACATTTTAAAGAATTCATTCCATACCGAGAGAATTGTTGTCATGATATTAACTTTTATTTCATACTAAAAACGAACTTACCGATTCCCTTCTTATGTAATAAAACTTGTTGAAGACGAACTAGGATAAGACGAATACTCGGTTATTACACTCATAAAAAAAGTGAGTACGAAAATCTGTTAAACGGGCTCTAATTCGGTTGAACTAATTTTTTCTGTTGCTTACTTCTAAATCAAAAATGTTTTAATTTTTGTATTAAAAATATAAAAATTGTTTTTTCGTATTTTTTTTGTACATTTTTGAACAATTAGTATACCCCGGCTCTTCTCAACAAACACTGTTTGTCGGGATATATGTATGTTGTTTTTACAAATTGTGATACAACAATTACACATACATGTACTGACATACAAAGTATATCGAAATGTAAAATTGTTGTTTTTCAAATAGTTTGATTTTATAATTAGGCTTACTAGATCAGGAAGTTTATACACTAAGGCAGAGTAAAAGATTCTCATAGAGTGTATTTTGTCTGTTAAGACAATTATCTTTTTCTATTGCAGACAACTGAAGATTTGGATGATGGCAATGAAACAATTGTATTGTCTATCATGAAAATTATCAAACTTTTTGAAAAGCGCAAATAAAATTTAATATGGCAATTTCATATTAGATTTTAGGATTTGAGGCAGAACAATATTCGAACTAAATATATGAGTTATTAGTTATCTCATTTTGCAACAAGAACAAATTTAGCACAAGAACAAAAAGTAGGAGTCATACAGACTTTAACAAATTCATTTTGTATGAGTTTAGCTTTGGAGCAGTCTTCGGTTTCACATATCGTCAGCTTATTATTGGTTTGACATATACTCCAAAAACTCGAATTCGAGAAAAACGATAAAGAAGGTTTACACAAATTTTTATTAAAATATACATGATAAATATTTGTTTTTGTTTTTCCCATTAATGGCGGCATATGTTTTAAACAAAACTTAAATTTTTTATAATTTTATATTAACTCAATCAAAAGTTATTAAGTTTTTACAAATAATAAATATTCTTGTTTTGTGCTCCATATCAAATATTCTTTTTTTTTTAATGTGAATTTCTATGCTGCACGTTCATACATTTTGACGTCTAACAGCAGTTTTATTTTTTGTTTGGATTTTTACGTTCCATAATAAGGTCATGCAGCCAAATAATAATCAAATAATTTTTAAACTTTTGTATGCAGTGTGTCAATTGCAGCAAAACAATAATAAAGTATTTTTTCTTTGAATTTGTGTATACAAAATTTACTGCATATGACAAAAAGTGGTCTATGCATCACACCATTGTTTATTAAAAGTTAAAATTAATGACATAATGCATAGTCGATTCTGAATATATCAGTTATAATACCTGATATCGAGAAACTGGTTTGAGAAATAAAAATAAGATATTTGCAATATATATAATCCATTTGTAACTAAATGTTTTCAAAAATGATCAGTGACGATATGTCATTGTCACTGCTGGACATTAAAGAAGTGGATTGATCCAACAGGCATTTATATATTTGTTCAGCATACAATTTTAAAGAACTTTTTGATGTTTTAGAATTGACATTAAAGTTATCGGTTGTTTTTAAATAACACAGGACAACAGTCAATTTGTGGCGTCCAACTTTGTAACTGATCTTATATCATTCGAGAATGCTATTTCCGAATATGACAATGATTTTTCAAAATCAGCTTAAATTTAGAAGATATAATAAAAAAGCAGAAAATTTGGTTTCTAAGGTACAACATTTTAACAAATAAAGCTTTCAGAACAGTTATATTTATAATCGACTAACAAGGGGAATATCCCCATGGGTTCTCTCCGATCTTAATGAAATTTGGATGTGTGATAAAGAAAAAACTAAGGGACGCGTATTTTTTTTAACCCTACTTTTTAATCCTTAAAAGTGAGATTGGGCAGCTAAAAAAAATACGTTTCCCTTTTTGTTGTTCCAATATAGTCATTCATTATAATCTGCGAGTTTGTGTCGGTATGCCTCCGTTGTCAGCCATTTTATGAGAAATAAATTAATTTTTATTATTTTTTTATCTTTGATAAAAAAGTGTATTTATTATGGCATCAGCTAATAAAAGATTAGCACTTGTCGACTTAGTGCTTCAATTGCGTCTTTTGTTTCAAAACTCGCACTGACATTACTAACAGGACTGGAACATGCTAATCATTCCACAAATTTGCTAAGTCAAAATTGCTTAAGCTTTCGACCCGGTCGGTATAACATATCCCGAAAAATGTATGTGTTTTTCATCATATCATAAACAGGAAACTTTTTATAAATCAGTATAATTAATAAACTTTACTAGTGAGCGTGTTTAATGATGAGTACTGCTATGACATTATATCTCAAATTTCAAATCAAAACCACCGCTGGGTCCCAGCGGTATAAATGTTAGCTTTTTTCCTAGTCTTTAAGGGGGGACATGACATTGAGCGTTTTTTGAAATCGACTTTTCTTTTATAATTTTGTATTTTAGTAAATATTCTTAAGATTCTAAGAAAAAAATTTCATGGAAAAACTCCTACGGGTTCATAAGTTACAGCCGGATTAGTGAGAGCTCATTTTTAATTTTCGCGCTACCTATGTACGGCAGCTGGTATATACTTGTTTTACTTGCTTTTTTTTGTTCACAAACTTTGAACGCGTTTATCTCGAAACCATGTTTTTGGTACTGGTTGCGGCACTAGCGGGTTCAGTTTTTGACGATTTTTTTTTTTTTTTTGTATTTTTTTAAACTTCATTCGCTATCGTATGACACGAACTTTTTTTAAATTTTTTTTCGATTTTTTATGAATTTTTAAAGTCAATATTTTTTCGAAAAAACACACTTTTAAATTTGGAACATCACCAAAAATGGAAAAAAATATTTAAAAAAAAAATCTCGTGTCATACGATAACCAAT
Organism: Delia radicum; assembly: GCA_021234595.1. Classification (NCBI taxonomy): domain Eukaryota; kingdom Metazoa; phylum Arthropoda; class Insecta; order Diptera; family Anthomyiidae; genus Delia; species Delia radicum. The sequence goes on from CM037853.1 coordinate 87,674,253, forward strand.
TTTGTTAAGATTTAAAAAAGTAATTTTTCCCAGATCGGACAATTTTTGCGACTCCCAGCGCTGCAACCAAGAGGCCACGTTTTTTTCTCTGCCGCCAGTTTGGAGCTCTATAAAACCATGTTGGAGTGAAAAATATATTTTTTTGAATTTTTTTTCTTGTAATTGGAAAAATGTTTGTTTTTGACTGAGTTATGAATTTTTAAAAAAAGTTCTGTTTTCTCTGCCGCGAATGTAATGTCCCCCCTTAAGATCCACATAGATCGAAAATTGTATAGCCAATAGTTTTTTTTCGGTTGGAAAGGGTTAAACAAAAGTTTGGTTTTAATTACATTTTACAGAATTTTTAACGAAAAATTTAAAAAAAATTGCAAAAATGGCTTTTATGGCAAGAATCCGAAAAAAATTAATAATTGGAAAAGTGAAAAATACCATAAAAAAACTCGACGTTCTGATAACATTTTATTTTTAGTAAGCCCTTAGATTACTTCTATGATATGTTTCAATAAAACATCTCAGGATGATCAAAATCAGGGCTGGCAAAACTATATCACATGACGGCGTTATTTTGCATGACACGCGGAGCTTTTTTAATTATTTAAAAAAATATATATTTTATTAGAAATCCAGCAATAATTCTGTTAAAGTAATTATTAGAGTTTTTAATATTTATCATCAATAAAAAAATTTCTGTTTTATTTTTTCATAAAAATTGTAAATTACCTTTTACAACAAATAAAGAAACTAAAATAAAAAAAAAAAAAATTTAAAAAGTTGTCCAAAACAACTCTTCTTTTAACAGAATTTCTTTTAACAGAATTTATTAACAAAAATAAAAAATAAACGTTTTTCAAAGTTATAAATTTATCTTTTATATTTCAAATTAATTAATTACATTTCGGAAATTATCAACTGAATTTCAGAAACTAACAATTGCTCTTCAATTTAATCAATTGTACGAGTATTTCAGAAAATATTAATTGTTTTTCAGAAATCATCAACTATATTTCAGATTAAACAAATTTGTTTCAGAATTTATTCAGAATTTATTCTGCGAATCATGGCATAACAATACAATCTAAAGGCATAAGGTAGAAAGTGGGTTTTTTATATGACTTTCTATGGTTTTCTGTTTACTTTTTGTATAATTTTTTGTCATTTTGTTTTTGAAAACGAGAGAAAATTTTTCTAATAAGTCTACCAGGTATTGTTTTGCCATGGTTGCAATTGTATTTTAAAAAATATTGTATTTCTTTAAAATTGTACGAAATAATAATTAATTTTTTTCAAATAATTTATTAAAAATTTGTTTATATTTTGTTTCTAGTAGGCTTTTGATAAATGAAGGCCTAATTGTAAAAACTTGATAAGTCACATTTTATTTTTTGTTTGGTTTCGCCTTTTTAAGGTTAAAAGAAAGTAAAAACAAATATGAATTTTGCAAGACATTTATACACTAGGCACTTGTAATAATTGATTAAGCAAGACTTCTATCAAATATTAATCAAGGGATGTCTAGAAAACAGTGAAAATTCATAAAACAACTAATGTGGCTTATTATGTTTTTACAATAAGTCCTTCAAATGTAGTTTTAAGTTATTTTAACAATCAGTGTTGGATAATATCATTGCGGTTTTTTCAAGAGTAAAGTGTATTCTAAATATTTATTTTTATTTTGAAAGCGTCAATCGTAAAATAACTAGCTTGAAAAAAATTTAAAATAGTAATTTTTGGCAACTTTAAAAGCGGTTTTTTTCAAAATTGGGACGTGATGCAAAAATTGGATACCAGATTTGGAAGCCGGGAATCAAAGATTATATAAATTACATATCGATAGTAAACTATCGGCATTAAACGAACGTGCTAACCCTCGGTAACGACGTCGAACACACCTATTATTTGACTGAAAGTTGTCAAAAAAGTTGATATTTCGATCAAATCCCCTTAATTAATAATTTCTGAAATACAATTGAATGCCTAGATCGAGGGTATAACAACTTTTTGAAAACGAGTTTTTTTTTGCATAATACGCCATTTTAGTACTGAATTCATCATCCTGTAAAGAATTATTGGTAAAATGTTTCCATATGATTTTGACCTAATTTTTTCGAAAATTGCCATTTTGCGTTTAGCAAAACTTACTGAATTGAAGCTTTTAACTGCTTTTTATACATTGCACATAAGTAATTAGAATAATTTTACTAATATCCTCTGAAATCGTAAATAATTCATTCAAATATCAATAAAAATATGTAAAAAAAACTAAATTACAATTGGACTTAAGTTATCGAATTGTGATCAAAACAATAAAAAATGTGATTCTGAAAATTGATCAATATGAAAACCAATCGATAATTTCTAAAATTCAACAGATAAATATAAACATCAACGGCTAATTTCTGAAATATAATTGATAATTTGTAATTAAATTAATATTTTCTGAAATACAATTCAGAAATCTAAAAAACAATTGATTATTTCTGAAAAACAACGCAAAATGGTTTAGAAAAGTTTTAGTGCATTTTTAAAATTCCACTACGAATCCGTACAAATTTCATAATCGGAGAGGTGAAAAAGTTCCAGAAAATTGAACAAAAGTGGAAAACGGTTTGTAATAAAATTATAACTAAAAAATTTAATATGCACACAAAAAAATAAAGTGCCAACCGAATTGAAAAGTGTATTTTAATGGTATCAACTTATAAATTCAGTTGATGCTACGATATTTACATTGGATTTCTGAATATTTTGGGTGTTGCAACTAAAATTCAGTTGAATTAACCGAACTTTGTTATGAGAACTAATGTTGAGTTGTACCAACCGACTGCAATTCGTAATTACCGAATTTGAGTGGTATTAACAGAATTTCAGTTGGCAAATAGCAACATTTTTCTCTGTGTGTGAGGATGGCATTAAAAGGTTTTTATACAAAAAGTGCTTTCAAACGATAATCTTAAGGTGGCACGCGATATATTTTTCCAAAAAAAAAAGTGTCTTTTTGTGGCACGCAACAAAAAAGTCTAGCCACCCCTGATCTAAATCATCCTCAACAAAGATTTTACTTGAAATAAAAGCAGTTCTTTGTGTTTTTATTCAAAGGAAGCCAAAGAAATACCTTTTAAACGATTAATCGATTAACCCTTTGACGACGAATGGTTGTTATACAGTGGTGGTCATCTAATTAGCCCACACAGCACACGAAATTTTTGTTCAAACTAATGCTTAGTTTCAAAATATTTTTTCCAAAAATTAATATTATATTTCAAATATTAAAGGTCGGAAAAACTTAATTTTTATTTTTAATAAAAATTATATCAAACTTGTAAAAAAGACAATTAACGGTCTTGTTTACTTCCCCTTTACATCTTCTTTTTAAACAAAACAAAACAAGTGTAAAAATAAAAAGGAGAATAAAAACAAAAAGTGCATATTGTATATCTACCAAAGGTAGAGCTTGCACATAACGAACAAGTTTTCAATTTTTCTTTTATTAATGGTGATAATCTTTAACTTCGAACTCTCATATTAGTTCTCATTTAGTGGGAAAACTAGGTTATATGAATGTTGGATGTTTGCATGGGATTGTCACTTCTTTCAAAACGTGTTCTGATGATGGAAACCTAGAAAATTCCCGAAATAGATCTATCAACACATTCCTGAAATTATTCAGGATTAATAAATTTAAAAACAAAAACTCAATAGATTATTGGTTAGGACAATATCCTAATGAAGAAATATAGAGTATGGCCTCGAACTTGAATAATTCTCATTTTCATTGCAAAAGGTCGAAAAGACATAATTTTTATTCTTAATAAAAATTATATCAAACATATTTATTAAGTGGGCTATTTAGTTGCCTGTCAGTTTTTAAAAAGTATACCGTTTAAATAATGTTTCTTAAATAAACTGTAATGTTAATATTTTGAGTTCTTGCATGTACTATTTTAAGTACGTTAAAGGCATTGTATTTAGATTATAAAAATTTTAAAACTTTTTGAAATGTAAAGGAAAAGAGAAACAAAAAAAGGATTGATGAGTGTACCAATGAGGTGACTACCACTGTATGTGCCATTTTTTGTATTGGCAACACTTTCCAAACCGATTGTGATGTGTATCGACAAAGGATAGATGTAGCTTTTAGATCATACCAACCCCTTGAACCAATATGGTCTCAGAGCAGAATAGGGTGAGCCCAAATATTTTTTCGTCATTTTCGGTACTTATTTTCTCGAAAGCTATAGAATATAGAGGATCAAACTTTTGGTAGGACATGGACATTATGTAGCCGCATATTTCGGCGGTGGCTAAGGTACCCGCAAAAAGGTAGGCGTAGGCTGTTAGCCGACTATTAGCCGCTCGGACTCTTTCTCTGAACAAGACTTAATCACAGATTAAACAGACCCGTGACAGATGGTTATAATCTTTAATTTCAAGCTCATATATTAGTTCTCATGTAGTTAGTAAACTAGTTTATATGAATGTTTGATGTTTTGCATGGGATTATTACCTCTTTCAAAACGTGTACTGATGATGGGAACCTAGAAAATTTCGTGCCCAGTCTAGTTAGTCAATGAGCAGAGAGCGTAGTTGATCGGCTGTAAGTCGGCGCACAGCCGCCACCGTATAATTCTTATTTGCATTAGCCGCCGCCGAAGCATGCGGCTTTCATCGGCTAAAATTCTTAGCCGACTTTAGATAGCTAAGCTGAAATGTTAATTTTTTTTAGATTATAGTTTACTTTTAGCTAAGTAGATTACTATAAAATCTTTTGATCTATATTTTGCGGCAAGGCAATTCTACAATATAAAATAAAATTGTTTAGTTTTACAAAGTATATTTATGATTTTTTAAAGAAGTTGGAATTTGCGTTACTGTGGCAGCATGGTTTTTGGAAAAACAGATTATTCTTTTTAGCATTTTCCTTATGTTGCAAAACTGGCCAACCACGTCAGCATCTTCAGAACAAGCTTTTTCTTTTGCTGGGAATTGCGTTAACGAAAAAAGAAGTTGACTACATCCTGCAACAATAAAAAAAAAACAGCTTTTCGTGCATGATAACATGAAAGACGTGGAACCATTTTTATCAAAATAATCAAAATCTTGCAAACTTAATTAAAATGCCTTAAGCTAGTGTAACAATGAATTACTTTTACTTTTTTTAATCTCTTTTTTTTTTAAATAAATGAATCAATTTAATTTTTTTAAATATTTCTAAAAACTGTCGGCTACAAGCCGGCTTTAAGCCGCCGCCGAGTTATTTTCGCTTAGCCGCCGCTGCCGAAAATTTTAGCTCGGCTTCGCCGTCTGTCAATGAGGCAATAAGTAGAAATTCTAAAAATACATTAGTAAGGAAATAAAAGCGGCGTCCACTACCATTAAAGTCAAAGTCGGTGTACAACATTTTTAGAATTTTTGGAGAATTAAACCATAGACTCTTTAACAAAATATTTATTCGTATCCGTTAATTTAATGATTACACATGTTTAAAGTTCTGTTGGCCAAAAATCGAAAACATTAGTGAAGACTTCAGTAACGATATAAGAAACCAAACCGGAAAGTGCACAACCATATTAAATGACAAGCAATAAAAATGTATTTTGAATAGCAAACAAACACAAAAATAAAATAATACCAATGAAGGCTATAAAAAAAAAAAAAAATTATTAAAGAAAACTTAAAAACAACAATAAGAATAACGTGAAAAAATTTAAAAAATGTCAAATAACAAAAACACAAAATAAATAAACAAAAATACAAAAAAACAACACTTACCATTTTACACTGTGGAACGTAAGTTGAACTTCACCGTACGACGAAGGGTTAATGTAGAGCACAGACCACAAAATGAAATTGTGGGTGTTTATTAAAAACAAATGATAAATGTCAAAAGATGCAAATTGTTGTTGTTGTTGTTGTTGCTTGTAATTGTTTATCGCAGTTGCACTTTATCTATGGATTCATGTTCTCATTCCAACAACAAATAACATGTGTTTATGGTTTTTTTTTTTTTGCAAACGATACAAAACAAGAAAAATAAACTAAAACCGAATGTTGGAAACAAATTTCATTGAAAAATCTAAAGATTTTAAACATAAAATGAATGCGCAAGAATATGACTTTATAAGTAATAAAGTACTTTATAAGTAATAAAGTAATAATAATTTAAGTGTTTTAATTTTATGGCAAATACAGTTCAAAATTTATTTTAATTTTACAAATTACAAGGATAACCTTGTTTAGTATCTATATCTTTAGTTTTGCGTTAGTTAAAGGACAAATGTATTACATTTTTAATAAGAAATACGATACAAAAACAAATAGATAAAAAAAAATCACTTGCACTCACACACTCTCAGATACAATTGTAGTTAATAAAAACAACAACACAGCAAAATATTTTGATGTTTTCTTTTGGTTAACTTTTTTCTTCTTCTATGCTTCGTTTTTGAGACATTTCTTTTGTTACTTTCGTTACACTAGTTTTTTTCTTTCTTTTTTTTTTTTTTTGTTTGCTTATTATACTATATTCTATTTTTAGCTTAACTGTGGTTATTTATTTATAAATTATTTATATTGTATATTTAAATTGCTTATAATTAATTCTTTAATATTTATTTCTTTTTGCGTATTCTTTTGGTAAACAAATACCAAAACGAGACAATTGAATTTGCACAAGATACAATAGCAAACCACACACAAATACGTCACTTACTACTTCGATTCTTCACAATTTTTTTAAACCATTTCTAAAATTTGTTTTTAATTAATCAATTGTTTAAATGCCATAAATATCGATTTATTTTTTTTATACTTGATCTTCACTTTCGTTTTCATTATTATATATTTTTATGTGTAATTTAGTTTAAAAAAAAACACACTTCATTGTGAAGAATTTGCAATTTTAATTGTTCAATTTCATTATTTTCCAATCCATCTTTACCGACATCTACACTTTCGCACGACTAAACGAAGACTGATGAAAGCAAGCAAGAAAATTTATTTTTTCTTAGTTAATGGCTGTGGATCGTATTTACAACTAAGCAAACATCTGTTACAGTGGTGTATTTTTTTGGTAGTATTGCTCAAGCGCAATGCCAGGGTATGGAAACATTTCTGGTACTTGTTGAAATAAAAACAACTGTTGTAGGGAGTTTAGACTGCGAAATTAAGCTACTGGATTAAAATTATTCCACATTTTTAATATTCCTTGTTTACATTTGCATTTTTGTACAGCTAAAAGTCTGACTTGATAACTAAATGATTAACTTCGCCAGTTTAAAATATCAAGATGGCGCGTATAGCCAGCCGGCTTAAGAGGAACAAGGAAAATGTTGGCGTTTGCTAAAATTTTATCGACAGCTCCAATATGTTTTTGTGGCAACGTCTTAACATTAAATCCAGTTACAAATCACCCAAGTTTACATAGTAAAATTTGCCAGGCAAACTGGATTTTGGCATTACAAGAACATTTTGTAAAAAAAAAAAAACAAAATAGAGTAGTTCCCGCTTTAATGCCCACTGCTTAAAAGCGTTCCCCTGCTGGCAAAAATATATTTCATATAAAATGTATGGAAGTAATTTTATTTAAATGCGGCCCGCTTAAGTGCACTGAAAACTCTGCATATTTTTAAAAAAATATCCTCTAACGGAAAGTTATTAATTTACCGGCGGAAGACACAATTTGCAGCGATTGTGAAAGAAACAATGTTAGTTTTGCTGAAAAAAGTGTTTTTTTTTTTTTTTATTGGATAACTTTTTGGAAGCACAATATTTTTTTTCTGGTAACTATATCAATTTTGTTTGCACGAATTGTCTTCTCCGGAAACAAAAATAAGTAATTGGACGATGAATTAAAATGCTTTTTTAATAAAAAATGCAATTTCATTGGGATTAACATTCGTTTTAATTAGTTTTCCTAAATTAAATAATTTTTTTTATTTGTTTACATTTTTTTCCACAAGGTGATGCCTCATTTTGCAAATTTCTCTTTCAAAATAGAGAAAAACACAGTTTTGTATTGCTACAACCGAAAGGCTCAGTTATGCGAACGTTGCTATAACGTATCTGTACTGCATGAATCAGCTGTTCGTTTTTGGTATATGAAAAGCAATGCAAACGCTTACCGAAATTTAATGAACCGTAGTTGTAACGTATCGTAATGTAACATTCTGTATAAAATAGAATTTTATTCCGTTGTTACGTGACATTTGTAAAGCAGTGATTGCCTGCTTCTGTGTTAAATTAAATACGGGTATTTTCGCCCTTTTTTTTTGGTACTTTTTTTTAGTAATAATATCTTATAATACATCATATTTCCATATATATATATATATATGTATATATAAATAAACACATACACATACAATAGAAATGTGAAATATATGAAAAGGCATCAAAACCTTGTTTTGTGTATGCACATTTACAAAATAATATATGTATGTACATGTGAATGTAGATGTTAAAATACATATCTGTTTAATGTAAAACTACAATTAAAACATCAATTATTTAATTATTAGTGTTTATTACACACACAAAATACTGTTTTAATGCCATTTAAATCACTTGGTACTTTTTCTGCACTTTGTACTTTTTCTGCACCCTTTGAACATTTTGGATATCAATCACTGTGTTGTAAACAGCTGTTTGCTTTTCATAAAAAAAGAAACAAACAAAATAAAGAGAAGTGAATGTGGTTTAGAATATTTTTTAATTAATTCAATTAAAGTAATTTAAAAATTTAAACCAACTACCTGAAAATGGATGATGAACATCTTAAGGCAGAATTAGTTTGGACGTTCTGTTCTGTTACGAATCAGCTGTTTTGTTTCTGTTCAATTGAAAGTCTGTATGTGTGGTTAGTTTTCACTTTTCCGTTCTGTTCTGTTGCGGACAAACCTATTGAAAATAGAATTCAACGTTAAGTGACAGCATAAAGTGCGTATGTATTGGTTTGTTGTGAAATCTTTTTCTCAATATTTGAATCAGGGATGATAACGTTGGTACTATAGTGCTTTTTATGGTACTATTTGAACCTCAGATGTACCATGATACTCCTATGACTCATTTAGTACGATTTACAAATTTTTCTATGTATGAATTTCTTGGTCCCTTTAAAATTCAATAATTATTAATTCGATTTGCAGTCCCATATGAACAATGAATGAATTCGAAACCAAACGCTGTCAATTCAATCACATGATTTCACTGAGTGCGGCTGATTACAGATGTTTATATTAGAGTTTTATTAATCGATTAAACCAATTATTGAATTCAATCACTAAGGGTTATAATTATTATTAACTAATTTTGATTTTCAAATAAGTAAATAATAAAAATCTTATAAAAATGTGAAATTGAATTTGTTTGCTACCAATCACAAGGATCGAATTCGCAAAAAACTGTAAGAAATGTAATTCAATACAGCAAGATATTAATAGCACATTCAAAAAATATTAAAAATTTGCTGAATTTAAGAAAAAATCTCAAAATTTTAAAAATTTTTTAAATCAATATCGGCTAATTTTCTTAGTACGCACTGCTCGTTTTTACATAGCTTTATGTACATTTTTCCGAAAAGTTTGGTATTGAAAATGAGCAAAATCGGTCCAGCGGTCCAAAAGTAATGAGTGACAATGTTAAAGTACCTCTAAATTTTCCATACAAATTGGTGTATAATGGACTGTATATTATTAGAATTCATTGTAGTGTCTGGTGTATAAAATATAACGTCACATTTTTCCACCAGACGCTAAGAGGTGAATAATATTTAAAATTCACTGCAAATTCTTTTTTCTCCACAAAAACTTTTTTTTTGCACCTCAAAAATAGGTTTGTTACCTCAAAAATGTTTTTCACGACACAATTTATTTTTTTACATCCAAAAAAGTTTTTCACCTCACAATTTTGTTTTCATTTTTGTTTTTTTAATATACTTTTGTTGTTTCATTTGTAATTGTTCATTTTGGAGGGTACAAAGATATGTTTGTTAATTTATATTTAAATTTTTTTTATACTTGTGATGCCGAAAAAGTACTATTTTATATGCAGGTTGGTACTATTTTAAAATCGCATTTATCATCCCTGATTTGAATGTTTTTGGTTTAAGTTTCTTTTACTTTTTAAAACAGCTGATTCCTCTCACAGAAAAAGTAATTACAAAATATTACCTACAGAACAGAACGACACAGAACGGAAACAGAAAGTAACAACTAATGAGGCCTTTAGATACAGCAAGCTTGAAAAATATTTTGTATTTGTTGTATGTATGTATATTAGGGTGGTCCTTATATTGCACTTTGTCGATTTATGCTGCTCATTAATTTACAATTATATGTTAATAAAAATGCAAATAAATTAATTCATATAAACTATTTAAAAAAAATATGTAATAAAATATTTTACTGCGAAAATTAATTCAAATACAATTTTTGTGAATTTTCTGCTTACTTATTATATATAAAATAAAAATTGGTGTCGGTGCAGCGAAGGGTTAATTTTGAAAAAAAATAACTACTACAAAATTATAATTACCACAAATTACAATATTTTGTGATTAAAAAAATATATTTTTCAGTTTATATGGGGCATTGATTTTAAAAACACCATTTTTTTGCGCTGTGGTAAACATGGGTTAACGACGTGCATATAACTTCATATTTTTTATATGTTTAGTTTCATTCTAGTAGACTACAAAAAACATACTTTGGTAATTAATTTTAAGCATTTTAATTTTTTTTATCATTTTTAGCATAAAGCTCCAAATTTTTTAAAATGTGTAGTTTCGCTACCGGGCTAACATAGGTTAGCAATGTTTTTCAATTGTACTTATTTTTTAAAGGCTATTTATAAGCCAAATAAGTAAACAAAATATATTTATTAGTTATTAGTCACTATCTGGATTTTTTAAAATTAATTTTTGAAAATTTGGCATAAAATTTTGATTTTCTTGAAATCCGCCATTTTGAAATGGGTATACCCAAAAATTGAAAAGATAGATTTTAAATTTTTTTTTTATTTTTAATACCCAACTAATATACTCTAAAATTAATAAAGAAAATTAACATTTTTCGAAATTTTGTTTAACAAAATTTAAAAACAAAATCAATTTAGAGGTTTGAAAAATATGCTATTTTTTACCTTTTTTTTTGGTACCGGAATAACAAGGGTTAACGATATCCCAAAAACTTTATATTTTTTATCAAAGTATCTCTGGGCAAATATAAATCAAAAAGTATTTAGGTTTTGATATATTCATAAATTTTAATTTATATTTTTTTTCCAATATTGGCCATTTTGGGCCAGGAGCCCAAACTTTGACCAATTTGAGCAGCATCGTAGGGTTAATCGATTTTGCTCAAATTTTCAGAATTTACTTTTTAGACATCGTTTCACGTTTTTAGGGGTTGGGAGCAGCATAAATCGACAAAGTTCAATATAAGTACTGCCCTAATGTATATGAATGCCGTGTTGGTTACTAATGTCAAAAACATATGGCACGTTTTTAATTGTTCTATAAGTGCACCAACGTGCTTACATTACGATACGGTCCGTTACGGATACAGCAACGTTCGCATAACTGAAGCTTAAGTGTCGTTCCAGTATTGTCGCGTCGAGAGAAAATGAGTCCCAAATACGACGTTCGACAATGACTGCAAAAGCTGTCATATTTGTTTAAGTGTAAAGACTACCGTAGGGATTCGTTCCTTCTCCAGTATCTCTTTCGCTTATTAACAACATAATATTTTCTAGTTTTTACACATAAATCTTTTAAAAACAATAACAAAATAATATATTTGAATGAAAATTTAGGAATCAAATATATTAAGTTGGTTTTTATAACGTTGTGCATTTGCTAGTACTCTATGAGCAAATGAAAGTCATACAATATCAGAAATTTCATATCTGTCAGTTATGCCTTATATTTGAAAACGGGTCCAAAATTTTTTAATTCCATTGAATTGGTTTTAGTGGAAAGATGGGGCTAAGTACAGATATTAAAAAAATTCCTGTGTAGCTTATAACTTTTAAAAGCTTGAAATTATTTTTGTATGGCAATTTTCTTAGAATCGAAAAGATTGTAAATTTACAGTTTTTTACTAAAATATATTTTTATTTATCGTGCGCCCCGGTAGGCTAGTTGGTAGCGTGCTGGCTTATCAGTGCGGGGGTCGTGGGTTCGATTCCCACCAGAGGCACTGGTCTGTTTTCGCTACAACGCGCCGAAGGCCATAGTAGCTAGTGCTCGGTTAGGGTAATAGTATATAATTTGTAATTATATGATTATTAATTAATAAAAAAAAAAAAAAATAAAATAAATATTTTTATTTACATTTTATGTATTTAGTTTTTAATTTCGTACTCATTTCAAGTCAGAATAAACTTGTAACCTTTCACTTAAATTACTGATATGTAGTAACAAATTCTTTTGAGTGCAGATGATATGAAATGATGATGATGAAGTCTCCTTATCTAAAATTTAATTCTTCGCACATGATTGTTAAGAAACGGAAGGATATAAATATGTACACTCATAAAACTAAGCTAGTAGAAAAACTGGTAAAACGTCTTGTAAATCAATGATGGAATTTTTCAACAAAATTTTTTGCTGAAATTGTGTTTTAAACTAAAATTTTAGTTATACTTACTTGTTCAGCACTAAACTGTTTTGAACTAAAAATTGTGCAGATAAGCACATTACTAGTGTGAATGACAACCAGATTAAAAGACGCGTAATGCAGTAAGTGTCGAGGTATATCAATATGTAGTAGAGACGGAAAAACTTATACTTAAGGGTATAACATAAGACATATAAAAAAAATCAACCCTAGAAGATTTTTGTATCTGTTTTTCATATATAAGACAAAAGGACGCCAACAATGTGTATACATACACTGTGGATTAAAAAAACTTACATTTTGTGTTGTTACCGTCTTGTCAAAGTATTTATCTATTAATTAAATTAAAGACAAAATTAAATATTTGAAATTAGTAAAGATTAAATGTGTTTTTGTAAACTAAATGTTTCTAGTGATTTTCAGTGATATTCATGTTTAGTTAACCTAACCAACTATCCCGCTTTTGACAGGATTATTTCGCTTTTTATTAGCTGATCCCGCCTTGAATTGTTTTCCCGCTTTTTTAACCAAAATCCAACATTTTCAATATTAGAACTTCTTAATAGAATCTTTATGAACAATAGTAAAATGTTTTAAAAATGTTCAACATATCAGAAGTTTGGGAGTTTCTTTAATTGAAATAAAGTTATCGGTGCCAGTGAAAGCATTTTGAATTTTTTTTATTAAAGTCGAATCGAAGTCTAAAATGTGCCATAAGGCCATTTGTTGTGCCAAACGTGATTTTTTAATAATACAAACAAAAAATCAATTTTGATTTAGATTTTCTAAAAAAGTAGGGTATCTCAAAATACACAAAATTCAAAGCGCTTTTATTAGTGAAGTGATTAAGATTTTTTTATGATAAAAATATTAAAAGAATAAAAATTTTTTACGAAAAAAAAGCAATATAAAATACAACGATATTGGTAATTTCCAGAATTTTTTTTACAATATTTTTTTAAGAGTTTTTCAAAAGCCTCTTTCGGAAAAGTTTAAAAAATTACAGGCAAATTACAGGCAAACATGTTTCATTAAAAAAAATTGAAATACTAAAACTTATCTCAAAAAGGATTTTAACTAAAAATTCCATATTCGATAATCTCAGTATGTTAAGAAAAAATTTTAAAACATCCCGATTTGTGCATCAAAATACCGCTTTTTCGGATGCGAAGTCCCGCTTTTTAATCAAACACAGTTGGTCACGTTATGTAAAGTTAGTGAAATTCAAGTAGTGTGGTCAAACAAATATATGTTCAGGTAGACACACTTAAGAGAAAGACAAGAACACACATCTTAGTTGAACGATAATTTTGTTTATGTTATATATATATTGTTTATGTCAGATATTAAATTACTTCATGTCGTCAATGTGGGAGTATGAACATTTTTATATTTTGTAACGTATTGTAAATTATTTTTTAAAGGTTTAAAAAAAATTAAAATTTTCAGCAAAAAAAAATAATTAAAGTATAATTTTTCAACAAATTTGTTGAGTTTTCTTTAGATTACTAATATCTAACAAAAATATTATCAACTTTTAGCAAAGATTTTTTAATTTTTAATCAACCAAGTGTTAGCAAAAGCTTTATGAATCTACTAATTTTGTTGCTAAAAATCAGCCAGTTGATTTTCGGAAAAAAGTTTGCTGACATTAGGAATTTGTTTTGCAAGCACCCTCCTGGCTAAAAATTTCTGACTCAGCAAAATTTTTTGCTGACTTTACAATTTTTTTTTTTTTTTGAGTGGATTGTTGTTATAAATTCAATTAAATTGCCTTCTTATACGGTAGAATTAACAAAAATTTATAAGTTAAAGCCAACATCAAACACGCATTCAACAATTTATCTTTTATTGTTTTTTAAACGAACAATATCATTTTATCTTCGTTATTATCCTGTTGCTATTATTATGCATATGAATTAAATTAAGAGCTGGTGTATTTCTGGGAATAAAATAGGAAGCAAATAAATTATTACTACACAGAGAAAAAAAAATAATATTTAAATCAATTATTATTTAAATTAATATCTAATTTTTTGCCGAAAATTTTTAAATTAAGTATGAATCTTATTAGAGTAAATATGATTCTGCATTCAAAAAAAAGTTTGTTGAAAATTTTATTAAACGTCTATTTAAAATATTTAACTAACTTACAGCAATTTTTAGTTTAACGCTTTTACTAAAAAACAAATTTTGTACTAATGTTTAACACACTCAGAGCACGGAGAACAAGCAAAAATACGAGATATAGATGTCGCAGTTTGTGTAGAGAATAAAGTAAAGATACAAATCAATACAACCATTATAAAACTTACAAAAAATGCAACTGCGGGTTGATTTCATTCACTAAATTACTTATTTTGTATACTACACATCAAACAAAGTCGCGCTAAAAAAAAAAGTTTGAACATAAATATTGTAAATATTAATAAAACAGTAAATAAAGCAATAAATAACAGGGACCGTAATAATTATTCCTTTTTTCGTAAAAGTCAGATGATAACAGTTATTTTTTGATTTTTATTTTTTCGAGCAAAACTAAAAGTTATTTTTTGATTTTTATTTTTTGGGGCAAAAATATAAGTTTCTTTTTGATTTTTATTTTTTCGAGCAAAAATAAAAGTTATTTTTTGATTTTTATTTTTTCGAGCAAAAGTAAAAGTTATTTTTTGATTTTTATTTTTTGGGGCAAAAATATAAGTTATTTTTTGATTTTTATTTTTTCGAGCAAAAATAAAAGTTATTTTTTGATTATTATTTTTTCGAGCAAAAGTAAATGTTATTTTTTGATTTTTATTTTTTCGAGCAAAAGTAAAAGTTATTTTTTGATTTTTATTTTTTGGGGCAAAAATATAAGATATTTTTTGATTTTTATTTTTTCGGGCAAAAATAAAAGTTATTTTTTGATTTTTATTTTTTTGAGCAAAAGTAAAAGTTATTTTTTGATTTTTATTTTTTCGGGCAAAAGTTATTTTTTGATTTTTATTTTTTCGAGCAAATATAAAAGTTATTTTTTGATTTTTATTTTTTCGAGCAAAAATAAAAGTTATTTTTTGGTTTTTTATTTTTTTTTACCAAAAATAAAAGTTATAAGCTTTGTTATTATGATTTTTCAGTGATGATAGATATACAGCAAATATTTTGCAATGTTACGAGCAGTGCTGCCAATTTTTGGAAACTAAAATCGTCATTTTTAAAACAAGAATGTTTCAAAAAAAAATCGTCATATTAAAAATAAGTTTTACTGTTTATAAAACTCGAAAATATTACAAAAGGCAACCATAAAATTTATTATTATTTGTTATTTATTCGTTATAAAAATAAAAATTTATAATTTCAACTCAAGAAATTGAAATAAATATCAAAAATAACTTTTATTTTTGCTCGAAAAAATAAAAATCAAAAAATAACTTTTATTGTTGCCCAAAAAAATAAAAATCAAAAAATAACTTTTATTTTTGCTCGAAAATATAAAAATCAAAAAATAACTTTTATTTTTGCACGAAAAAATAAAAATCAAAAAATAACTTTTATATTTGCCCAGAAAAATAAAAATCAAAAAATAACTTTTATTTTTGCTAAAAAAAAATAAAAATCTAAATTTTAAAAAGCAATGCATTTTATTATAGACTAGTTCATAAGGATCAAAATGGTATACTTGAAACAGTTTTCCAACATTTACTTCTTTTTTTGTTTAAAAATTTGAAAATAACTGTTATTTTCGGTCCCTCATAAATAAAATAAATATACTTATTTAAAAAAATTACTAAGTGATTGATTTTGTTACAATAAACAATAATGAAACAATATAAAGAATTATGAAGACAACAGATTCAGGCAGAAAACGAATACGAAATACTCCGTGGTGTAAGGCAGGTAGTAAAAAATTCAAATTAAATATTTGCATATCTCCTTTTACTTTTTAAAGATAAGTAGTTTTTATGATAATTATATTTATTTTTTGTATTTTAGAATTATCTTCATTTGAAAAATTGAAAAATACATACAAGTAAGTAATTGGGAATTATTTTATAAGTGAACACCCAAAAAAAAAAATGTTCGTAAAGTTAGCAAAGAAATTAGTTGAGTCAGCAAAATCTTTGCTGAGAGGATCCTTGTAGAACAACTGCTAATATCTGCAAATGTGTTTTGTTGAAAATCAGTGGGCTTATATTTAGCAAAATATTTGTAAATTCAGCAAATAGTTTTACTGACACTTAGTTCAATGCAAATGAAAATCGACTTGTTGATATCAACAAAAAATGTTCCTGAAGCTTAGTAGATTGAAGAAAACTAAAAAAACTTAGTATAAAATTTTACCTTTAGTTAATTTATTTTGCTAAAGTTGATTGTTTTAAATATATATCGTCCATTCCACAAAAGAATGTTTAAAAACGGTAAGCTTTTGGCCTACAGCCCTTTGATTTTGTTAAAATTTGTCATAGGTATATTACCCACTAACGGTTTCATTACCTCAAAATTCTGTAAACTTGCGTTTTTATTTGCAGTTTTTTAAAAATAAAAAAATTTTAAAAGTAGTGATATTTGACGTAGTGATAGTTGGACTATTTCAAAGACTTAAAAAGCGTATGAAAGTTGAAATTGTCTTGTTTGCATCACTGTTTTGCGAAAATGCATTCATAATGCAAATGCAATTTTTAAATGCATTTTTCACTTCCCCCACCTCCTAATTTCTAAAATGTAGTAATTTTTGAAAAATACATAATTTTTTTAATGAATAACAACTTCGAGTTTTTTGGGACCAGAATGCTAACTATTTTTAATGATTTTTTTCAAAAATATAAAGATATTTTTAAGTTTAAATTTTAATAGCATTATCATCTTAAGTATATTGACTGCTTCAATAATTTGAAAAGCGTCTGAAAGCTTTAGCTGTCTACACAGAAAAAACTAAAAACGGGTTTCAATTAAAAATTTTATTGAATCAATTAATATTTTAATTGATTTTGCACCTACCACTGAAATGATAGTATTAACTAAGAAAATTTGCAGACAGTTTATTAAAACTCTTTCAATTAAAATAATAATAATATCGATTAAAAGAGTTATTGTTTTTCTTTACAACCTCAATTAAAAAGTTTAGTTAAATTGATTAAAACTTTAATTGAAACTTGAGAAGAAAACAATGGTAGTTTTAATTGAAAACTCGTATTTTTTTTTTTTTGTTATATGCCCCCGATTAAAAAAAAAAAGAAATGTAGGTTTGTAAATTAAATTGACATTTTATTTATAATAAAATTAAAGCTTTTTAATATAAAAATGTATTATAAGAAAACAAATAAAAGTAAAGACAAAATTTTTGTTTTGCTTGTCTTGTCTTGAACTTCTTCTTGTAATTGAATTGCTTTCTTAAAAAAATCACACACAACTTTAAAACGATAGTTTAATGACACTTATACTTATTGAAAATTTAATGATTTACAAAAATAATAGTTTAATTGTCCTTTTTCTATAAGGTTTATATAAATCCTCATGTGCACTTTTATTACCACAGATAAAACACGAAACTAAATTAAGTTTTCGTGCGTACACGAAAGTGAAATAACTACGATTTTGCGTGTATTTGAAATCGGTAAACTATTCAACTTATTAAAAGTTAATTATTTGCGATTTTTTTTTCTTTTTATTTACAAATTAAATAATATATTGATATAATTAAACCTTTGTTTGATTATTTAATCTAAATAAAATTAAAAAAAAATAGTTTGCCAAAGTTTTAAAAATTTTGTTTACATGTTGTCAACACTGTATGGATATATTAGAAAATTCAATAAATTTTTTAATTGAATCAATTAAAAAAATGTTTAAATTACCATTGATATTCAAACAATCGATTAATTAGATATTTTTGGCCCATAATTTTTTCTGTGTATACTTTACTATTTAAATTACAAAAATAACATTTATTTTTGAAAAAATTAATTTTCAATGCAAGGTTTATTAAAAAACAGCATTTGCATGTAAAATGCATATTACCAAAAAAACGTTATTTGAAACGCAAATCGCAAAATAGGCAACTACAGCTTTCAAATAATTTTTAAATTATGGAAATAGTCAATATACTTAAGACGATAATGCCCTTCAAATTTCAGTGCTTTTAAGATTTTTTTTAAATTATAAAAAAAACTTTAAAAACCAAAAAAAGCTAAGAAATGTACTTTTATATGGAAAAACGTAGTGAGCTATTTTTGAAAAAAATTATTAAAAATAGTTAACATTATGGTCCCAAAAAAGTCGAAGTTATTCCTTTTTCCAGAAATTATAGCTTTTTCAAAAATGACACAGTTTCAGAAATCGAATCGGGAGAAATCGCAAAATTCATTCAAAAGTTGCATTAACATTATGAATGCATTTTCGCAAAAGGGGGGTTGTTTTTAAATTTCAAATCGTTAAGAAGACAATTAAAGCTTTCATATGCTTTTTAAATCTTTGAAATAGTCAATCCACTTTAGAAAATATGACTTTTCAAATTACACTACTTTTAAATTTTTTTTTTTTAAACAGAAAAACATCAATAAAAACGCGAGTTTACAAAATTTGCAGAAACTGAAAACGGTAGTGACTAATAGACATCCTAGAGAATATGTATATAAAACATTTAGGAATTTAATGGACCCAAGGACAGATTTTTGCTGATTTCTTATGAAGTGGAAGATATATAAAAATGACAGGACTTCCACATTGTTAACATAATTCAATTAAATAAAAAGTCAAGAAATAAACAAAATATTTTATTAATAAAAAAAAAAAACATAATAATTAATTCCTAATTACGTACATGAATGTAATTCAACATGGACGTAATTCTAAATTTTTTAAATCAATCTAATTCTGAAATACAAAAATGAAATATAATTATCATAAAAAGTACTTATCTTTAAAAAGTAAAATGGAATATGCAAATATTAAATTTACATTTTTATTACCTGCCTTACACCACGGAGTATTTCGTATTCGTTTTCTGCCTGAATCTGTTGTCTTCATAATTCTTTATATTCTTCCATTATTTAGAATTGTAACAAAATCATGCGTTTAAAAATTTTTTAAATTCTATTTGATTTATTTATTGTTTTACTTACAGTTTTATTAATATTTACAATTTTTATGTTCAAACGCATTTTTGGCGCGACTTTGTTTGATGTGTAGTATCCCAGCGGGAAATAGACCAGTCACTGGTATGGTCACGTGACTAGAACTTTGTGTGCATGAACCTGTCCTAGTATCGGTTCTGTTATATGAAAGTGACCAGTACTTTTAACATGGGCTTGTCATAGGAGGTGACAATTTCCACCTGTTGAGCTAATTGAGATATATCGGAGAACTTGTCGCATATAACATATCACCGAACTGGTTTAAGTGAATCCGCAACAGAACGAGTTGAAAGTATCTAGTATGCAACTAGTCTCATATTAGGCATTATTTGATATGTATTAGGACCAGTTCGAAATAAAATATTACGTTCCTGGTTTAAGCGTACAAATCACAGTACTCAAGAAAACTATTTAGTAAAACACTAGTTAAGAATTAATCGCAATGCTTTATGTTACGGACTTGTACAAAATTAATAATTTCGTGACATATCCAGAGGTAGAGTGTTTAGAGTTTGAATGGGGTCTGTTTAGTACGAATCTTCTAACAAAATTAAAAGAATACAACCATCAAGAGAGACTTCAGAAAAAATCAGAAAGCGAGCTAAGAATGTATAAATATTTGAATCCAGAACAAGGTCGGCAATACTTGGCAAATAATCGCTATAATGACAAAATAACATGGATATATAAAGCAAGAACCGGAATGATAAGGCTTAATGGTAATAAATACGGCGCTGATGAAGAATCGAAACGTTGCAACTTATGTAATCTACGCGAACATGAAACTTTTCAACATTTTATGGGGATTTGTCCAGTTTTAAAAGAATTCAGTGTAATAAACTTTCAGAAACCGATTCTTAGCGAAGTGGAGATGCGCAAAATACTAGATGGTCGTGAAGAAAACGATTGGGTAAACCTTACAAATTACTTAAAAAGTAGCAAAAAATATAGAAACCTTTTAGTATCAGAGTTTAATTAAATGCCGAAACAAGATAACTGCAATTTTTGACAGACGTTTTTAATAAACATTGTCTTAACATTTTTTTCTTTAATACATGATTATGAATCTTAATATTGTGAAAATCAATGAATTGTAAACAATTTTAATTATGTAAATAAAGAATTATATTATTATTATTATTATTATTATTATATCATTAAACTGCGATAAGCGAACAAGTTACAGGACAAAATAAAAGTAATTGGCATGTCACCTGCTACTTTTTATTCCGCATGTGTCATATTATGTACGGGTTACAAAAAGAATCCGAACGGACCCAATCACTGAACTTTCCGAAAAAATTATGTCACATTAACTATTTTATAATATTGCTCAAGTCCCAAAAAAAATATTTTTTATTAAATAACAGAAACATGAATGTTTCCAAATGCTGTTTTTGAGCCGAACTCTTTGGTCGGACTCAATAATTTTATAATTTGGCAGACTCTACCCTGTGGGAAATTAAGACAAAGTGGAACCAATAACTTTATATGGAACGGGCCTGTCACTTTAACAAGGCACTGTCATGGAAGAGGAAAATTGATACCATGTAATATGTCACAGACCTAACCCGGGACATGTCCCCGAACGTTGTCTTTTAAAATAGTTTTGTGACATGGACTTTTGTGAAAATTATTTCTTTATTGATTTTCAAATAATATTTCCGCCAGTCGCACATGCAATTATGATAAGTGATAATTTCTACAGTTCTTTTTGAATCATTTCATTATTAGGTCCGATGTGTAACAGTCAATGGATTTGTTGTTTCTGCACCGGTTGCCATTTTTTTATACACACCCAATTCTTTTGCACCAGTTCAGAGTTACTTCACAATTTCTACTGTTACGACCCTAGTAACTTTGGTCGCTTTAGTGTTATGTTAGTTTTTTTTCGAGTTACATGATATATCATGAATAAAGTTTTACCACCATTTAAATAATCACGTGGTTGGATATTTTGCTGAAATTGCCACTCTTTGATACACCGAAGTCTTCACAGATTTGTCACTTCGGATGAATCGACCCTTCATTTCCCGTAGGGATACAAAAGGCACAATTTAATGAACGAAATCAACCGCAGTTGCATTTTTTGTAAGTCTTATAATGGTTGTATTGATTTGTATCTTTACTTTATTCTCTACACAAACTGCGACATCTACAGCTCGTATTTTTGTTTGTTATCCGTGCTAAAAATTAGTTCAAAATTAGTTTTTTAGTAAAAGCGTTTAACTAAAACTTATGCTAAAAACGCAAATTCAGCACAAAAAAATGCTGTAAGTTAGTTAAATATTGTAAGCATAAAGATTAAACAAAATTTTCAACTAACTTTTCTTGAGTGTAGTTAAAATAATTTTTCTCGTATTTAAATTAATATTTCAGCATTATAGATGTTACTTTCGGTTTAAGAAACAAAAAAAAGTAGAAACATATTTATTTGTTTGATTTCAAAGCCGTTTCTATTTATTTTATTTTATTGAATTGTCGCACTTTAAAACTTTTTAAATTTTTCAGTTTCTGTTGCAATTTCTAGGTGATTTTTTTTTGCTATTTCTATTAAGTTTTAATAGTATCTACTAAAAATTTGTTTGAAATTAAAAACAATATTTAATTAATTTTCTAATAGATATGATTAAAATCTTAATTGAAATTCAAATCAATAAAAAAGTTACAAATTATTTTAATTGCTACTACAATTTCCACAATTAAACTTTTAATTGGATTAACAAATATTTTAATTGAAACTCGATTTTAGTTTTTTCTGTGTACGAATTGTTTTTATCTTTTATAATATGTAGCTACTTTTGAGTGTACAGTACTTCTCGCTTATAGTCACATCTCTTAGTTGCACACAAGTTGTGGACTATATCGCTAATGTGACTATATCGCTAATTTTTTTATATGCCATTTTGTTGCCTATAAATAAATTGTGATATAGTCATCATAAAATGTGACTATATGCAATTTATTTATTATTATAACAGGTGGAAAATTTGGAATATAAAAACGATGTTTGAAACGATTCAGCTCAGTTTCCTTGTTCCAATTTTCGTTTTAGCCTCTTAAATTTTTAAATAATTTTAAACCGAAAAAAATTCAAGGTTTCACAATTATATTAGAAATTTTCTGTATTGTGACTATAACTTAAATTATTTGCATATAAATTTACTTTTAGTAGCCAGAGTTTAGTGGCATATAAGCCAAATGTGATTATATCGTGAATGGACTATTCCTAAATATTTTGTATGCAATTTGATTTTAGATGACAGTAAAAGTGTAAAAATGGACTATATCGCTAAATGGACTATAAGCGATGTGACTGTAAACGAAAAGTACTGTATATATGATTCTTGAGGAGAATATTAACAACATGCAACTTGTGTGGTCATATTTAATTGCTTTGTTTATGATGATAAACGATAATATTTGTTAAAAGAGCAACTGACATGTTGTGTTTTAACTTATTGCACTGAAAACATGATTGGTTTTGGTTACACAACTACTTTAAAGAAAATTATTTAAAACAAGATAAAATTTATTAAGGAAATTAGTTCATATAAATTTATTTAACTCTTTTGTCCTCTTTGGGTCAGAATGGTCCAATTTTGAAAAACAATGTTAATAAATCTAAACTTAAAACTGCTGTTTTCAGAAAAATTCAGTTTTATTATATTTATTTTGTCCAAAATTTAATTAATGTAAAAAAAATTTCAAAAAAATTTGGTTTTTTATTTTTTATAGAGGAACTACTCGTATGAGGAATTCATTTTTTACATACGTCTGTTATGTTTGGGTAATTTTTACCCAACATTATATTTCCATAATTTACTAACAATGAAACTACACAGTTGTGAATCCGCCGATTTTAATGAAAATTGGCTATGTTGTTGAGGGTTTTTAGGTGTGCAATCGAACGTTTAGGGGTTAAACAGGGGGCCAAAAATTATATTGTAGTATGAAAACATGTTTAAAATTTAAGAAATTAAGATTTGTTGTACACAGTTTTAAAGTACTCGAGAAAACTAAAATTTTTATACCCATATTGTATATGCTGTGGGCCCAGGGTTGCCACATATTTTTAATATTTAAAATATGGATTTTAAAAGGTGTTTGAGAAAGAAGGAAGGATTACGAAAATTTAAAAAAGCCCAGACACCCCCTCGATAAAATTAAAAAAAGCATTATTCTGTGTTAATTTGAACTAAAACCAACCACAATTCTCTATACAAATGTGGTATACGAAAAAAAACTTTTCTGAATAACGAAAATATTCAAACATGCATGGACATTAGTGTGGCCTACTTTGAGTTTGCTACATTGCACAAATTTCAACACTCTACGACGATTAGAACAACTTGCGACGCCTTCAAATAAGTTGACGAAATAGGTCAAAGTTCAATATACATATATTCCTAATTTTTAGTTTTTAAAAAGAACTATATATAATGCAAAACTTGCATAAGATAAAATGGACTACAAGGACCTTCAAAGTTCAAAAAAGCTAGCAGCAAAAAGATGAATAACTTTTGATATATCTAACCATTATTAATCGTGTATACATCAAATGAAATGTATGTTAAGTATCTTTCAAATGATGTGAAACATGATATAGTTGTTTTTTAAATCCCTGAAGTTATAGCGTTTTTAATAAATTTATGTAAATCTCTATTTATTTATTTTTTAAATGTATTCATAATGCATAGTTTTTATAGTACAATTCGAAAGTATATTAATGTACTTTTAATTTAGTATCCAACACTTCTGCACTTTTTTCATTTCATTATTGACCTGTTGCAGAAATCATTCAAATGGGAACCTGGAAAATTCCCGAAATAGATCTATCAACATATTCATGAAAGTGGTCAATTAATAAATTTAAAACAAAAACTCTATAGATTATTTGTTAGGATAATATAATAATAAAGAAATATAGAGTATGGCCTCGAACTTGAATAATTTTCATTGCACAATTAAAGGTCGAAAAAACACAATTTTATTTTTAAAAAAAATTATATCAAACTTGAAAAAAGACAAAGTACGGTCTTGTTTTCTTCCCCTTTACATCTTGTTTTAAAAAAGAAACAAAACAAGTGTGAAATAAAAAGGAGAAAAAAAACGAAAAGCGTGTATTGTATATCTACTAAAGGTAGGGCTTGCACATAACGAACAAGTTTTTAATTTATTTTTGATCAATGGTGATTATTGTTAACTTCGAGCTCATATATTAGTTCTCATTTAGTGGGATAACTAGGTTATATGAATGTTTGATGTTTGCAGGGGATTGTCACTTTTTTCAAAAGGTGTTTTGATGATGTTAACCTAGAAAATTCCCGAAATAGATCTATCAACACATTCCTGAAAGTTGTCAATTAATAAATTTGAAAACAAAAACTTTATAGATTATTTGTTAGGACAATATCCTAATAAGGAAATATAGAGAATGGCCTCGAACTTGAATAATTTTCATTATTATTGCACAATTAAAAGTCGGAAAAACATAATTTTTATTTTTAATAAAAATTATATCAAACTCCTTAATAAAAAAGTTAATAAAATAAATTAAATAAAAAAATATCATGTAATTTTTTTAATTTTGTCAACCTTAATGTATAATTATAAAAAGCAAAAAATGTATTACAAAAAAATTATAGTATGATTTTAAAATTGGTTCAATATGACCCAACACACATAATAGAAGGGGTATAATTTTTAACAGGACAGAAGTGTTAACATTTGAACAATTGCTATACGGTCAGTAATTCATTAATGCATTTCTCTGAAACAGTTTGGTTTAATTTAAAATAAATAAAAATATTAATTTCATTTATTTGAAATTATTTTAATTTATGGTCGTTCCAAAACTTGGTACATTGGAGTTCGGTTATAAAAAAACATTGGTTATAACGAACGAATATTCTGGTCCCAACGCATTTACTACCATATTTCATACAAAATAATATGGTCATAACGAACATCGTTTATAGCGAACATTTTATACAAGGAACTAAATTTTTGGATCCATTTATTTTTTAAATATCAAAAAACAACTGTAAAAAATGAATGTAAAATCATAAAACAGTCATTTGATGTGGGTTGTTTTTTTAAATGAACTACAACGTTAGTCAAAAATTTAATTTGTTCTACAAATGACTGACATTTACATTAAAAATAAAGAAACTGTGTTACAACCCAAACAACTACATATTTTTAAAGCAGAAGTTCCCTGAATGTAGTTTTTTATTATTTAAAAATTAAACAAATAAATGTATGTTTATTTTTTACTGCATATGTGGTTCATTTTTACTAAACTTGTGCTTCCTTTTTTTAACATTAAAAAAAAAATGACAATGTTAGTTGAAGTTGCTGAAATTTAAGTCGTCCTTTCTTCAAGTTGAATTTCATTTGTTTTTAACTACATTTGCAGTGGTCTTTTCTAAGTGCGTGTTCCACGTATAAGTGATCTTCTAATTAGTATGACAAAACAATTTGTTTATTTTTCTTAAATGCAAACGACACATTTTTTCGCTGCTTAAAGTTGGTATTTTTTTTTAAATTTATAAAAATACATACTGTTCAAATGGTCGTAAATATTGAACGCGTTGTCCGATTTTTAAAATTAATATCTCATTTGATCAATCTGTACACAAAAATTTAAGAAAAAAAGAGATATACATTTTGAGATATTAGCGATACAAGAACATTTTTAGTTTTTGTACCTTTTTCAAAAGCGTATAAATCAAAGCTTCACTTAATTTAAAAATCGGACTACGCGTTCAATAATTACGATCATTTAAACAGTATGTATTTTTATAATATTTCAAAAAAATTATCAACTTTAAGCAGCGATAAAACGCGAACGAAAACATATATAAAAATATAAGCAATTTATTTTGTCATACAAATTAAGAGATTACATATACGAAGTCTCAAGCAAATCGGAAAGGCTGAAGTTGGAAAAATTATGTTTTCGTCAATATGTCTTCTGGAATGACTCTATAATAACTGTTCTTTCTACATGAAATGTATGTGAACTTTAAATAATATATATTATTTTTAAATTTATATGGATTTCATATATTTAAGATATTAAGATAAGATATTTTCCTATCTACAAAAATGGAGATCCAAGTCAAACTGCAAACTATAGAGGTATCTCATTTATGAACTGTGCTGTTTAGATAATAATGGGCATTTTAAATGAAAGATTGTTAAATTGGGTAAAACATAATCAAGCAGGTTTTCGCAGAAATTATTCCACGGTTGACAATATTTATATTTTATCAGCTATTGTGAGCATAAAGTTAGCAGAAAAAAAGAAAATTTATGCTTTTTTTGTGGACTTCAAAGCTGCGTTTGATAGTGTCTCAAGACAAGCTCTGATTTATAAGCTTTTTAAGATGGGAGTATCGCACAAATTTGTCCAGTTCGTAGAAAGAATATATACTAATACACAATCTGCCGTGTGGACTGGTGAAAATATTTCAGAATATTTTCAAACAAAATCAGGGGTTAAACAAGGGTGTTTACTGTCACCATTACTTTTTGCCCTGTACATTATTGATTTACATGATTGTTTGAAATATGGACTTATGGTGGAAAATATGAATATTCGGCTTTAACTCTATGCTGACGACATAGTCATATTATCAGATGATATAACGGTAATGCAAAAAATGATACAAAACCTTGAAAATTACTGCAACATGTGGATTTTGGAAGTTAATTTAAACAACACCGAAATTTTGGTATTCAGAAATGGTGGTCGACTAAGTCAACAAGAAAAATGGTTTTTTAAAGGAGATGAGGTAAAAATATCCTCTGAATTCAACTACCTGGGAGTTATCTTCACACCAAAACTTAAGTTTAACAAACATGTGGAAAAAAGAAACAATCAGGCAAAAAGTGCAATAAACTCAACATGGCAAAGTTTGATAGGGAAACAAGATATAAACCTAAGAATGAAGTAGAAAGTTTATCTTGCAGTGTGCAAGGCAATTCAAGCCTATGCAGCTCAGGTGTGGGGCTTTAGACATTTTGAAGACGTTAATAAACTGCAACGATATTTCATGAAAAGAATATTACATTTACCTAGCTTCACCCCAAACTACATTCTTATGTTAGAAACCGCTGCTGGATACAGTCATCTATATACTTTGGGACTTCATCTTAAATACTTAAGTAGGATAATGTATAATTATACACAGAATAGATTACCTCACCAATTATCCTTAATTTTATTGCGTCGTAACGTTTTTTGGGTAAACGAATTAAAATTCCTAAAACATACAATGGCCAGAAACAAACCACACGAAACAACAATGGAATCGCTTTAGTACGAAATTACACAGAAAAAACTAAAAACGGGTTTCAATTAAAAATTTTATTGAATCAATTAATATTTTAATTGATTTTGCACCTACCACTGAAATGATAGTATTAACTAAAAAAAATTGCAGACAGTTTATTAAAATTCTTTCAATTAAAATAATAATAATATCAATTAAAAGAGTTATTATTTGTCTTTACAACCTCAATTAAAAAGTTTAGTTAAATTGATTAAAACTTTAATTGAAACTTGAGAAGAAAACAATGGTAGTTTTAATTGAAAACTCGTATTTTTTTTATTTTTGTTATATGCCCCCCATTAAATAAAAAAAGAAATGTAGGTTTGTAAATTAAATTGACATTTTATTTATAATAAAATTGAAGCTTTTTAATATAAAAATGTATTATAAGAAAACAAATAAAAGTAAAGACAAATTTTTTGTTTAGCTTGTCTTGTCTTGAACTTTTTCTTGTAATTAAATTGCTTTCGTAAAAAAAATCACACACAACTTTAAAATGATAGTTTAATGACACTTAGACTTATTGAAAATTTAATTATTTACATAAATAATAGTTTAATTGTCCTTTTTCGATAAGGTTATTTAAATCCACATGTTCACTTTTATTACCACAGATAAAACACGAAACTAAATTAAGTTTTCGTGCGTACACGAATATCTCAACAGAAAGAGTGTTGCAAACTCTAGTGAAATAACTACGATTTTGCGTGTATTTGAAATCGGTAAACTATTCAACATATTAAAAGCTAATCATTTGCGATTTTTTCTTTTTATTTACAAATTAAATGATATATTGATATAATTAAACCTTTGTTTGATTGTTTAATCTTAATAAAATAAAAAAAAAAATAGTTTGACAAATTTTTAAAAATTTTGTTTACATGTTGTCAACACTGTATGGATATATTAGAAAATTCAATAAATTTTTTAATTGAATCAATTAAAAAAATTGTTTTAATTGCCATAACTTGAAAATTAATATTTTTAATGACAGATTGGAAAGTAAATCAAAAACCACCACAAGAATTTACAAACATCTAGATTATGAAAGAGGAATACCTTACTTTTTAATGATGACTTAAAAACTGATCAAGTCACATGGATATTTAAAGCACGCAGTGGGTTAATTGCACTAAATTATAACAGATTTGGCGCAGCAAACGAAGACAAGTTTTGTAAATTGTGCAATTTACAGGAACATGAAACATTCCAACATTTTTTTGGTATCTGTCCTGTACTAAAAGAATTTAGATATGCTATTTTTTGGAAATATTACCTAGCGGAAGAAGATATGATACATATATTAAATGGCCAACATGAAGAAGACTTTGTGAATTAACCCTCTAACGCCTGACGATGACATTTGTCATCGTTTATAAAATTGAACCCAAATGCTTCGAATGAGTGTTTTATACTTAGAAATTGATATAGTTCGATATAAAAGTGAATTAGCTAAAAGTGTTGCGAAGAAACTGTTCGTATTCAGTGCGCTGTTAAAACGCGAGAAAACTTTAAAGTTCAAATTTTGTAAAAAATCAAAAAATAATTATTTTTTAATTAACTGAGATTGCCAACAACTAAAACACTTATTTAAGTTGATTTAAAACTCTTGAAAATTAAGTATAAGTAAGATTGAGGTATTACCTTTAATAATCAGTCCTTGTTTTTCTTCAAGGACGAACAGGATTTTATCAGGATTTCTCTAAAGAACATTGTCTTAACTTATAAAGTAATGGACGGATCGTTTTGAAATTTGGTATAGAGAAGACAATCAGTAATAGTAGCAAAAGTCTAAAGTTTGAACAAAAAATATTGAAGTTAAGATACTTTTTCGCCCTATTTCGCATTTTGCAAAAAGCGAAAATCGCCATATCTTCTTAAAAAGAAGCACAAACAAGTTTATTTTTGAATTGTGGTTATGCCTGGGTAAGAGCAATAATTTTTGGTACAAACTTTTGTTTTACTTGCATTAGTTTTCGAGATAAATTTTAAATTACTTTTGCTCATATCGCCGAAAGTAGTCAGCGAAAAACATTTTGTTAAGAGAAATTATTATTTTTTTTGCGAGACGAATACATGGTATGAATTTCATTGCAAAACAAAATTCGGGCTTTAGAGGGTTAAGTAAAATATGTGAAATGTGAGTTAGTTTATAGAAATTTTTTAATAACAGAATTTAACTAAATTTGTCATAATTTTAATAATCAAATTTTATTTTTGCATTAAATGCCGATACTTGTTTATGATCGTTCGACAGACGTTTTTATGAAAAACATGTCGTTAAACTCTTTAATATTTTTCTTTTTATATATTTAAACTATTATTAATAACATGTTAATTAATACATAAGAAACTTTTATAATAAAGAAAATTCTAATTCTATATTTAAAAAGCATCATATATCTAACAGTCATAAATTTTTGCAATTCACTGATGAAATGCTAGCCTTTCATGCAAAGAGAAAAAAAAAAACTTTAGTGCTGCAAGTTGACATCAACAATTGTTGTAAATTGCTATAATATAATAATGTGAAAAAAAAAAATAATGAATGCAAAATTTTGCTTAGCCGGCAGATAAGTTTCTTTCTTCAACCTAAAAAAATGTTTGTAAAAAATGAGTTCAAAAAGACTAAAGTGTCAAGATTTTTATAATAAGGAGAAAAAAAGGACATCATGAATATTATGAGAAAATTCCTTTTTATGCTAAACAATCATAAAGTACAGACATAAATTAAAAGAAGCTGAACATAAAACTAATTTCTTTAAATAGAATTTTAATTTACGTTACTATCAAAAATAAACATAAAAAATCTTTTAAAATAAAAAAAATTAGGTTGTTCACAAGGGGTGTGCAAAATGTTGTATGTGCTGTATTGTGGTATCATAAACAGAGATGGTATGATTTTATTGTAAAATTTTCAACTATAGATAACACAGCGCTATATCGAAACCAAGAGTATTTTTAATTAGAATTACGAGGTTAACAAATTACATTGCATTACCAAAAGAAAACCTATATAGAGAATTTTCAAATAGGGTCGCTCCAAAAGCAATGTTGACAGTCATCATCTTCGATTTGGATGAAACTTGTTGTATGTAATCACCTAATTAGTATGACAAATCAATTTGTTTATTTATATTTTTAAATACACACAGAGAAATAAAGTGCCAACCGAATTAAAAAGTTTATATTAATGGTAACAACTTATAAATTCAGTTAGTACAACGATATTTACATTAGATTTCTAAATATTTTGGGTGTTACAAATAAAATTCAGTTGAAATAACCGAACATTGTTGTGAAAACTAATTTTAAGTTGTGCCAACAGTCTGAAATTCGTAATAAGCGAATTAGAGTCGTAGTAACTAAATTTCAGTTGGCAAATAGCTAAATTTTTCTCTGTGTGTACGATATCGTTTACGTTTTATCGCTGCTTAATGTTGGTATTTTTTTTTTTTTAATTTATAGAAATGTATACTGTTCCAATGGTCGTAAATATTGAACGCATAGTGCGATTTTAAAAATTAATATCTCATTTCAAAGCATATTTTGACTGCTTTGAGATAGTATGTGAAGCTTTGATTTATACCCCTTTGAAAATGGATAAAAATCTAAAAAGTGTCCTTGTTTCGCAAATATCTCAAAATGTATATTTTTTTTCTTAAATATTTGTTTGCAGATTGATGCAATTCGCAGATTGTCCTCTAAAACAGCGGTTACTAACCTATGGTACGCGTACCACTAGGTGGTATGAGAAACTGCCCGCGGGGGTACGCGAAATTTTAGTTTTTTTTTTTTTTTGGTTAGTAATAACATTTTTTTTTATTTTTTTTTTTTTATTATGAATATACATTTACTTATCAAAACATTTATTGTATCCTTGTAATTATATTTTTGGGGATCCTATTTAACATTACATTTTAACATTACTAAACTTTTTTCAATATTTCTTACTAAGGGGTTATTTACAATTAGGTCTGCAAACAATATCCGCACACTGTTATTGTTTAACATGAATGACATGTTGTTGTCCTAATTGTGTTCAATTTCTTCTGCTCATCAATATTTGTTTCGACTTTGTTTATTATCCTTAAAATATGTAAAATTTAATCTTTATTTTTTTTAAATAAACGATTTCTTTGGAACAAAAAGTTATCATTTTTTAGTTGATTACATTCTTTAAACAAGTGCGGACGTTTTAATTTTTTTTAATGCATAAGTGGTTAATAAAAAATACAGATAAAAATGTAGAATGCATTGATTCCAATGATCCTCAGACTAGCCATACCACAAAATGCAGTCGGAATCTCCACCAATCAGCGCTCCAAAAAACTTCAAGGCTACACGAAAATATAATGAGGACTATATAAAATATGAATTTAGTGTTTTGACTGAAGAAGATTGTGATGAATGCCCCAGTGCGTCATATGTCATGAGGTTTTATCTAATCACTCCATGAAATCATCATTATTAAAGAGACATATTACGAATAAGCATTGTAGTTTGGAAAATAACCCAAAAGCCTTTTTTGAAAAAAAAAAAATTAAAATGAAAACCAGCCAAACAACACTGTCTTCATTCTGTGTAACTACCAAAAAGGCTGTAGAAGTATCGTTTTTAATGTCTTATCCAATTGCGAAGTGCGGTAAACCACTTACCATAGGAGAGGAGTTAATTTGTCTAGCTACAAAAGCAATCGGAAAATGTATGTTAGGAGAAGATCAAGCAAAAAAACTGGATAACACCGTATCTCTTTCAAATAAAACAGTGGGTCGCAGAATTTATGCAATGGCTTTAAATGTAAAAGAACTGTTAAAACTGTTATTTTGTGAAGAGCTACACTCAAAAAAAAAAAAAGTTTGTAAAGTCAGCAAAATTTTAGTCAGGAGGGTGCTTCCAAAAAAAATTGCTAATGTCAGCAAAATCTTTTGTTGAAAATCAGTAATTTAGTTAATTTATTTGCTGAAAATCATACAACATATTTTTGTGATTCTTTTAAAAATAATAATAACGAAATATAAAAATTTTCTTTTTCTCACATTGACGACATGAATTAATTTAATATCTGAAAATATAAAGAAATAAATATATATAACATAACAAAAATTTTCTTTCAACTACTTACATCAATGGTTGTCTAAATGATGCTTTCTTTTAAAGGACGCAACTGCCGAAGATAATTGTAGAAACGAAACGAAAAAATAAACAAAAACAAACGAAACGAAAAAAACAAACTTTTTTTTGCAATAAGAAAAAGGAACCATAAAAATCTACCTATGCTGTGTGTCTTTGTCTTTCGCTTTACTCTGTCTACATGTCTGTATATTTTGCTTGCAATTTGACCACACTAGATTATTAATCTATAAACATTTAGTTTAAATAAATAAATCTTTTATTTAATTAATAGACAATTATTTTCACAAGCCGGTGACAGCGCAAAATTTAAGTTCTTTTAATCCTCAATTTTGTTTTATGTTGATTTTTTTATATGTCTTATTAAAGTTGTACTTTTTAGTATCATTTTCCTCTTCTCTACTACATCTTGACATGCCGAGACATCTACTTCATTCTGCGTATATCTTTCAATCTGGTTGTCGTCCACATTATTAATGTGCTTATCAGCACAATTTTTTTTAGCAAAATTAATTAGTAAAACATTAGTATATTAGTAAAGCATTAGTATAAAACAGTTAAGTGCTGAATAAGTATAACAAAAATTTTAGCTGAAAACACGATTTTAGCAAAAAATTTTGCTAATAGCATAGTATACCTGATTTACAAGACGTTTTACTAACTTTTCTACTAACTTATTTTTTTGAGTGTACAAACTCGTAGGATATCGGATGAAATATTTAAAAAATTAAATGAATTAATGATGGGCAATACGCTAGACTGGAAGAGATGTGTTGGCTTATGTACAGACGGTGCTCGAGCTATGACAGGCACATACAATGGGGTAATCACAAAAGTGAAGGATGTTTCTCCCGATTGTAAATTTACCCACTGGGTTATACACCGGGAAGCATAAGTGTGTAAAAGAATTCCCGATGACTTGAAAGAAGTGCTTAATGATGCTGTCAAGGTTGTTAGTTTTATTAAATCTAGATCCCTTACCTCTCGCTTGGTTGGTCTGCTGTGTGCCGATATGGATAGTGCACACACCAGTCAGCTTTTAAACACTGAAGTAAGATGTCAAGAGGAAAAATGTTAGATCGTTTCATAGAACTAAGAACAGAAGTAGAAATATTTTTAAATGAAATGAAATTTGAGTTGCACAAACGATTTTTGGATGATATTAGGTTACAAAAATTATCATATCTTGCGGATATTTTTACCCGATTAAATGATTGAAGCCCGAGTTTACAAGGTCCACTAAAAACACCTTTTATTGTAGAGGGAAAAATAAATTCTGTGAAGAAACTTTACAATATAATTTGATCTAATTTTCTTACCATATTTATATGTAAAGTTTATTGACAAAACCAAAAAACTCCTTAGGGGGTACGCGGCTGCCAAAATTTAAAATTAGGGGTACGCGAGCCAAAAAGGTTTTAAAGCCCTGCTCTAAAACATATAAAACATTCAGAATGGAGTTTTAATATGTTTTTTAGAAAAAGGATTTTTGGCGATATTACTACGATTATATTCAATATAAAACAACAAAAATTTCCAAAACTTGAAAAAAATATTAAATTTGAAAAAAAAAATCATTAAAAAATTGGTATAATATTTGTAATTTTTGTTCTATAAAATCGTTCTTCTAAAAAACATATTTAAAACTTCATTCTGAATTTTGTATATGTTTTAGAGAGCATATTTATTAACCTACGAATAAAAATTTAAGAAAAAAAAGAGAGATACATTTCAAGATATTTGCGATACAAGGATATTTTTAAGTTTTTTTTATCCCTTTTTCAAACGTGTATAAAACAAAGCTTTACATATCTCAGAAACGATTAGGAGATCAGGCAAATCGGAAGGGCTGAAGCAGAAAAAGTCATATTTTCGTCAAAATGCCTTCTGGAATGACTATTTAACATTTTTTATACACTTCAAATAATAATGCAATAAAAATTCTCAACCCAAATCGAGAAAGTTATCAAATGAAACATACACCCAGAAAACAGACTGGGTAGTACCAACGGTATTTGTTGCCAATCAAATGTTTTGGTTGTTGATACCGCATTTTTCGGTTGCAACAACAGTCATTTGATTGCAGCTACAGAACTTCTGTTACGACTATAAAGTTTCGATTGCAGCAACAGAAATTCGGTATTAACTAAAAAAAAGTCGATAGCTACAACCGAACCATTCGATTGGCTACAAATACGGTTGCTGCTACCAAGTTTGTTTTCTGGGTGTATATAAAAAAAAAAGACAACAACGCTGCGAATTAATACAAAAATGTATCTCACTTTTGACTCATTCTGTAACATTATTCTGTGCATATACAGTCAAGGAAAAAAGTCTACATACACCCTTTGATTTAGGGGTTTCATAGAGTTTGTGAAGAAAATTAAAAAATATATTTATGTCATTATTAAAGGCATTAATAAATAAGTTTATTTATAAAATAAAAAAGTAATTCTTTTACATAATAAAAACAATAATAACAAAAACATTAAAAATTCATTGGAAAAAAGTCTTCATACAGCTACAAAAATTAAACATTATTTCAAAAAAAAAAAAAATAATAAAAAATTTTAACTTTTAGTATTTGGTCGGTCCACCTTGAGCATGAGTAACTGCTTGAAGACGGCTGGGCATTGATCTCACCAAATTTTCCGTAATATCAGGTGTTATTTCGGCCCATGCACGAATAAGGGCGGTTTTCAATGTTTCACGGCTACTAATGTTATATTTTCGTACAGTTTTTGCCAAAACGTCCCATATGTGCTCTATAGGGTTTAAGTCTGGAGACTGTGGTGGTAAATTGAGCTATCTTGGGGCAGAAGCCAGTCTCGAACAACTTGTGCAGTATGCTTAGGGTCGTTATCTTGTTGGAAAATCCATTGATTTCCCATTCCCAAGCTATCAACAGATTACGTTCCAATATGTTCTTATATCGATAGCGGTCAATATTACCCTCGACAAAAACCAAACGACAAACTCCAGATGACGCAATGGCGCCCCAAACCATAACGTTACCACCACCATGTTTTACAGTAGGTATTATATTCTTCGGATCAAGTGCTGTGTTTGGTTTTCGCCAAACTTTGAATCGACCATCACTTCCAAAAATGTATACTTACTTTCGTCGGTAAATATAACACGTTTCAAAAAATCCATATCCTTGTCTAGATGTGCTTTAGCAAACTCAAGGCGAAGTTTACGATTCTTTGTATGTACACTATGGTGTCCCATTAAAAAAAAAAATTTTGGGGATCATTCTTAATTTGAATACTCATAAGGCTAAGAATTTTGAGAATTTTTTCAGATTTTTCGGAGGTGGTTTAGAGGTCGCGCAAATCGATTTTTTACCAAAAATCGAGTTTTTTGGGCTGTTTTTGAATTTTGCTTGAAAATTGGTAAAAAAAATCGATATTTCTTCAGCTTCTGAGTCAATATTCTTAAAGAAAATTTTCCGATCTTTAATTTTATGTGCATAAATAATAAGTTTCGGCAATGATTTTGCACATTTTGACAATTTAATAACGGTTTTTCGTAAATTTTCAACAAATATGGAAAAGAATGCTTTATAACTTTTAAAATTTGTATAAAGACTAAAAAACTAATGATGCAGTTTAATAGATTATTAAGTTTTAAATTAATTAGCAGAAAAAAAAATGAATTTTCTCTCACCGTTCTCGAGTTATACCGTTTTAAAGCTTTGTACACATTGTATGAAATTTATAATACTATAAGGTGTGAACTAGATTTGCATTGGTTTAAACTTCAAATAATTGGATTTAGAAATGTTTTTACAAATAAAATAATAGTTACTTACCACTCATACATAACAATTATATTAAAAACAAAGAAAAATAGATTTGTTATAAATCATTTATTAGAGTTCTTGCGATGCTGCTCTACCCCCTGCAGTAAACTCTGAAAGTCTGTTTCAGAAGTTGTGATATTGATATAACTATTAGCCTAGGCCACACCAAGTTCTGTGACATCATTTACAACTTGCAATTGTTGAACTTTGTGTTTTGCTTCCTGAAATGATTTGTTGTTTTCCCATTTTTCTGGATCCGTTTGTAAAAAATCAGTAAAAATGTTGCAGGCTTCAAAAAAAGTTATGCTGGCTTTTGTAATAAAACACAGAATTTGTTTATTTTCAATCATGTCTTCTGTTAAATTTCCTTTCACTAATTCGTTGTTACTACTTGGTTCATGTAGGTTTATAAATATCTATTAATGAACTACTAGTTAGTCACTAAATGAGACTAGTTGTGGGTTAATGTTAAGCAAAACTTATCTAAATTGGTTTAAATAAAGAAGAAGAAAAAAATGTAGGTTTCTAATCATTAAACGCAAAGTTTTGGTATCTTCCACTTATCAGTTTACAAAAATTTTAATTGTATTGTGACTTGTTATCTCTAAACCTATAGACTATCTGCCAAAAATAGGGTTGCAGTTCCCCCAAATCCAATAAATCATGAATTTTAGTTCGAGCCATATCAGTGCCACCTAGTGATAACGGCTTTTTGGCTACTTTTTTTGCTGTCCACAACTTGACAACACTTAAAACTAAGCTTTGACATACAATAAATACATTTTCAAATCTCATAATCTAAAGTTTACAACAAATCGGATACCCAAATCTTATAGTACTAAAAATTTCATACAATGGGTGCAAAGCTTTAAAAGGGTATAACTCGAGAACGGTAAGAGAAAATTATATTATTTTTTCTGCTAATTTATTTAAAACTTTATAATCTTTTAAACTGCATCATTAGTTTTTTTAGTCTTCATACAAATTTTAAAAGTTATAAAGCATTCTTTTTCATATTTGTTGAAAATTTACAAAAACTGTTATATAATGTATCAAAATGTGCAAAATCCCTGACGAAACTTATTACTTATGCACATAAAATTAAAGATCGGAAAATTTTCTTTAAGAATATTTACTCAGAAGCCGAAAAATTACCGATTTTTTAGCAATTTTTAAGAATAATTCAATAAAAGCCCAAAAAGCTCGATTTTTGGTACAAAATCGGTTTGCGCGACCTCTAAACCACTTCCGAAAAATCTGATAAAATTCTCAAAAATACTTTACCTTATGAGTATCCAAATTAGGAAAGATCTTCCGAGAAAATCCAAATTTTATTTTTTTTGGGACAACCTAATGTACACTTTAGTTAGAACATCTACATTTTTTGGAAAATTCGTAAAACAAAGTATAATTTATTTAAAGCCACCCCCATTAAACAGATTTTCATGATGTATTATTAAGAAAAAACTTCGTTCATATATTTTTTTTTTTTTTTAATTTAAACTTTAAAAAAATAAACTTTCAACAACAATTGCATGTAATTCACAAAGTTTTCTTAATCTATGGCGACATATTGTCAACTCGGCAATTTTTTTTATTTTTTTTTTTAGTTTTTTTTAACAAGAGTTATAAAAAAAAATTGTACGTATATATATCAAAAAGTTTTGTATTGTTCAGCATAGAATGCCGCAGAAAAAATGCGCTTCAACTCCAACACACAAGGAAATGACATGCATTGTACAAAGGGACAACATTGTTATTATTGTTGTTCATTTCGTTACTTTTGGGCAAATCATGTGGCAAATCATACGTTACACAAAATGTGAATTTAATCAAATAAACAACATAATATAGGAAAAAAAACTAGAGAAATACAACCGATAATGCTAGATCTATTTTATTGTTAAAAAAAGGGATAAAGGTGATTTTAATAATTTTAAAAATAGCTTAATATCTTTAAATGACTCCCTCTTTGTCGCAACTGAAAATTCGATTTTATTAGACTCAAGTGAAAATTTTATCATATATGATAGAGTTGGGATTAATCGTTAATTTTTGTGACTCGGTCAGTATCGTTCAATTCGAGGTTGTGAACTAGTTCGTTCAAATCGTTCAATCGTTCTTTTTTCCTTTGACTTGTGACTGAACTGCGTGTTGTGAACTGTGTCGTTCGTTTGACAATTATTACACACTATTCATGTTTTACGAGTTTTTTTCACAAATGTTACTGTACATAGACAAAAAGTGTTATAAAATTGCAACTTTTCTAACAAAAATTTATTTATTTTGTGTAAAAAACATTTTATTTGTATGACTATAATTGCTTTTCTTAATTTGAAACAATATTACTATCATTTTTTTACTATTACTTTTTAATAATTGCTCTTACAAGCAGTTTTAATTGAATAGAGATGCAATTATTCTGTGAATAAAAAGAACGAAATGAACGATTGAACGAAATGAACGATTGAACGAGAAGATCGAATATTGGTGAACGAGTCATATCGTTCAATCGAGTGAGTCGTTCAATTGAACTAGTTCGTTCATGAACGACACAACTCTAATATATGATCATATATGCTCATATGTAGTTCAATATGTGACCCGGAATGGTCTCATATATGACTTTATATGTTCGGATCCGACATGTAAGGGTATAGCTGATCCTAAAAATAGATTTGTCACTACACCCTCCAGTTTTATTGAATATGGTTAGAAATGGAAGAAATATTTTTTTTCACCAGAGAAGACAAAATATGGCAAAATCCATTGTGTTTATAGCAAACAAATATTGGAAAAAAAAACAAAACTACAAATATGGTTAACAAATTACACTTTTTTAAAAAAAAAAAGTAAAAAAAAATGGAGGAAAAAAACAGAAAAAATCGAAGAATATCTGAGAAAGGCATTTTAAAAGCTCACAAATTTAAGAAAAAAACTGTTTTTTAACCCAAAAATTTAAAATATAAAAAAAGCAAATATATTGCTTTCCAATCCAACTGTCCAGCTAAAAAAAAAGTATATTGCAGCAATTCCAAACTAACCCCAGTAAAAAACACTTACAAACCTGCTTACTAGAGTAAGCAGTAGTAGTAGTAGTAGTTCTTTATTTTCATAATAATTCATTAATAAATACATAAATAAATTACAAAAAGTAAAATAAAGAAATTTAAAAAAATTTTTTTTTTTTAAATATAATCGACCTTGACTTAAGTCGTTGGTCGGCAGTTATATTAATATTGTATATAAACCAAGAAAAATATTCTAATAATTAAATTCATTGATTAAAAAATTTCTATAATTTATACAACTTTTAACAAAATTTACTAACGGTTTAAAATTAATCAAGTTACCGTTAAGCATTTTTACAATTTCATCCTCATTTAGCAAAACTTTACCAAAATAAAAAAAAATCCTATATTCCCTAAATGCAGGACATCGTCCTAGGAAATGCATTACGTTTTCATCTTCCATCATATTACAGATTCCACACAGCTTTGATGCATTGGTTTGCCATCGATTTGCATTTAAGTTCAGTAAGGAACATCGCATTTTAAAAATCCATCTGATTTCCTCCTGGCTGTAACTTTCAGTCACATAGTTCTGGCCAACCTGTGGGTCCAATCTTTTTTAGACTCTGGTTGTTTCATTCTTTTGTATCAAAGCGCTTACATAACTTTTTATGTTGAGAAAATTTAAAAAATGTTCCTTGTTCTCATTCCACTGGTTTTTAGAGAGGTTTTGAAGAGACCATTCTATTCCATACTCATGACCAAGCGAGTTTAGGTCTTTTACCCAAAAAAGTTTTTACTCCAAAAGTTTTCTTGATATTATGTTTGGCAGTCTTTCTCTATGGTAAGTAAATATAGTTTGCGCCACATATCGCAAATGTAAATCCAGTGTAAATATGTGACCATTCTCTACGTTTGTCTCCAGCTTTAAGGCATATGTAGGTGTAGTGGGTGGAAGACGGAGTACTTTTTTTATAAAATAAGTGTGAAGTTTATCTACCTCTTGGAAGTAAGAGAAGCCCCAAACTTGCGCACCGTAAGATTGGATGGATCTGCAAACAGCTAAAAAAAGCTTCCATTTAGCCTTTAATGATACGTTTGACCTACTCAAGAAGTTGCTCCATGTCATATTAATGCTGTTTTTTGCTGCCAGATACCTGGCCTCTACATGTTTTTTAAAAATCATTTTTGGGGTCAGTATTACTCCCAAATATGTATATTCCGAAACTACCTCGATTTCAGTGTTGTTTAGGAACCATTTCTCATTCTGGGATAATTTCCCACCTTTTCGAAAAACCATTATTTTTGACTTGGCCATATTAATCTCCATATTCCACAATACATAATATTCTTCCAATTTATGGATCATTTGCTGTAGGACACAAGCCTTGTCCGCTAATATGACTATGTCATCAGCATACAATAGAACACGTATATTTAATTCATCCAAAACTATGCCGCCACCTAGATGTTCATATAAATCATTTAGATAAATCGCAAAAAGTAGTGGGGAAAGCAGACAGCCCTGCTTCACTCCTGATTCTGTCGTAAAACTAGCTGATATCTAACTACCGGTCCATACTGAACATTTTGTATTATTGTAAACATTTTCAATAAAATTTACCAGTTTTGATGATACTCCAATTCTGTGTAGTTTATAAATTAAAGCATGACGTGAGATTTTATCAAAAGCCGCTTTAAAATCAACGAAGAAAGCGTACGTTTTTTTATTTCTTCCAAAATTTAGATGTACTATGGACGACAGATTGTATATATTATCAGCCGTTGAATAGTTTTTTGCGAAAACCCGCCTGAAATTCATTGATAATGTTGAAATTTTCTGTCCATGTTGTTAATCTTTGCGTTATCAATCCCATCATCACCTTAGGTAAACAATTCATAAACGATATTCCACGGTAGTTGCTAGGATTTGAAACATCTCCTTTTTTGTAAATTGGAAATATAATACTTTCCACGAACGACTCGTCTACTTTCCCACTATCGTATATTACGTTGCAACTAATAGCTGCTTGCTTAAGCAGCTCATCTGGCGCGTTTTTTAAAAATTCATATGGTACTCTGTCATGTCCGGGGGCTTTATTTAACTTCGACTTTTCTAGTATTTTTTTTATTTCTTCCAACGTTATCGGTTTATCTAATTCGTAGTTAGTATTATAAAAATAAGCGTAGTTTATATTAATGGACAACTGGGGAGGATTTAACAGCTCTTGGAAATATGTTTTCAATTGGTCTGTAGGAACTGCTATATTAGGGAAGCTATTTTCATTTCGAATTTCCTTTGCTATCTTCCACCAACTTTTGCTATCATTTACTTCATCAATTTTCCTTTCGAGAGATTGAAAGTATCTACTTTTGGCTCTTTGACAAGTCAATTTAAAATGTTTATTAGCTTTTATATATTTTGTTCTGCTTTCTATACTATTATCAGCCTTAAATCTTCTCAACATGTCAAAGGATAATGTTCTCAAGTTGTAACATTCTCTATTAAACCATTTTTGTTTAGAGATAATAGGACGATTATTATTGTACATTTTCTGATAAACCTTTTTAATAACGCTTGTGATATCACCAAACGAAAGATTACGATTCTCTATACCTATAATTTGTAGTGCATTTATTACTTTATTTTGGTATTGCAACACATCATTCTGTCGCCATTTTAGTTTTGGCAGTAGATTTGGGATCTTCTCAATTGGGTCCACAATGTTAAATTTTAACGTCAGTGCAATTGGAAGATGATCCGACCAAATCTTGCTATCCACTGTAAAATTGTCAATATGTTGCAGTAGATCTTGTGAAACTGCACAGATATCATTTGTAGATGAGCCAATTCCACTTACAAATGTAAATTCACCTTTATCATCACCTTTTGTCATTCCGTTTGTTACCACTAATCCTTGATCATTGCAAAATTGTATGAAAGCTTTACCATTGCTGTTTTTGACCTTATCTTTAGCGTTTCTACTGGATGTTCCAGCTACAAACCTTGATTTCAAACTTTCATCTACTGTTGCCTGCATATTAGCAATTCTTATATTTAGATCACCGATTATAATTGCATTTTGCATATCATGTTCTGTCATAAATAGCCTAAGCGCGCCAAAATCATCTCTCCAAGTAGCAGCTCTCATGTATAAAGGGACTATATTTAAATAAGCTTCATTTACTACGATATTAATAACGTCAACTCCTTGATAGTTTTTAAAACAAGTGCGCAAGCCATATTTATTTAATTGTCTTTTGATACCAAGTAAACAACCTCCTATTGCTCTACCACTGGAACTATTTCTAGCCGCCGGTTTCCATATTAAATCAAAACTACCAAAATATCTCGTATACCTGACCGTATCATGTAATTCAACATGTGTTTCTAATAATGCAAAAATATCGTAAGAGTTTACATAAGAAAAGAAGTCTGCGTAAAGTATTTTGTTTTTTAAACCGTTTATGTTATAAGATAATATGTATTCTGAGATTTTTTATTGTGGATAAAGTTTTG
Source organism: Delia radicum (assembly GCA_021234595.1). Lineage (NCBI taxonomy): Eukaryota > Metazoa > Arthropoda > Insecta > Diptera > Anthomyiidae > Delia > Delia radicum. The sequence goes on from CM037853.1 coordinate 87,717,790, forward strand.
CTTTTACATACATTGTTTGGAACTAGTTTTTTGAATTAATTTTTTCTAATAGATTATTGTAATTTAGGCTAATTTGTTTCATACCATTACCATAAAGTTCAGCTAAAACCACTTCTGCTTCCTGTTGCCCACACCTCAACTGTTTTTTTCGGATTCCAAGTCAACCATTTAGTACCAACCTTGATTGCATCATTTTTTACAAAAACTTTGTGTGTTTTGTCCTTAGATATAATTTCGGATTTTAACTGGAACATCACTTTTCTGTCCTGTTGGCGCTCTTCGTTTAGATCCTTTTCAACTTTTATGGCAGTACCAGCGAGAGTTTTCAAATTTTTAAATATTAAATTGGCCATTTCTTCGGTTTGTAATTCAGCAACTACACTGATTTTATTGTTTTTGTCAGTATAAATGTTGGAAATGGTGGAAATGTTGATACGGTACCCCCTAATTTTTTAATATTTTACATGAATATAGCTCATGTGTAGTTTAAGGCCTCTACGACAACGTCTTCCCTAAGCGACTAGGCCTTAAAAACCGAAACATGCGTTTATATGGGGAAAAAATTACTTTTTGTCAGTTTTTGCAAATTTTTTTAAATATTGTAATTATTCGAGATAATAATAATATTATGTATTTAAAAAGTTATAAAAATCCAAAATCGGTTAATAACTAGCCCGGTAATAAATACTACCCCAGACCACTATGTGTAAATTATTACTTGACACTATGTGTCAATTATTATTAATGTGCCAATTAGTACTTGACCGAAAAATTCGATCGGACATCTTAAAAATTTTGAAATTGATTACTAGAATATAATTTTTTTATTCAAAAGACTCAAAATTGTGAGATGTGGAAGAAGTTTTTTTTTTGGATGTCGTTAAACTGTCTTAAGATGAACGGTCAAAATTTTTGTGATGCTTTTCAAATCTCTAATTTTAAATTTTAAAAAGTTTTCTTCAACAAAAGCAAAAAAAATGATATTTACACTCCAGGGTTTTGTTTAAAACATCTTAGAGAATAAAAGTAAAAAAAAAAAAAATAAAAATTATCCCCCAGTACATTTGGAAAGGGCAACGATTTGATTTTCGGATTTCGAGAAAATTGTGTTTTTTTTTGTGGTTATAACAAGGCTTATTTGTTGTCACAAAATATTTAGAATGGAAAATTAGCTACTTTTGTTGTTTTATTTTATAACAGTAATTCAAGGTTGAAAAAAAAAATGTTGTTGAACATCATTAACCCATGTGGTCATGTGGCCCCAAATGAACCCAGACTTATTTATTTCAATTTACAAAAAAGCTCAAAGCTTTGCTTACTACTATTGAATTTTAAGAAACGTGATCTAAAATATTATAACACAATATCTGAAGATTCTGTGTCAACAGTTTTAAACAAATTAAACATCGTTAACCCGTGACGTGCCGCATTTAGATCAAAGGAGATACTGCGGGAATTTATATATATTTAAACAAAAAATATTTAAGTTCTTTATTTTGCACACCTGGCTACAGATTTTTTTTTAAATTCCTAAAAAAATATTCTGAGTTAAATTTTATACGAAAGTAATGTGATAATAAGCACATCCATCAGCGCATTTGTTTTATTCTGCTTCTACAAACACGACAATTTTTTACTGGGACCGTTTTTGCTGGGACCATTTGTTTTCCTATAAGATACAAAAAATATATGGAACAACTTTTTTAATGTTTTTTTAACTGAATTTGACAAATGCTTGAAATTGGACTACATCAATATATTTTTTATGAAGAATTTAAAAAAAAATAAAATTTGTTTACAAAAATTCAGAATTAGTTCAGAATTTTTAAAGTAAGACAAAACTTAATTTATCTTAAAACCGTTCAAAATTGTTTTTTATTTTTTTTTTTATTTCTAATCAAAAGATTAGATGTTTTTTTGTTTTTGGATAAAATATTCGTTGAATAGTAGTAGTATTTTCTTTATTTTCAATATTTAGCAATATATATAATACAAAGATTAAAAAAATATTATTTTAACATTAGACCATGACATAGTGTCGTCGGTCGGCTATATTAAATTATATAATGTTGTGCAAAAATATTATATTTTATTATAAATTTTTAATAATTAAATTCTTGTATAAGCATTGTTCTATAATTTATACAATATTTTATAAAATTGGCTAATGCCCTCCATCCTATTATTTTACCATCAAGTGTATTTAAAACTTCATCTTCTTCAAGTAAAACTTTTCCGAAATAAAACATTCTAAATTCCCTAAATGCTGTACAGCGGCCCAAAAAATGTAATAAGTTTTCGTCTTCACCCATGTTGCATATTGAACATAAAATCGACACATTATTTTGATTACTTTGATATCTGGTGGCATTCAACTTGATTATATCACACCTAAGCTTAAAGATCCACATTATTTCTTCTCTATTTCTGACCTCAGTCAAGTAATTTTGACCGACTGTTGGGTCCAAATTTTTATAAATTCTATTGGTTTGCAATTTCCTTATTAAAAGTTGTACGTAATATTTATTTTTCAAAGCTTGTAAAAGATTGTTTCTATTCTCATTCCATTGGGCTTTAGTGGCAAGATTTTCTGTCCAATTAATATTATACTCTGCTCCTAGTGTGTTGAGTGTATTTACCCATAAAAGATTATGATGTAGCAGTTTCCTAGTTAGCTTATGTGGCAGGCGTTCTTCATTGTAATTAAATAGTGTTCTGATGACATATCTTAGATGTAAATCAAGAGTAAAAAGATGTCCATGTTCAATTCCAAATTCTAACATTATTGCGTATGTTGGTGTAAAGCTCGGAAGTCGAAGTATTTTTTTAATAAAATATACTTGTAGCTTATCTACTTCTTCAAAAAGCGAGAAACCCCATACTTGCGCTCCGTATGTTTGGATTGATCTACATACTGCCAAAAACAATTTCCATTTAGATTTAAGAGACACATTTGATTTGCTTAGAAAATTATTCCATGTAATATTAATACTATTTTTTTGCTAATACGTTTCTCTTTTCCACATGCTTTCTAAAAATCATTGTTGGTGTTAGTGTTACCCCCAGGTAACAGTATTCGGACGTTACTTTTATTTCATTCCCATTAAAAAGCCATTTTTCGTTATTCGCTAATCTGCCTCCTTTTCTAAACACCATGATTTCGGACTTGTTTAAATTCACCTCAACATTCCACATTTTGCAATATTCTTCGAGCCTGTAAATCATTTTCTGCAACACCTGAACATCGTCCGCAAGAATCACTATATCGTCTGCATATAGGAGTAAACGTATATTTAGGTTGTCCAATTGTATTCCACCTCCCAAATGATCATGCAAATCATTAAGATAGATAGCAAATAAAATTGGCGAAAGTAAACATCCCTGTTTTACATCTGACTCTGTGTTAAAACTTTCAGAGAGATCGTTACCAGTCCATACCACAGACTCTGTATTGCTGTATACATTTTCGATAAACTTAACCAGCTTCGATGATACACCTATTGTGTGCAGTTTATAAACTAATGCTTTACGAGACACTTTATCGAAAGCTGCCTTAAAGTCCACGAAGAATGCATACGTTTTCTTATCTTTTGCGAAGTTTTTGTGCACAATGGAAGACAAGTTGTAGATATTATCGGCAGTGGAGTAATTTTTACGAAATCCTGCTTGATATTCGTTTAAAACATTATTTCTTTCCGTCCACCTCGTTAGACTATCCGTTGAATATTGTCCTTCATAAATATTTTAATATTTGTGTGTCAAAACAATAGCTATGTATAGGTGGCGTATGAGCAATAAATAATACATAAAGGGTGTTTTTTTATAAAGGTATTAAACTTTGAAATGGAATAAAACAAAAATGATTTTTTTAAATTGAAATGAAATTTACTTTATTCGAAAGATAATCTTCTGGCATTATAATTTAAATATGACTGACTTCTGGCATATGACCGTCACGGCTGGCTCGGACGTAGTCTAATGTGGAGGTGCAATTTTCGATGAGTTTTTTAAACATTTGTGGCCGTATATTGGCAATAATATGGCGAATGTTGTCTTCCTAGTGGGCAATCGTTTCGGGCTTATCGGCGTAGACTAGCGACTTCACATATCCCCACAGATCTTGGAGGCCAATTCAGGGGTTCGAAACGTGAAACTAAGCGGTTACCAAACGTTTCTTTCAATAAATCAATTGTGGCACGAGCTGTGTGACATGTTGCGCCGTCTTGTTGAAACCACAGCTCCTGCACATCATGGTTGTTCAATTAATGAACGAAAAAGTCAGTAATCATGGCTCTATAGCGGTTACCATTGACTGTAACGTTCTGACCAGCATCGTTTTTAAATAAGTACGCACCAATGATTTCACCAACCCATAAAGCACACCAAACAGTATGTTTTTATGGATGTAACGGTGTGTCAACATACATTTATCATCACTCCAAATACGGCTGTTTTGTTTATTGACGTATTTTTTTAATCAAAAGTGAGCTTCATCGCTAAACAAAATTAGTGCACGATATGTATTTCGAACAGAACCATGATTTTTAAAATAAATTTGCACAATTTGGAAGCGTTGTTCAGGCGTCAGTCTATTCATATTGAAATGCCAAACCAAACTAAACATAAATCTCTTGACAGCTGACAAAAGTTAAAAAAGTGTTGCCAACGTTAAGTATAAAAAACACCCTTTATATTATTGAATTACGGTATATATGGAAAACAATATTCAACGAATATTTTTTGTCCAAAACTAATTCGAGTTACACTATAAAACTTTCTGGGTCGATAAATAAACATAAACTAAGGTTTTTTAAGAAATGAAAAAAATAAAACAAAAATGTTGGTTGATTTTTAGATAAAACCATATTTGGAGATATATTGAACTATATATGCTCATCAATGCTCAGCAATACGCATGATCTTATACAACACCATATGATCCCATTTTTACTTGGGAATTTACTTTTTTTTCAGACCAATTACATTTCAAATCCAACATATGAAAATTATATAAAAAATAAAAAAAAAAAAACTCTGGCCATCATCAAATGTTACAGTTATATTCAGCAAAATCCTCTTACCCTAATTATACTCGTACTACACAAGGAAACATACTCTATATAAAAGTTTATTCATGGATATCCTGTGGTCTATTGTTACATAACAGTGGAAAAAAAGTTTCTTTCGAACTGTGCAATAAAAATCATACTAAAAGGATACAAGTTTACTCTAGGAGATGAACTTTTTATTTTCTCTTGCACTTCCTATATAGCATTTATATTTCCTCGTCTTTTTTTTATTATATTTTAGATTACATCTACGATAGAAAAAAGTCGCCTCCAGAGATAATCTGGTGAATGTCATTTATGTTAATGTTTTTAAATAGTTTGTTAATATCATGAGAAACTCATACAAAGTTTTGAGTTCAGAACAATTTGCATTTTTTTTATAAATTTATGCGTGATTTTTTCTATTTTGTTTTTTGTTTAAAACTACATCGTCATTTACTTTGTCAACTACCTGTTAACGATTATAATAATGTAGGAAGTTTTTCTTTTGCCAGCAAGAAAAAAGTAGAACTAAAGACATTTTTTTTGTTTGGTCTGAAATAAAATAAGTTGTGTAAGTAGTTCAAGAGGAAATTAATGTTGGTTGATTGTAAATATTTTATTTTGAGTTTATTTATACATCTGATTGCTTTTTAAAGGTTTATAGTAAATTGAAATATCTTGTACTTTGTTAAAGTTCTTGTTTTATTTGTTTTTTTTTTCTTTTACGCTTGCGGAAAGCAAAATGTTTGCTGTATTAAGTTTTCTATGGAATTTAGAGAGAACAATGTCCGGAAAAGATTTTAAATATAAAAGTAAGTTTTAAAAATATTTAGCTAACCTAACTCGAAAACCGGGTTGAGCTCAGAGAACGAAGCCGATGTTGTGTTTCGGCTGGCGGCGTCTAAACAAGATAACAGTCGGCGGCGGCTAAAAGTCGACTAGAGCCGAACATTTTTCGGCGGCGGCGGCTGAACTAAAAAAAAAATCGGAGTTTTAAAAAAATATGCGAGTATATTAAAAAAATAACAGGAACTAGCTTTTGCTTATAGCATTTAAGAATTAAAGTTATATATTTGTTTTAATTTATACCTCTTAAAGTCAGAATGCTTCTGGCTAAAACTTATTTAATTCCGACTCTTCTTTATGGTTGTCAGCTGTTTTCAAGTTGCGATGCTTCCAGTTTTCGTAAATTAAACGTTGCATATAACAATATTGCACGATATATATATGGAATTCGACGTTTTGACAGAATCTCTCTCTACTCTAAACAAATCTTTGGAGTTTCTTTTGAAAATCTTTTAAAATGCAAAGCATTAATATACCTTCATAAGATAATTTACTCACGCCAACCAAAATACCTTTACGAACGACTCACTTTCTTCAGGTCCGAAAGAGGATACCGTATAATACAGATAAAGCATGAAACTACATTCTCTGATCAACACTTTTTTATTAATGTCATTAGAATTTGGAATCAGTTACCCCCTCATTTACAAATAATAAGCAACGCAATGCAATTTAAAAAACTGATATATGAATATTACAAATAATATATATAAAAATTTATAATTTTATCTTTTTTTATATGAACATATTGTTTTATAACATTATTATTTTTTGATTATAGTATTACATATTAATTATTTATTGTAGTTTTAAATTACATGTCTTTTTGTTAAGTATATTATTTATGCACATTGTGTAATTTTACCGATACTTGTATTCAGTGCTCCTATATAAGATTAAATCTTTGCACTGGATTATAATCAAAATAAAATAAATAAATAAAATAAATAAATAAAATAATTAGATAAAAATGGTGCTACTATTGCTCTGTTGTCATGAACGAACAACTGCCATAGTAGCAGGATTAAGACAACTTTTTAGAATTAACGCAGTTTCCAGCGACCCACTGAGTCAGAATCAGTAGGAATTTTTGGATTAGTTTGTGTAGTAGAGAAATAGTTTTTTATATTTGTTTGCGACATTTTAAATTTTTAATATTCACTTTTCTTGCAACGCCAAAAATATAACGGGACTTTTTTTACAGACGCTGTGGAATATTTTTGTGTTGCCAGTTATTGAAACACATATTGAAAATTTAATGTTACCAGGTGGTTAGCGGTGTTTTAAAGATAGAAGATTCTCATAAAATTAACCTTTCGTTTATAAAAAATTATAAACGCCGTTTTGTAGAAGCAATTAACCAACTTAGCTGATTGAGTCGGCTAACATTTTTAGCCGAATTTTTTTTTTTTTTTTTTTTTTTTTTATTGAATTCATTTATAATCAAAAGCCTTTTGGCCTAAACGATTACATAGTATATTATGAGTAGGTTTAATTTAGCCGCACAAGTCGGTGGCGGCTCAAGTGCCTGAAAAATAAACGGCGGCGGCTAAACCGCGGCTATGAGCCGATCGGCTTCGTTCTCTGGTTGAGCTATTTATTTAAACTTAGTTTAAAACTAAGATGTTGGAGCAAATTGGTACAGTCTAAAGTACATTCAAACTTAAAGATAGAATTGCTCAATATCTGTGATTGAAAATATAACTAGCTGTAATATCTATGGATTAAATCTCGAAAAATGTAAATAATAGATAATTTAATAAAGATAAATTTAAAAATAAAAAAATCAAACTTAAAGAATCACACGGAGGGAAATTTTTTTAATTAGCTGACGCCAGTAAAAATCTGCCATTTGGGTTTCCAATCGATATGACTAAATTTTTATATTGTTTTTGTTGAAACGCTGTTTTCAGCCTTTTTGTCTCGTTTTTATCAAAATGACACAATTTTGAAAAACAAAAATAATTTTGAAACTTTTTCCTTTCAGCTAAATTCTGTTAAATATTTATATTAAAGCAAAATATGTCTCAGTGTAGAAACGATAATGACATGTCATTACGTTTCTCACTACCAGTAATGACAGAAATAAAAAAGAAAGCTTACGAAAAAACAAACTGTAAAAATATTTTGTTTCCATCATAACTTTGCGAAAGTTAAAAAAAAATATTTATACACTGAATTAAGCACAAAAATCTCAAAATTTGAAGCGTCGAAATATTTAGAATTCGAAGTGAAATGTAGCGAATTTTCGCTTTTCAGCCTAAGTGAACAACCCAATTGCTTTTGAACACATTTTAACAAAAAATCAGTAAAAACACAATACAACGGTGAAACCGAAAGAACTAAATGTTGTTTAGGAAATCTTTTAGAGTAGTTTATTCAAATCTCAAAAACCTCAAAAGAATGGCTATAAAATTTTTGACTGTAAACCAGCCACGAGAATGAAAAATGTTTAAAAATTTAGAAATTTTCTATTATATAGATTTAAAACACCCAAACCTGAAATTTTAATGATCTATATAAGATTCACTATAAATAATTTATGTTGCAAAAAGAAACAGGGATTGAACATAAATATCAATCAGCAAGCGTTTAAAAGTATAACATTTTTGTATGAAAAAATCTTTAAAATTTAAGAAAATCAGTTCCTTTTTGTACGCAGTATTAAAGTACTCGAGAAAACAAAAAATTTGATACCCATACTGCCTATCCCAGTAAAATAGTAAAATCCAAATAACTCACCGCGGGAAATCTGTGATATATGATTTGGGGGCACGTCACGAAACTACCCTGCGGGAAACAAAAAATCGATTGATCCAAAGTAACAAATCTGTGATATATGTTTTGGGGGCACGTCACGAAACTGGTGTAAACAAAATTGGTGTAAACAAACGTGACTATAGTTATGGTGACAAAACATTCACTGGTTGCTACCAGATATATCAAGTAACTGGAGAAAAAGTAACATAACATCAAAGTGTACTGAAGCAACTAGGGCCGTTCAGTTGAAATTATTACTGGTCATTGAACTGGTTCAAAACCGTTAGCAGTGGATGAAAACATGACAATTAGTGCCAAAGGATACAGTCCCTTGACCGCTACACAGCAGACATAACACTGAATTAATTTTATCTGTACCGACTATGTGATAGTAGAAATGAAGACGGAACACTTCGCTGGTTTAAAAGAACTGAACACGGAACTGTGACCAGGGATGACAGATATGGCGATTTCTCGCCAAACGTCGCGATTTTAAACTTAGGTTTTTGTTGGGTAAAGACAAAATAAGCTAAGTATAAAATTGATTTTTGTTGTGCCTTTTTAAGGTTTTTTTGAACAGGGGGTAAAACACACTGTTTTGGAAAAGTGCAGTGATTCGTTACGGTCGGGCTATTTAGCATCTCGTGCATAATATGACATACACTGAATAAAAACTGACAGGTTACTTGCTAACTACTTTTCGCATGACCGGCGACATGTACCCCTTAGACCAGTGCAGTGGTGCGTCTCAAAACTATTTCAGTCAAACTACCCCTGTTACAGAACACATTGCGCTTAATATGTGACTAGTTTTCCTTCAAAAATTGTTCTCCAGTTCTAAGATACGTACACCTACACCAGTCACGTAATAATTTTTTTCCCACTGGTTCTGTTGCATATCACATAAATCTTAAAATGGTCATACTTTGACACTACCTACATCTAACTTGTCCCGTAGCATATTCATTTCAGTCTGTACGGTGATAGGTTGCATTGGTCAAGTTATTCGCCACGTTACACAGTGCTTCACAGGTAGCAAATTGTCACCTCCTATGACAAGCCCATGTTAAAAGTACCGGTCACTTTCATATAACAGAACCGAAACTAGGACAGGTTCATACACACAAAGTTCTAGTCACATGACCATACCAGTGACTGGTCTATTTACCGCAGGGTGGTTTCAGAACAGCTTATACTGTATTATAACAGGTTCTAATTTCGGTTCTGCAACTGGTTCTTTTTATATGGATGTTGTCCTATTTGAAATAGGTTATTTACCTAAAAAAAGAACAGGTTGCTTTAGAACCGGTTCTAGAAGCAGTTGTAGAACTGGTTCTGGGACAGTGACACCTTACATTTCTACTCGCTGGACCCGTTTTAGAACCGGTTCCAAGTAACCGGTGGTAAAATAAGTTGTTCTAGAACAGGTTCAGAGGTAATCTGTTACAAAAAAAAATTTGCTGGGATGTTGTGGGCGCAGGGTTGACACTTATTTAAAATATTTAAAATATGAGTTATAAAAGCTGTTCGGGAAAAGTCGCGTTAAAACCGAACGATTAACTCATTTTTAATTTGAACTCAAACCAACAACAACAACTTCCCATACAAATGTCGTATTCGAAAAAATAGTTTTTAAAATAACAAAAATCTTTGGACATGCACGGACATAATTTATATACCAGGGGTGCGTCTTCAAAATACATTTCATTTGATACCCAATTCGTCTATAGTTGTTTAATAATTTATGTAAAAAATATATTTAAAAAACTTCAAATTGGGTAATTTTTGACCCCACTTTTTAACCTCTAAACTTGAGATTGCGCACCCAAAAAATACGTGTTTTATATTTTTTTGTCGTTTACAATATATCCAAGTTTCATTCAAATCTTAGGATTCTCCTTGTAAGAATGTTGACAACACATTCTTTGTTTCAAAATAAGAAATACTTTATAAGAATATTATTATTGCTCGTCTTGATTCGTTATTGCAAAAAAATATAAAAAATATAAAGATTTTTGAAAAATACTATGAAATGGGTTCAGACACAGTTGTAAACCTAAAAACTCCCAGAGCTACAACGAACCTAAAATGTTGGACTCAAATTCATGAAATAGTATCAAAAGTAACGAAATATGATCAAATAAATAATAGTTCTTTAATTGTTATTGAAAAAAAAAAAAACGATAAAAACATAGTGTATAAAACCAATAACCGTCTTTTGTGACGATAACCTACCCATAAGATTTCATACACTTGATCTGTTTAGACGTTTAGCAAACAATATTCTACCCATAAATGGCTTGTATGAAATGCAGTTATTAAAATTCATATTTAAATCCGTAAAAGGTCAGGGAAATTCTTCAATTCAGTTTTTCCAAAATGCGCAGGTCACAAATCGAAGTACAAGAAAGGGTCAAAATTTGTCTGTAACAAGATGTTGTCTTGAACTGACAAAACAACGTATCCGTTTTGCTGGTTCTAATGAATTTAATGATTTGCCCATTTTTTTTAAAAAATATTGTAGTTTTTTCAACGTTTAAGAAAGAGCTTAAGTTATTTTTATTAAATAATCTGGAAACACTTCTTACGTAAATTAAAAGTTTTTTTTTTAATATTTTTTTGTTTTTTTAAATACTTTTGTTTTTATATGTAAATAATTTTCAATATGTAAATATGTAGTGTAAATACAATGTAAATATAACAAGTTGCCTACTTGCCTCTTAAATACCAATTTTGGTGCTGAGGCACCAAATAAAAATTATTATTATTAAAAAAAAAAAAAAAAAAGCGAAAATTCGCGAAGTCTCGCAACGAACTGCAAATATTTTCTATTTATTTAAATCTCTAAACTTTTATGTTTAATTTGATGTAAAAATTTTGTTTGTAGTTTTGCATTTCATAAAGTTAGCGTTGCATTTCAAAAAGTAAAAATGTTTTCATAAGCATTATTTAAGTACTTACCTAGTAAATTTTCCCATTATTTCAATACAAAAAAAATTGCGTTATCCATAAGTACTTATTTTTATTATTATATCAAATACAAAGTAATTTTTTGAAAATTTATTTTTGGACTCATTAAACAAAATATTTTTTTATTAACTTCAGTTTTTTTTAATTTACTTTTAGACTCATTATTTTTGTCCATACTGGTAAGCATAAAGGTAACAACATATTTTTCAATTTTTGTAAGGTGGTTAGTACTGATATGTCATTATTTTGAGCGACATCTACATATTTGTATGCGGTAGTGAGATTTGTAATGACAATTGTGTGTACTTATATAACCACTTATATGGTAATGCTTTGCTACACTGGGGTGGAAAAATTGTTATGTATTTTTAGACAAATTTAAATTCACGAGTAAAAGCGTCATATACAATCATATCTTATGTATTTGCCATAAGATTATATAAAAACATATTGTTTTATATAGCTTAATATGGATATATGTGATGGCGCATATTTATCTTGGATTTGGTTTTTCAAAAATGTTGTATATGATCGCATACATATTAATATCTTAATATATATCGATTCATATAACCGTATATGTGCCATATATTACTATATATGGCATATATTAATTAGCATGATTTCATATATAATTTTATATGACTTAATACAATGTTACGTATAATACGTATCATATTAAAATTTAGTTTTATATCGAATCTATAGTGCCCAGTAAAATAGTAAAACTCAAATAACATTTTACAGAACAACTTATACTGTTTTACAATAGGTTACAATTTCTGTTCTACAACCGATTCTTTTTGTATGAAGTTTGTCCTATTTACAATAGGTTCTTTACCTCCAAGCAAGAAAATATTACTTTAGAACTGGTTCTAAAACCAGTTATAGAATTGGTTCTGAGACAGCAAAGCCTTAAATTTTGACTCCTCGGTGGCAAAATAATCTGTTCTGGAATCGATTCTGTGGCAAAAGAATCTGTTCTGGAATAGATTCTGTGGTAACCAGTTCTAAAAAATTTTGCTGGGTGTTTAATGACAATTTTGAATTGAAAATTAAATTTCTCTTTGGACATGTTGAACATAACAAATTAAATTGTCGTTATTAATTGAAAATTTAGAATAATGTAATCGAGTTAATCATAATTTTAAAATGAAAAAAAAATTTCATTTGTAATTTTTCTATTTTAAATTTCGACAGAAAGCTTAATCTAATAATCTGAAATTTATAAAATTACAAACATAATTCCAATTTTGCATTAGGTAATTTCAGTTAAAATATTTGCACTATCATTTAAAAATTTAAAAGAAATCCTTAATTAGTTAACAATTTCTTTAATTACAAATTTACATTTTCAATATCAATTACAAATTTTCTGCATTCATTAACATACAAATCAAAAATATAAAAGATTAGGCTTTTTATATTTTTAAATAATTTATGAAAAAAGTCCCACCAAAAAAAGGAAGACAAAATATTCTTTCAAATAATTATTTGGCAATCTTACAGCCGTTTAAATATGCTGGGTCGAAACAGAAACACTGAAATTTTGAAAAATTAATTTTATATCTCATTTTGAATTGTCAGGTTTGAGATCGAATTTGGGATGAAATATCGCCATCTTTAACACAATGTAAAACTCACGCCATGTTTTTATAAATACTCTGCCCAAAACCAGTCCAAATTAAGGTTTTTTAAATTTGTCAAAAATACATTAAAAAATAAATACACCTTCTGTTAAAACCTTGTGCCAGCAAACAGAAAACATGGCGTTTTTAAAGAAAACCAAAGCTAAATTGAAAATTTTTTTCTCAAATCATAACAAATATGTCGAAAACTATCAGCAACCCTAGCAAAACCATACATTACCAAATCATGGGTAAAGTAATGCTTCGTCATAGGGCTTCACGCATTACATTACACCTTACTTCACTGATGAATTTTACAGGCGATGAGCCTAAAAGTAATGGGTGGACTCATTATCTTGTAGGGGGTAAAGTAACTGGTTACTTATATGGTTACATGGTGGGAAAAAGTAATGTGTTTTTAAATAGATATTCATAAAAAAAAAATGCATAACAAATTTTTTTACAGATATTTTTTCTTAATTAAATAAATAACTTCTTTTTTTTATTAAATAAATAACGTCGTCATGCTGTTAGTTAGGAGAGAACTCTACCAACTGAGCTACCGATACATATAATATTTTATTGCTTAAAATGTAAATGAGTTGTTGTACTTCCTGTTTTCGTTCGTGATATATACACTTTATCCTCATGATTACAAAATAACACAAAGTAATGTGTCTATAAATAGATTTTCAAAAATATATATTAATAATTACTTTACGTTTATAATTCATGCACTATGTAATTGGAGATCGGTAAGTCATTATTTTATATTTTGAAGTAATGTAAAATGTAATGAGGTATCATAACAAGGTAATCCATGAGTGTTCAATTATCGGTAACTCATTACTTCTTGTTGGAAAATAATGATACAGGTAAGGAGTACACATTACAAGGTAATGCATTACTTTGTCGCACCCATTACCAATGTTTTGCTGGGACAACATTTAAAAAGTCAATTTATCAATTTAAATTCGATAAAAAATATTCATTTTCCTTTTCCAATCTCTTTATATTCTCAACTCTTTGGTCTAGCGCTTCGTGATGCTGAGCACTCGTGATTACATGTAAGTACCTTTTACACCTAAAGATCCAGGCCGAAAAATATTTGATACTAGAACTAAAGTATACTTTTCTAAAGGAACGCTGAGCTGAATCCAAATCTTGTCTCAGAACGAGAAAAGTGCAGTTTTTGATCAAAATGCTCAGACTTTTCACCTTAATGGAAATAAGTTTTTTATAATAATTTTAACAGCACCTTAACGCTCTACTGAACTTTTAAGATATCTTATTTTTTCTTGAAATATTCGTCGGTTGAACTTGATAATAAATTAATATTTAATAAAATTTTTCACTGCGGGACTTTAAAATCGCAGTTACAACCTTAATGTGAATTTACAATATTTTCGTAAGGAAATAAGTTGTCTTAAAAATTCAAAAACTGAAAAAAAGCGAAAGAGTAGTGTGTTCATGTGTTCAGGTGCCGTTACAAGTATTATGAAAAATAAATTTCCAGGCAGGTAACACATCGGAACATTTTGATCAAAACCTTATTTCTTTATTATTCCTTATTATTAGAAAAGTATACTTAAGTTTTAGAGTCAAATATTTTTCGGCCTGAATCTTTAGGAGCAAAAAGTGCTTACATGGACTCACGAGAGCTCCCCACTGCAAATGCTATTTTTGATGAACTTTTAATTAGTTTTTTTTAGTGTAACTTCTTTTAAATTTATACGATTTTTAATTAATTTACATATGTATTTTAAATCTAGAATTCTAAAGCCACAAAATTATATGATGTACAAAAAATGTGTTTTTGACGAATTGTTAAAAAACTCCAGTCATTTTGACTGGCTTTGGATAGAGTAAGTATTAAAATTTCGTTTCCGGAAACTAAATGAAATCAAAAACATTGCTTATGGGGAATTGTTACGCTTGTTAATCCTACAATAGTCATGTTATAACCCTATGGGGAATGGGACCGGTTCTGCGTGTGCCACAGGATCGGTCCCTTCGTGCCAGAGACCGGTCCTCTGCTACACCCTACCCTATGTAAACAACTGGAAACTTTAACATTGGCTTGCCATAGGAGGGGATCATTTGTCCTGTTTTAAACCACATAGTGGCATGCCACAGGACTAACCAAAGATGGGCATACCACAAGACTGTCGCAAAAGGGTTATGTCTTATAAAATAAATGAAAACTAAACAGCTTCCAAAGGGTAAAATTCTGGCCAACTGGCTTTTTCGTGTTAATAAGCATTATGGTTAAGTGGTATGTCCTCCCTTTACCAGTCACATTATTGGTAATTTTAGGACAATTGACACTGTTTAACCTGCTTCAGTATTAAATTATGCCAGTCCTGTGATAAATCCTTCTTTAACCAGTCACTTTTAGGTCAATTGACTCCTCATTCCCCATAGGAAATTTCTGGAATAAGTTGGAACAAAAATGTGTTGTAATTTATCATAAATGCCAAACCAGTCAAAGTGGCTGGTTCAGTACAGAGTGAATTCCTTTAACAAGTTTGTTAGCGCAATTACAGTGTTGCTATGTTTGAAGCCCTTTATCTTTCCCCACCTTTCACCTCTCTTCTATCGCCTTACCAAAGAAAGCAACACATTAATTAATAGGAAGCATTTCATATAATAATATGAAAACTTTCATTACACAGAAAAAATTATGGGCCAAAAATACCTAATTAATCGATTGTTTGAATATCAATGGCAATTTAAACAATTTTTTTAATTGATTCAATTAAAAAATTTATTGAATTTTCTAATATATCCATACAGTGTTGACAACATGTAAACAACATTTTTAAAAATTTGGCATACTATTTTTTTTATTTTATTTAGATTAAATAATTAAACAAAGGTTTAATTATATAAATATATTATTTAATTTGTAAATAAAAAGAAAAAAGATCGCAAATGATTAACTTTTAATAAGTTGTATAGTTTACCGATTTTAAATACACGCAAAATCGTAGTTATTTCACTAGAGTTTGCAACACTCTTTTTGTTGAGATATTCGTGTACGCACGAAAACTTAATTTAGTTTCGTGTTTTATCGGTGGTAATAAAAGTGCACATGTGGATTTAAATAAACCTTATCGAGGACAATTAAACTAATATTTTTGTAAATAATTAAATTTTCAATAAGTATAAGTGTCATTAAACTATCATTTTAAAGTTGTGTGTAATTTTTTTAAGAAAAGAATTTAATTACAAGAAAAAGTTCAGGACAAGACAAGCAAAAGAAAAATTTTGTCTTTACTTTTATTTGCTTTCTTATAATACATTTTTATATTAAAAAGCTTTAATTTTATTATAAATAAAATGTCAATTTAATTTACAAACCTACATTTCTTTTTTTATTTAAAGGGGGGGGGGGGGGGGGGGGGGGCATATAACAAAAATAAAAAAATACGAGTTTTCAATTAAAACTACCATTGTTTTCTTCTCAAGTTTCAATTAAAGTTTTAATCAATTTAACGTAACTTTTTAATTGAGGTTGTAAAGAAAAACAATAACTCTTTTAATTGATATTATTATTATTTTAATTGAAAGAGTTTTAATAAACTGTCTGCAATTTTTTTTAGTTAATACTATCATTTCAGTCGTAGGTGCAAAATCAATTAAAATATTAATTGTTTCAATAAAATTTTTAATTGAAACCCGTTTTTAGTTTTTTCTGTGTAAGTTTTATGAAAAACTGCATTAATTTAATAAACAGGTTTAATGGACGAGTTCTAGTGACATTTCATAGATCTAATGCAAAAATGCATTGATATCATGCAGATAATTCTCTCAGCGTAGTGTTAACAAATTAGTTGTAAGAAAAAATTACAATTAGAAAACTAAAAGCCGAAATACGTTTTTAATCACCAAGTTTATTTGTTTATTTTGTTTTGTGAAAATAATTTTTTTTTTTTATTCTCTTACAAAAATACCACGAATTTTATGGACCTGTGCTTTAAGCAAACATTTTTCTTTGCATATTTTTATAAAATCTGGTTTATAATTTCTGTTTTTTTTTTCAAATTAATCTGGAAAAATATACAATTTTCTTCTTTATATTTCACATTTACGACAGCCAAAATGTTGTTTCTATTTTTTACACTTTTTATGTTTCCTTTCCTCGAGATATTTTTTCTCTCATCGTTAAAATATACTGGCTATAAGAAGCTAAATTTTCATAGCAAAAGTTTAGGAAATATACAAAATCATTCGTGCAAACTTTATTTAAACTTAAGTTACACAATTTGACCGTTGTATAAGTCGACCGTGTGGTACCCTAAACGTTTTAGAAATGCAGTTTTGGACCAATCACCCGATAGATATTTGTATGGGTCAAAAAAGGAAACTTCATAAACGTAATTATTTTAAAGAAAAATTTTAATTTAGATTAAATATTACAATTAAGCCGACAAGTTAATTTTTTTTATGAATTAATTTATAAATTTCTACATGTACAATCATAAACATATAATAACTCTGTACCACAATATGTTGTAGTGTAAAAACCATCTCAAGCTGGTTTTTGTAACCATCCTACAGAGAAATATCCTTTGTATACGAAGAAAAAAGGAAACGGAAGTTTTCACTGAACACAAATAAATCACTGCCACTTTATGGTAATAATTTTACAAAACAATGTTGCATGTTTTTCTTCAACACTTACCAATGCATGCATACAATCAGGCACGTAGCTAGGGGGGGGGGGGGCTTGGGGGCTAGAGCCCCCCCCGAAATGATTTGACAAATTTAAAAACTTAATACAATTCGTTAGAAAGTAACAATGTTATTGATAAATTTAATATGAAAATATTTATTTTTGACTTGGATCAAATAGGAAATAGTTTTTTATGGTTCGAATCTTAATATTTCGTAAGAAAACATCGCCTGCAAATGGGCGGCTATAATTGTTAGAGTTGATTTTCGACACAAAGCAATAAATTAAATCATTTCATAAGAGATTTCGAAGTCTTTGACTTAAAATATAATCAAAAAATTGTTTGAGACAATGCAAACTAAAAATTAAATATTTCTACACAGAAGAAACTAAAATTGAGTTTTAATTAAAATATTTGTTGATTCAGCAAAAGTTTAACTGAATTCCGTTGTGTTGATGCAATTGTAGTAACAACTAAAATTTAATTAATATTATTTCCAATTACATATAGTTTTATTCCCATCTATTAAAAATTTAATTGAATATTGTTTACTATAGGGAAAAATTACAAAATTTTAAGAAAATCACCAAAATTGTAAAAAAATCGATAAATTTAAAAAAAATCGAGACCATTTAAAAAAAATCGCAAAATTTGAAAAAAAATTGCCAAAAATTAAAAAACAATCCTCAAAATTGCAGAAATTTAAAAAACTACCAAGATAAACGCCAAAATTCGAAAAAAATCACCGAAATTAAAGAAACACGAATTTTTAACTTTAAACGATTTTTTTAATTTTGGCGACTTTTTAAAATTTTCGAATTTGTTTCAATGTTGTTATTATACGTTATAAAAACTGAAAATTTTTTTAAACCAAATTCATTTTCAATTAAACAGTTAATTGAAAGTAAGTTTGAAATCGAACAAAAGTTTAATTGAAATTTTTTGACAATGATTTTTTCTGTGTATTTTGACGTAATCTTTTAAAATGGAGATACCACTAAGACTCAAAATTAAGTTTACTTGTGCCGTAAAAGTCGTTACTTTACTTACAGTGCAATCTTTTTATTTAAATTTGATTTGCTACGCACGCATCTGGTAACATAGTTATCAGTATTTTTTTGCGATATATATTACGATATCTCAAATATTTTTTTTAATTTTTTGAAACAAATTTAAGCCTCAAACTTTGATCGATATGCATAAAGGTTAACGTGGTCCAATGTGACTCAAATTTTCTCAATTTTTTTTTAGACTAAATGTAAACAAATTTCTATCGGCGCTCCTTGAAATGCGACATTTTAAAATCAAGCAGCTAAACCAGTCTTTGTGTTATAACGATGTTGTTTTTTTTTTAGACATTTTAATGGGTTTTTATTTAAAAAATTGATTAAAGACAATTTGAAAAGCGTTTAAAATTGTCCAAAATATAAATCAAAGTGAATTGGAAATACATAATTTAGTTTAAATTTTAAATAAGACCTGGGCGATATCAGGTATATTTTTAAATTTTCCAATTGTATATTTTTTCTTTATTATTATTTCTTTTAGACTACAATCACGCTTGCTTTTAAAATTTACGATTTTTTTAATACAAGAAGTATAGCCCCCAATCTTAAAAAAAGTCGGATATATGAAAAAGGGTAAAAAAATAGTGAATAATTTGTTAAAATAACTCAAATAAGTGGCAGCCGGGGTCCACGACATAGTGTCAAAATGGTTTTCAAAATGCGTGTTTTCTTGAGCATTTTAACGCTGTTTTTAAATAAGTCTAAATTTCCTAAACTTTAAACATATTTTCATACAAAGATGTGTTAAATTTCACCACCAATTTTAAAAATAGATACGTTTTTCATATATTTTTGCTGCGTTATCACCTATCCGAATTTAATTAATTTCAAAGGGAACCCATCGGAAAAGCTTTCTTGTAAGTTTCAGGCAAATTATATAGGATATTTGCTTTAAATTTGTTTTTTGGACGGTTATAAATCTTTAATTTCCCGAGTTAAAACGTTTGCATAAAATAATACATTCTTTTATATACACTTATAAGGTTTTGTCTGCCAGTGCATTGAACCGGACATAATTATATAAATTCATATATAAAATTAATAGTTGCGTATAATTCAAATATAGTTGCGTATAATTGTATATTGCATTTAGAATACGCTAAAACTAATGCAATTAATAACTACGTTATATTTATATACCTAGACATTGCAAAATAATATATATTTTGATATTATATCATATTTAAAAAAACACAATTTTATTTTAGATAAAATTGTATATTACCCCATGCAGAGTCACACTAGAAAATTTGTCAATTATATTTTGGATGTAAATATGTATTACATCAATACAATAGAACAATTAATTGCATCATTTTGTGTATAATTTTATATACAAAATTTACCCCAATTTATATAGACATCGAAATTCGCAAAATAATGAACACAATATGAAAAATGCATTTTAAGGAAATGCACTTTATGCGGGTGGTTTTTGTTTCAAAATGACCTGAGAAAGCGATTTCTATTATTAATACATGATTGCCCATTACGTGTAGGTAAAAATTTAGCAAAAATTTAGCAAAAATTTAGCAAACAAAAAAAAAAAAAAAAAAAAAAGCTTTTACTCTAGTGTGCACAAAAAAAAATATATAATCAAAATAAAAAATCGAAAAGCCCCCCCCCGAAACAAATTCCTAGCTACGTGCCTGCATACAATAATATCTACATTTACAATACTTACAATATACATTCCAATTTTATATAGTATATATATATATTTTTTTTTTGCATTATTCCCCTCTTTTCTTTTTGATTTCCTTTAAACACAAGATGTTAAATAAAATCTAAACATTTTGTTGCGTCTATGTAACATTTAAAATAAATGTGGTAAAAAAAATATTATGCTAACTCGTGATGTTTAATTCACTAAACAATTTATAATCAATGAAAAGGAAAAAAATATTTGCTTTAAAAAAGTAGCACAGTTATTACCCAGCCTATTTTAGAACATCTTCTTTTACCACTGATTGTGTGGAACCGGTTATAGAACAGGTTCCTGGAAATCAAAAGGTAAATTTTCACTATCCCAGAACCAGTTCTAGTTTGGAGATAAAGAGCCAATTGCAAATAGGACAAACTCCATACAAAGAGAATCGGTTGTAGAACAGAAATTAGGAAATATTCTGATAGAGTATAAGTTGGTATGCAAAATGTTGTTTGGATTTTACTATTTTACTGGCTAATTTTAAAGACTATAAAGACCCTTTCCAGAAAATATAAAATTTGGAGTTAAAATTTTAAATTTGTGTTGGTGTAATCATGAATTGCCAAAAACAATACCTTCCATAAAAATAGTATACGGTTTTAAAGCACCTACATCGTATTTTTAAATAGAACAATTTTTTAATAAATCGTTATTCCATTTCAAAAAGTATAACTACCCAGTGTAGAAAAGCATTACCGTATAAGTGGTTATATAAGTTTATACTTGGTAATGGCAAGTACTTACAATTGTCATAACAAATTTTATTACTTTTATATGGGGATGTTGCGCAAAATAATGATATATCATTACTAAACACCATACAAAAAAAAATAAAAATATGTGGTTACCTATATACTTACCAGTATGGACAAAAATAATGAGTCTCAAAATAAATTTTAAAAAAATACTAAAGTTAATAAAAAAAATATTTTTTTTATTGAAATTTTTTTTTATAAACAAATTTGCACACAAGGGGTTTGTAACACAGGGCTCCAGGTTGTCAGTCAACCGCTCTACCATCGGAGCTATCTCGACATGTTATTCTTGAAAGATAAAAACATAAATGTATCTACCGTGGCTCAACTCGATAATAGGTGATGCTACGAGTCATAGTCTGATATGGCTGTGGGTTTGAAACTCACTACGACACAAAGTAAAAAGTTTTTAATATATAGCAATAAAACTAATTTGTCAATTGACACATAAATTAAGCACTGACGAGTCCTTGGAGGGGACGAAACTGCAGCAGTCCGGTATGTCCATTGTGTCCACTAAATTTTTCAATAAAAATGTTTTCTTTTTCTTCCTGTTGAAAATCTAACTGAAAAAATTCTTCAGTAATTAATTAAAATTTAATTAATTACGATTGTCATTATATGACGGTTGATTTTTTGTAAGCTGGAAAGTAATGACATTTTGGGGTAAAGTGTTTGTGTACCCCAAAATGTCATTACTTTCCAGCTTACAAAAAATCAACAATAAGTTTTTATACAGTGCTGGTCAAAACATTTACAACTGGTATTAAATTTTCGCTTTGAGGTCATCGAACTTCTGACTTAAATTTGTACTCATCCGACTATAAAATGTTTTTCCTTTGTTGTGACGACCAATTTTAGTGGGCGTGAGCAAAGTCAAGCCAGATTTTTCTATTTTTTTTTAGACACATAGGGTTTTTTGTGCATCTATAACTTCTGAGACCATATTCTCGGGCTCTAGCTGAATTTCAGTTTTAGCTTCTCCGGGAAATGCTTCGGGATATTTTGTAAAACAATTCTTTATTTTTCTTACAGTTGTTACATGGGGTTTCCGCCTTTATCAATTTTATTGATGTTGCCACTATTAACTATGCGACAAATCTTTGATTTGAGAATGGATGACGATATAGACAGTTACTTTTTAAAAGTCCATATTTTTTAAAAGTTAATTTTTAAAGTCCTTTTACATTTTTTTTTCTTAAAAACGGAATTATACTTGATTCCAGCCATTTCTCACAAAAAATATTATTACGAAGATCAATGTCGTAGTTAATTAAAACTATTGAAATGCAATAATTTAAATAAGCTATTTATTTTATTTATTTTTTTATATTATTAATTAATAATTATATAATTACAAATTATATACTATTACCCTAACCGAGCACTAGCTACTATGGCCTTCGGCGGCCAGCACGCTACAATTAAAATGCAAAGATTAGAAAGAATATAAAATAATTAAAAATAATGCTGTTACCGTTATATCCAAGCATTTGTTAGTGTTAATTGCTTCGTTAAGAATTGGAGAAATGACAGTTGCAAGCAAATGTTTTGAAAACTTTAAATTCGACAATCTATGTAAGTACATATTTTTTGTTGTTACAATTAAACGGAATCAGTTTTTTTCTTATTTGTTTAACAAAATCAATAAATAAAGTTGAGAAAATAATAATTAGTTAGTAACAAAAAGCCTTTTAAAGAAAGTTAATCAATTAAAAGCACAAATGCAATGTCAGTTCCAAATGTTGTGACCACCACTGTTTATGTACTTATTAGAAGTGAAAAAGTAATGAGTCTAAAATTTGATTTTCAAACAACTTTTATGTCATTACTCTATATTTAAAATAATGATAAAAATAAGTACTTATTACCCCATTATTTGTTTGTATTTAATTAATGGGAAAATTAACTACACTCAGGGAAAAAAGCTTCCAAAAATGGGATTTTTTATATTTTTTTGCGCCATGTCCATATTTAAAGCGGGTATTGCAAGAGCTTACCCAATAAATGAGGTGTATGTTGGAGTATCTACAACAGCTTCCGCCGCCTAAGTAGAGGCGTGCGCAATTTTTATCAGTGGGTTAAAGTTGATATTTGCCTTAAAAATGTGGCAACTTTAGAAGCGGAAAACACAGAAAAATTGTCTTTTTTTCACCCTCTTGACAGTGAAATAGTAAAAAGTTTTCCTTGAGTTTGTAGCTCTATAGATTCTAAGGTACTTTGTTTCAAATGAGCTAATTTGTTTTAAAATATGTTGAAAAAAATTAATTTTGGTCACCTTCTCTGAAAATGTATCTGCGTGCTTCGTAAAGATTCACTCTTGATACATTACATTTTTTTCATATAAAAAAAATGAGAAAAAAATAAATAATTTTTAAAAAGTTCATACAATTTTTGCGTTTAAAATCTTTTAAATGCCTTTTGACTCGGAAGTTCTATTTACACAGAAACTCAGTTCACGCAATACGCTCGCCAATTTTAAATATACTAGTGAATGTCAGACGCAAAAAAACATACAAAAAATTACGTCAATTCCTTATAAGTTTGTGATATTCGTATCCCGTTATTGATGTGCTGACATCAACTTGCTATACCTCAATCTACATAAAATCACACCATTTTTTAAATACTGTTCTCAAAACACAATCCTATAAAAAAACTGCGAAAGTTTAAAAATTCGGAAATTTTGGTTTCACTTGTAAACCACTATACAACTTTTCACCAAACGGCGATATGGAAATTCCTTTTTAGTAAATGTATCTTCCAAATCTAGTGGCTCCATTTTGTATTGGTTTGGATCTGAAAGTTTTAAAATATGAAAAATATTAAAAAATAAAATTAATGAACAAACTCTTGTAGGTTTTTAAATTTTTTCACTTTTAAATGGCCATCAATTCTTTTGGTGAAAATGTTTCAATTTGAAACTTAACTATGCGAGTATTAGGCCGGGTCGATTTGTGGGGAGGCAAAAAAATCGCCCAAAGCTCAGTGAAAATCGTATTCTAGGGATCAAAATAAGAAACTTTGCGGAATTAACCATACCTCTAAAACGAATTCTACTACCCCGAAACTGTTGACTTTTGTCCCGTAGGGTCAAGTTTTGAAAAATCCCACTTTGACCCATGTAGAGTGCCCCAATCGAGTCCAAATGTATGACCGACCCCCACTAACTTTGAAGGGCCGATCCACCCATGCTCGTGGCACACCCCCCTGGAACTCCCCTGGGGGGTTCCCCATACAAACATTTCAAAAAATCTCCATTTTTGGCACTTTATTTTATTATTTTTTATTTATTTTATTTATTTTTAATATTTTATTTATTTTTTCTCTTTAGAAATTTATTTAGTCAGAACATATGTAAATGAAAAAAATAATTTAACTTAGTAATAGAAAAGAAATAAAAAAAATTACTGTTTGAAGTCTTTTTTGCTTTCAAGTCTGGGCAATTTCGCACGGCTCTCTTATGTCGTCGCCATAACAGCCTCTACATTTTCCGGTATAACTCGTTTGGAAACGCTAGCTAGCAATTGAACGTGTCGTTCTGTTGCAGGTCGTAAAATAGGTTGTGTGGGTTTTTTAAGCCACCACAAGACACAGCTGCATGTCGTAAACTTACTTAAGCAAAATCGGTTACAGGTAGAATTGAGCATAAAATTATCATAAAGGATTTTCCAGAAGTAATAAAAGGCGCACTTGCTTAACAGAAAGCATAAAATTATCATAAAGGATTTTCCAGAAGTAATAAAATGCGCACTTGCTTAACAGTATTTGTGGTCAGATTAACGTTTAATTTACATGTAAGTATTTTATGGGCAGTTTTGACAACAAAATCGGTTACAGGTAGAATTGAGCATAAAATTATCATAAAGGATTTTCCAGAAGTAATAAAAGGCGCACTTGCTTAACAGATTTTGTGGTCAGATTAACTTTTAATTTACATGTAAGTATTTAATGGGCAGTTTTAACAACAAAATCGGTTACAGGTAGAATTAAAATTACCATTTCATTTTTATTACCTCGTAGACCATATATAACGCAACAGTTTTTGTGAATGCATTAAGTCGTTGTGAAGAACTCAAAGTGTGAAGTTCTAATTTCAGATAAAAAAATATTTAAAAAAAAAAATCATTCCAAATCAAAAAGTTTACAATGAATCCACCATCCTTTACACCGCAAGATGAAGCAATAACAACATCAACAACTATCGAAAACCCAATGAGTCATATACCCAGGCATGATGTTACTGTTTTTGGTGTGTCTACTGATTTGACTGATCTTAATTTACCAACCCATCTGGATATTTTGAGATATTATTTTTACTTGAGCGAACAAAAAAAATTGCTCTATAAATCATTCACTATTCAAGTACAAGATAAGTTGATTGGAATTTGGAAAAAACTTGGTATGGAAATAATGCTGAAAAAAAGTGTATATAATAAATTGAATAGATTGCTTGTCAAATATCAAGAGCAAATCAAGAATAGAAACAAACACCAAGAATTTACAGAGTATGTAAAATCTCTGGAAACAATTTTTTTCATTGGAACATGTAAATGCGATTTGAAGGCAGCTCCATGTGCATGCGGTTTGGTTCCCGAACGCCTCAAAGAGTTTATGCACGATCAACATAATCAGAGAAGACTAACAATGGATGGATTTGCGATGGAAATTGAAGAGCAAGGAGCAACGTCTATGTCATCAATGCCAACATACCAAGATCCCGATGATTCAACATACGCACCGCCACCGGTTCAAGAAGATTTGGATATAAGCACAAGTTCACAATACACACAGAGATACGATTGTTTTAACTTTGCCTTGGTATGTGACAGATTTGGTGTGCCTGATAGAGTAGCATCAGCAATGGGAACCGCTCTTTTCCAAGATTTTAAAATGAAAGATACCCATGGCAAACCTCTCATCATGGATAAATCGAAAGTTCGCCGAGAAAAAGAGAAATGCAGACAAGAAGTGCTTCGCAAACGGTTAGATGATACCAATTTGTTAGCATTTTCATTCGATGGCAGAAAAGATGATACTTTAACGAGAGATGCAATTGATGAGAAGTATCATACTAGGATGGTAAAAGAACCTCATCTTGTTATTTTGAGAGAACCGAATTCTGAATTGATTGGTTACGTAAGACTGGAACATGAAACCGCTGAATACAAAACAACCAAATTAAATGATTTTTTTAACGATAAAAATATATCACTGAATGAATTAATTGGCATATGCGTTGACGGTGAGCCAACAAACACTGGCCCACACGGTGGAATTATACGACGATTCGAATTGCTGTTAAAAAGACCATTGCATTGGTTCGTTTGCCTTCTACACTTCAACGAACTTCCGTTTCGGCATTTGTTTGAAGCTTTGGATAAAACAACCAGCACTGGACCAAGATCGGCAACCGGAAAATTGAGCCGTCAAATCGAAACTTGTGAAACTCTTCCGGTAAGTTATTGCTATCACTCATTTATTATAATTGTCAACCGTTTTTAATTGCTTTATTTTTATATATTTTCAGGTGGTGGACGGCTTTCAGAAAATTGAGTTGAAAAATATGCCCCCTGCTCCAGAAAAAATTGAATTTTCCACCGATTCCAAGTACTTATACGACATGGCCCATGCAATTTCTAGCGGCGTGGTTTCAGTGGATCTGGCTAACATCAAACCAGGGAAAATTGTACATTCTCGGTGGCTCACCAAGTCCGCTAGACTATTACGATTATATGTGACAACGGAAAATCCAGATGCAAATTTAAGAATACTGGTTGAATTTATAATTACATGTTATGTGCCAATGTACTTCAATATTAAGTATTACAGCTCTGTCGTGTACGGTAGTAGATTATTTTTCAAATTCATTAGTTGGTCAAGATTTCTAGAACCTCGTTTACGCAAAATTGTCAATAAAGTAATTACAGATAATTCATATTATGCGCATTCGGAAAATATCTTGTTATCAATGTTGTTTGATGATAGCAAAGAAAAGCGCGACTGTGCTATCAAGATAATTCTACGCTATCGAACCGATGTTGACGACCCAACGGGACTTAGAGCTTATAAAAAACCAGATATAAACTTTTATTGCACAAGTTACACGGAAATGATCAATATGAATGACATAAATGACGTATTTGAACCACCATTCACTCGAAGCATTCCATACGATACTTTGAAAGAATATTTAAATCAAGATGATCCACCGTTTAATGATCCAAAAATTCCATCACACATACAAGGAACAGAACGACACGTTCAATTGCTAGCTAGCGTTTCCAAACGAGTTATACCGGAAAATGTAGAGGCTGTTATGGCGACGACGTTAGAGAGCCGTGCGAAATTGCCCAGACTTGAAAGCAAAAAAGACTTCAAACAGTAATTTTTATCTTTTCTTTTCTATTACTAAGTTAAATTAATTTTTTCATTTACATATGTTCTGACTAAATAAATTTCTAAAGAGAAAAAATAAATAAAATATTAAAAATAAATAAAATAAATAAAAAATAATAAAATAAAGTGCCAAAAATGGAGATTTTTTGAAATGTTTGTATGGGGAACCCCCCAGGGGAGTTCCAGGGGGGTGTGCCACGAGCATGGGTGGATCGGCCCTTCAAAGTTAGTGGGGGTCGGTCATACATTTGGACTCGATTGGGGCACTCTACATGGGTCAAAGTGGGATTTTTCAAAACTTGACCCTACGGGACAAAAGTCAACAGTTTCGGGGTAGTAGAATTCGTTTTAGAGGTATGGTTAATTCCGCAAAGTTTCTTATTTTGATCCCTAGAATACGATTTTCACTGAGCTTTGGGCGATTATTAAATCGACCCGCCCTAGCGAGTATGCTTTAAAGTATACCCGATTAAAATAAAAATAATATGTTGTTTGATATCATCATACGTTATTTAATATGAGTCTTAATACAGTTTTATCCTAGAAATAGGCCCATATAAGTTTGCATTAGTTTAGTTCTAATTTGAAGATATCAGATTCAATTACATCCAAATAATGTCGCGATACAATTTAATCCGATTTTATATACACGGAAAAAACTAAAAAAGGGTTTCAAATAAAAATTTTATTGAAACAATTAATATTTTAATTGATTTTGCACCTACGACTGAAATGATAGTATTAACTAAAAAAAATTGCAGACAGTTTATTTCAATTAAAATAATAATAATATCAATTAAAAGAGTTATTGTTTTTCTTTACAACCTCAATTAAAAAGTTTAACGTAACTTGATTAAAACTTTAATTGAAACTTGAGAAGAAAACAATGGTAGTTTTAATTGAAAACTCGTATTTTTTTATTTTTGTTATATGCCCCCCCCCCCCCCCCCCCCCCCCCCCCCCCTTTAAATAAAAAAAGAAATGTAGGTTTGTAAATTAAATTGACATTTTATTTATAATAAAATTAAAGCTTTTTAATATAAAAATGTATTATAAGAAAGCAAATAAAAGTAAAGACAAAATTTTTGTTTTGCTTGTCTTGTCTTGAACTTTTTCTTGTAATTAAATTCTTTTCTTAAAAAAATTACACACAACTTTAAAATGATAGTTTAATGACACTTATACTTATTGAAAATTTAATTATTTGCAAAAATATTAGTTTAATTGTCCTTTTTCGATAAGGTTTATTTAAATCCACATGTGCACTTTTATTACCACCGATAAAACACGAAACTAAATTAAGTTTTCGTGCGTACACGAATATCTCAACAAAAAGAGTGTTGCAAACTCTAGTGAAATAACTACGATTTTGCGTGTATTTGAAATCGGTAAACTATTCAACTTATTAAAAGTTAATCATTTGCGATCTTTTTTCTTTTTATTTACAAATTAATAAATAATATATTTATATAATTAAACCTTTGTTTAATTATTTAATCTAAATAAAATAAAAAAAAATAGTTTGCCAAATTTTTAAAAATGTTGTTTACATGTTGTCAACACTGTATGGATATATTAGAAAATTCAATAAATTTTTTAATTGAATCAATTAAAAAAATTGTTTAAATTGCCATTGATATTCAAACAATTGATTAATTAGATATTTTTGGCCCATAATTTTTTCTGTGTACTGGCATAAATTTATACAATTATAACTGATACAAATATATATATCCGGTTTTTGAAATTAAAACTTCATTGAAATCCGAAATATTTGTAGAAATAATTACCGTCAAATACGAGGTTTGCTTCAACGTTATTAATCCTTTAAGATCTTAGTCACTTGAAAAAGTTTACGACTTTACAATTTGTAACAAATTCCTTATCATATGGAAATTTTATTTTATTCATAAAATTCTCTTAAAATTACCTAAAAAATATGTTTACTGAGAAATAAACTTTGAAAAACCTAATGAAGATTTCATGGAATTTAGTAACTTACAACATTGAATAACAAACACGGAAAAAACGTTAAAACTTTTGTTAGCTTTTTACATTGAAAAAAATTTAACAATAAATTAAAAACTCCTAATGTTACAAATGAAACAAGTCTTTTTTTTAGGGTTAATACATCTTTTGTTTATAAGGTGTTGAAATTTAAGAACAGAAAGGAAATGTGCGTATTCAAAAATTGGGGTAAATTTTCTTCGACTTAAGTAGTTTTGCCAAAAGCCCCATACAGGCACGTAGCTAGGGGGGGGGGGGCTTGGGGGCTAGAGCCCCCCGAAATGATTTGACAAATTTAAAAACTTAATACAATTCGTTAGAAAGTAACAATGTTATTGATAAATTTAATATGAAAATATTTATTTTTGATTTGGATCAAATAGGAAATAGTTTTATATGGTTCGAATCTTAAAAATTTCGTTAGGAAAGATCGCCTGCAAGTGGGCGGCTATCATTGTAAGAGTTGATTTTCGACAAAAAGCAATAAATTAAATCATTTCATAAGAGATTTCGAAGTCTTTGTCTTAAAATATAATCAAAAAGTTGTTTGAGACAATGCAAACTAAAAAATTAAATATATCTACACAGAAAAAACTAAAATTGAGTTTTAATTAAAATATTTGTTGATTCAGCAAAAGTTTAACTGAATTCGGTCGCGTTGATGCAATTGTAAAGGGTCCGCCAAATAACTTTTTTTTCTTTTGAAAATGCTATAAAAAAAACTACTGAATATTTTCTCAAATTTCTTTTTTTATTTGAAAGTACAATCCTTCCGGTTAATAATGGAAAATAATTTCATTCAAATGGCTACCTCGGCTGGCCATGCAGTAGCCTACACGATCGGTCCAATTTTTAAACACATTATCGATTGTGTGCAGCTGTATTTCCTCCTCTTCAATTTTTGTGAACAAAAATTCGTTCAACATGGCCCGATAACTATCGCCATTGACTGTAACGGACACCCCTTGCACATTTTCGAAGAAAATGGCCCAATTATGCCTCTGGACCAAAATCCGCACCAAACAGTGACTAGTTTTGGGTGTATCGTCACACATTCTGCAACATTACCATGATTTTCAAAGTAATGTCGCAATATTTCCCAGCATTGTTCAAGCGTATACACAACCATATTCGTTCCGCGGAAGAATACAACTAATTATCTGTCAAATCAGACGAGCTAAGTGTTACCATTCACGAAATAAGCACTAGTTGAAAAAAAAAAAACGTTAGATTGCGGACCCTTTAGTAACAACTAAAATAATTTGTGTCTATTTAATTAATATTATTTTCAATTATAGTTTCATTCACATCTATTAAGAATTTAATTGAATATTGTTTACTATTGGAAAAAATTACAAAACTTTAAAAAAATCACCAAAATTGTAAAAAAATTGCCAAAATTTAAAAAAATCGAGACCATTTGAAAAATTTGCAAAAATTGAAAAAAAATTGCCAAAATTTAAAAAAACAATTCTCAAAATTGCAGAAATTTAAAAAACTCCCAAAATAAACTCCAAAATTCGAAAAAATTAAAAAAAAATCACCAAAATTAAAGAAACGCGAATTTTCTACTTTAAACGAATTTTCTCATATATAGTTGCGTATAATTGTATATTGCATTTAGAATACGCTAAAACTAATCCAATTAATAATTACTTAATATAAATATAATTATATACCTAGACATTGCAACATAATATATATTTTGATATTTATTATATCATATTTAAAAAAACACGATTTTATTTTAAATAAAATATCTAAATGCTATGGAATTTGTTACAAATTATAAAGTTGTAAACCTTTTGCAAGCGGCTAAAGTCTAAAAGGATTAATAGATATTTCGAATTTTCATGACGTTTTAAAATCAAAAACTGGAAATTTATAAATTGTATCGCTTCATTATTCGGATGTTATTTAATTATTATACCCATTTCTCGGATAAAAATGTATTAAGACTCATATTAAATTTCGTATGATTATATAAAGCATCATAATAATTTTAATCGATTTATTAGAAGTTGAAACTTTTTTACTTTTTTTACATTTATCAAGTTTTAGCTACCATAGACGTATATTAGCACATAAAAATATAAAGTAATTTTATTTTTCGCGGTTTTCAAAAAGTTTTCCGCATAATCCTTTTTTTTATTTAATTAAACTAAAAATTAATATTTAGCTAAAAATTTAACGTAATTATTATATAGACAATAACGATGCATATCCAACTTGAACTACACAAACGTTTTCAAATTTGACGTGTTTCGCGGATTGTGATCAAACAGATTAAAACTTTGTTTCGCGATATAGACAGCAAAATTCGCAAAATAATGAACACAATAAGTAAAAAATGAAAAAAATGCATTTTAAGGAAATGCACTTTATGCGGGAGGTTTTTGTTTCAAAATGACCTGAGCAAGCGATTACTATTATTAATACATGATTGCCCATCACGTGTAGGTAAAAATTTAGCAAAAATTTAGCAAAAAAAAAAAAAAAAGGCTGTTACTCTAGTGTGCAAAAAAAAAAAATATATAATCAATATAAAAAATCGAAAAGCCCCCCCGAAACAAATTCCTAGCTACGTGCCTGGCCCCATATAAAATAATACTCAATATGAAATACGCAGTTGCCCTAGTGTATTGTTGTTATACATAATTATATCTAAAATATAATTGACAAATTTTCTAGTGTGACTCTGCATGAGCTAATATACAATTTTATCCCAAATAAAATGGTTTTTTCTTAATATGATATAATATTTATATTGAAAGTGAAAATTATTCAAGTTCGAGGCCATACTATATATATTTTTTTATTAAGATACTGTCCTAACAAATAATCTATAGAGTTTTTGTTTTCAAATTTATTAATTGACCTCTTTCAGGAATATGTTGATAGATCTATTTCGGTAATTTTCTACGTTCCCATCATCAGAGCACGTTTTGAAAGAAGTGACAATCCCATGCAAAACATCAAACATTCATATAACCGAGTTTTCCCACTAAATGAGAACTAAGATATGAGCTCGAAGTTAAAGATTATCACAATGATGATGGCCTCGAACTTGAATAATTTTCATTGCACAATTAACATAAAAAAACATCATTTTTATTTTTTAATAAAAATGATATCAATCTTATAATATTTATATATATATTATTTTGTATTCTGCAATCTCTAGGTATATATAACATCATATTTAATTGGATTAATGTTATCGTATTCTAAATGCAATATACAATTATATATTGGTGGAGAAATACATTTTGTTCATCTCAAAATGTTCTTACATATTCATCTATCTCTCTTAGCTTTCAAGATCCAGGCAATTTTTAAAAATCTAAATAGTTTTAAAACATTAGTTATAAATGGGGCAAATAATTTCATGCAAATGCATGTTTGTAGTCGGTTGACAAAATGGCATCGATTTGTTGTTGCATAACTATTTTTGTATATTTTGTAATAAGCGCATATTTTTGCATATTTCGCTATAAATGTATATTTTTTGGGATTATTTGTTGCTATTTACATATTTTCAATTTAATTGCATATTTTGTAAAAATTAAAATTGAATTTTAATTAAAAATAAAAATAAACAAAAGAAAATATTTGTAACCCTGAACATTAGGGTGGGTCAATTTGTTCGGGACCGAAAAACATGACAAAGCGTATAGCAAGGTCGTAATCTACGGAAAATTCTAAGAACTTTCCCCAAAGAAACCATGGTTCTAAAATCAAAATCGAGCTTCCGTTTTTTTAAGAGAAAATTTGGTGCTCAGGAAATCCGAAAATAATGGTATTTTTTTGGAAATATTCATTGCAATTCATTGCAATTGGTGAATAGTTGACCTGTAACGCTATAAGAGGGCTTATTTTAAAGGAAATTTTCTCAGCTTTCTATATCTGTCCTCATGTATAGAAAATTATTTACCCAAATAATGGTTTTGGAGGTTTATGTTAAAATAACAATAGTCAAACTGTTAAAAACCTAAAACTGTTACGATTTTTCTACCTAAAACTTAAAAAAAAAATTATTTAACTAAATTGGTATTCAAAATTGAATTAAAAAAAGTAATTGAACTTAAAATTGGTTAAAAGAAAATTTACTTAACAAAACCTAAGTCAAAACTGAAAATTTAAAAAAAAATATCGATTTTTTATTAAAACTCACTTTTTTATTTAAAAAGTTCTTCAACTTAAAAAAAAAAATAAATCAAAAAATAACAATGAAAAATGTATTCAAAAAAAAAATATCGGCCAAACCGGGAATCGAACCCTGGGATCCTATGTCACAAACACGACATAACCACTACACAACAGCACTTGATAACTAATGCGTGCCGGCTGCCTAGGTTCGAATCTTGGCAATGCCCATCAAATTGATTTATTTTTTTGTTTGCTTTCTTTTATTTTTTTTTTTTAATTTAATTAAAAACAAATATACGAAAAATATTATTTTCCTCGTTTTTATGTTAAAATGTAATTAAAAAAAAAAAAGTATTGTAAATAAAACAAAAAAGAATAAAATATTTTTTTTTCTTATTTTGTTATTGAAATCCTCTTTTTTATTTAAACAATTAATTAACTTTTTATTTAAAAATTATTAAACTAAATAAAATATTAAAAAAAAATATTGGCCAAACTGGGGTAACTAATTTTAGCTTCGATCTATAGCTGCAATTTACATACAAGATCTTTTTTGCTATCCATTCGTGGTATTCTTTTGCGGCTTTCAATAGTAACTGCCAAAATATCATCGCGATTACTTTCTATTGCACGCCGGGAAACATTGGTAAGCAACTGTACAAATCGCTCAGTTCCCTGAAAATGTGACGGTATTCCTAGATCAGAAAGCGGTGGATCATCGAATTCAATGTACAAAGCATTTTTGAATACAATAGACAACTTATTTTATATCGGAAAATGCCAGTGCGATTTAAAAATACACCATTGTTCATGTGGATTGATTCCAGAGCAATTAAAGGAGTTTATGCTTGATCGACACACTAATAGGAAACATACCATTCCTGAACCTGTTGTAGAAATGTCTGAGTTGCTTACAACAAATCCATCAGCTAGTAATAAAACGACATACAGGCCCGACTCGTCAGAAACGGATGTTGACTATGGAATCGAATTTCAAGCAAATGAAATTCCTTTAAAACGAGGTCCATACTCGGAAAGGCACACTACTCTGAATTTTTCAATGGCTGGCGATAGGTTCGGCATTGCTGACAGAGTAGCTTCGGTCTTAGCAACAGTTCTTTTCAGAGATATTGAGTTTAAGGACAAAGTGGGGGAATTCATTGTTATGGATAAAGCCACAGTCGCTTGTGAAAAAAGAAGTGCAGAGCATTTGTTCGTCCACAACAGTTCAATGACTCTGATATCATAGCGTTTTCCTTCGATGGCAGAAAGAATAATTCCTTATCAAGGGTTAATATTGGAGGCAAGTATCATACAAACCTTGTCAAAGAGCCACATATAGTCATTGTTCAGCAGCCAGAAACAAAATTTTTAGGTCACATAAAAGTTAATGCTGAAAACGCTGAGACCAAGCAGAAGCAAATTAACGACTTCTTTGTGGAAAGGAACTCATCCCTTTCTAATTTGATCGGGATTTGCTGCGATGGTGAAGTCACTAATACTGGAAGTCAAAATGGAATACCTCGAAGGTTCGAGACGATGTTAAATAGACCATTACATTGGTTTGTCTGTTTGCTACATTTTAATGAGTTACCATTTCGACATTTGTTCTCCGCGCTAGAGCAATCAACCACAAGCGGGCCTAGAACTTCCAGTGGTATTTTGACTAAGCTGATAGAAACTTGCGAGCAGCAAAAGGTAGGCAAATATATATTTTAGTTAGACTTTTATAAAATCGTTGTATAAATTTCAATTTATTTTGAAAAGTATAATAATGATGTCGTCAATCAGTTTTATAGGCTCATTTTAAAGACCCGATTGTAAACAACTTCAATTCTTAATCTAATTCACAAGCACTTTGATTCATATACACATTTTGTAGCACATACCTAAATTTCATTTAAAGTGCATCAGTAGAGAGTTCCCACTATTTAAAATTTCTTTAAGTTCGGAATTGGTTTCTACCAATTTAAAAAGTTTTATTTTTGATGAATTTAAGACTATACGTTTTTTTCAACAGGAAATCACAGATAATAATATGAAATACTTAAAACGTTTGATTAATATGAATTGTTGAACTGTAATTTACATTTTCATTTAAAATTTATAAGGTACAAGATCATAATTAAATCTTACTCTTAAATTTAAAATAAAAATGTTTTTTAATTGTAAGAAATAATAAAATAAATTTCTTGAGTATATTTTTCTGTAAGGTCCTGTTTAAAAAACTTATAACATTAATATTGTTTAATGTGCATTAACCGGGTCTGTAATAAATTATTTTATTTATTAAATATATATTTTTTTTTTGTTATTAGCAAAAGTTTTGCTAAATTTAGCAAATGCTAAAATCAGCAACAAAAAGTCAATAGTTTGTAAAATAAAGATAGCAAACGTGGTACTAAAATACAAATTTGTACTAAAAATTAGTACAAAAATAGTAAAGTGCGATTAAAAATTGTATCTACAAACTCCTTTTTTCTAAGTGTACGATTTTTTTTATTAAAACGTGCAATAATATCGCGACTTAGTCAAACTTTCGTCCTAAGTATAGGAAAACCACAAAAATATAAGTTATTTGGAGTAAAACATCACTTTCTTTAATTAAAAAAATCGTATATACAAAACTTCAACGATCGCGAAAATTGTCAAATCGCTTTTTTCCATGCCCTACAGGATTTTGGAACGTAATGGAGGTATGAACTAATTTGGTCATTTTTAGAAACTATCCCATGGGTTTAGCAGATTCTAACTATCATATTCGAATTCAGCACGCTCCAGTTAATAAATATCAACTGAGATTTCATATCCTTCTCCGTCGGCAAAAAAAAAAAAAACACTTTTTCGACATCATTCTTTTTGACTGGGTATATATTTCTGTAGGTTACACTAAAACAAAGCATTTTTAGTTTTGGTTCTAGGAAACATACAAAAGGTATTTTAATTAGTTATTTAGAAAATGTGTAATTAAGTTCTTTTTAGACTTAAAAACGCAACCTAGCAACATGATACGTTGCAATAAATGGTAAATAGAACATTTTTTTTGGGATGAGCGTGAGAATATTTTTGTTGGTTATCTTCAAAAAGGAAAAAAAAATCAACGGCGAGTATTATGCTAACTATTGACGCGTTTAAGTGATAAAATTAAGCAAAAAAGGCCGCATTTGGAGGAAAAGAAAGTGTTGTTTCATCAAGACAATGCACCAGTTCACACATCCACTATTGCGATGGCCAAAATCAATGAATTAAAGTTCGAATTACTTCATCATGCACCTTATTAGCCAGATTTAGCTCCCTCGGATTATCTTATATTTCCAAACTTGAAAAAATTAATCGGTGGTAAATATTTGAAGAGTTGAAGTCTGCGGTTCATGAATATTTTAAGGTGCTAGACAGTTCTTACTATAAACAGTGCATCGAAGCTATTGTATATCGCTGGGAAAAGTGTATCAAGCTAAAAGGAGATTTTGTTGAGAATTAAAGAAAATGTTTTCAAAAATTTGTGTGTCAGCTAATTTTGGCGCAGCCCTCTTACACATTATTTTATAATGAATTTACAAGCCGTCTGTATTTATATTTTCATTTACTTTATCACTTTTGTAATTGTTAAATATATGAATATGTAGCCTGTTGTATTTAAATGAAAAACAATCGATACTCTCGATACTGTATCATATGTATTAAGGATTAATCAAGTAAAGTGATTTTTTCTCATATGGCTTTGAACATTGCTACGCCAACGATAATGAAAAACACTTTAAAATGTTTTTAATTTATTTTATTGCATTTTTTGCAATCACTATAAAAACACAATATAATATTTATGTTGCAGTTTTTTTTTTTTAATAAACCAATTATTTCAAAAATATTAATTCACCTTTTTACTATCACGACTGACACAAAATTTGAATAGAGTTTAAAATCAACTCACATTGGAACTCTTCAAAATGAGAAAACAGATTTTGCTTAAATTTGAGTATGAGAAGATCTTACTGCAGTGTTGCCACAAGAGAAATTCAAATTACACATGATGAGAGTAAAAATTATACAAAAAATCCCAAATTACACATGGAACTAAAAATAATTTATAATTTTATAATCTTATAATCTTAGAGTCTGATGTTTACCTTTTTGGAAAATTTCTGAAAATCTGCGTGATATCTATAAAAATCCGTAATTGGAATCGAAAGATATTAAAATTAGACTTTTTTAAAGGAATTTGTACAGGGAACTTCTGCTTTAAAAATATGTAGTTGTTTGGGTTGTAATACAGTTTCTTTATTTTTAATGTAAATGTCAGTCATTTGTAGAACAAATTAAAAAATTTACTAACCTTGTAGCTCATTTAAAAAAACAACTCGCATTAAATGACTGTTTTATAATTTTACATCCATTTTTACAGTTGTTTTTGTTATTTAAAAAAATAAATGTGTGTTTATTTTTTACTACCATGTGGTTCATTTTTACTACAATTGTTAGTCATTTTTATAACATTAAAAAACAAATGACAATGTTATTTGAATTTAATGTAAGTCGTCCTTTCTTTAAGTGAAATTTCATTTGTTTTCAACTACAATTGCAGTGGTCTTTACCTACATAGTATTCTAAGTGTAGGGATCCTTAGAGTTTTTCTTTAGGAACAAGTTTTTGTAACCTGTAGCCATTCATTTACGAAAACGATTTCACGCACATGGGCTTTCAATTGAAAAACATCTTCGAAATTTGACAGGATTAACTCCTCCCCAAACAAATAAAATTTTATATCTTTTATTTGGCAATCACTTGGGTTTACCTATTGGAAAATCTCTTGAAACATACACAAAAAAAATTACAAAATTCAAATTGTAGTTTTAAATAGATCCGTTTAAATATTAAACAACAATATGTTTCAATCGAACACATGCAGTGGAGAGCACTCGTGAGAACGTGTAAGTACATTTTAAACCTAAAGATTCAGGCAGAAAAATATTTGGCACTAGAACTAAGGTATACTTTGCTGAATCCAAATCTGGTCTCAGAATCACTCTACGACATCAGGCGTTCGAGCTATATTAACGGGAAAAGTGTAGTTTTTGATCAAAATGCTTAATTTGTCAATTTGACAAATAATTTTATCATTTTGCATTAAAAAAAAAAATACAAACTTTCGTTTTAAGAGAAATAGTTAGTTTGTGACCGATCAGTTTGGTAAAAAAAAAATGTAAAACAAATATAAATTTAGTACAGTGTTATTTTAACGTCGTAAAGACAGTCGCAATTAATTCTTCATTAATATGCATTTGACAAAATTAATGTAGAAATGTTGAGGTTAAGAAGAAGAACAAAAAAATTCTTCGATTCAACAACGGGACTAAACCTATTTAGGAAATATTTCATATCTTAAACTAAATTGTTAATTATATCATGAATTACATTATTCATTTGGCACCATATGTATGAGGCAATGCCACTTGATTATATATTTTTGAAACACAAAATTTGTTCTTGATCATTTTTAACCATTTTGTTGTTTCAATAAAATGTTATTGATTTAAATAAATACTTTTAAACATAACTTCAAGTTACAAAAAGCATACCTTCTATCGGCTAAAATTTTAAAAAATCAGATATATTTATATCTAATTAGATATAATTTAATACCCCGGATATGGACAAATCTCGGATAAAATTGAATCAATTTATATCTAATTTGATATAATTAGATGCATGTAGATGACCCATTTTTCGGATTGATTTGTATGTGCTTAAATATGGGAACTTGTCAAATGAGACTCCATATTAAAATTTTTACCCGCGTACCTTACTCTTCTTCTTAAGTATATAAATCAATTTTTAAAAAAGTAATATTTAGAGTTGTTTTAAGTATAATAAATGTTTGAAAATATCCCTGAATTAATAGTGAGCGTTAAATTTAAATTTAAATTTGTTTAGCTTTTTCCTAAGGAAAATAAGCTTCCGCTATCAAAATCTGAACAAATATTTATTTCAGAAATCCCGGGAATTCCCAGGAAAGCTCGAAAAAATTTCCCAATTACCGGGAGTTGAAAAAAGTCGCGAAATTGAAAACCTTACTCATACGTTATGGAATCATCTGTGCAAATTATTAAAAATTTAAATATACGAACTGCTTCAAATGCATAAATTAAAAAGCAATGCATTTAAAGATAATTTCATCCTTAACATCATTAACAAACATTTTAAAATAATTAAAACTATGCCATAGATAGCCATTAATGCATTTCTGCCATCAATAGCTTTAATTTACCTTTTTATATACATTGATTCAAATGGAAAATCGGACAAAGTATATTTGTATTTTTCAATAAAAGAAATTGGATATTTTGTGAAATTTTTTTAGTTGGTACATGTTCTCTAGACCATGTTATTCATAAGTACGTCAAAAACATTCGAAGATTTTGCTTCATATAATATAAAATCTCGAAAGAAATGAAAAACAGTAACATTTTAAAGCCAAACGGAAAATCGGACATATAACACACTTTGACAAGCTTCCTTGGTTTGAATGCCTATATGCGATTTATATCGTCTTTGATTCCCTGATTCCAAATCCGGCATCTAAATTTTTCCACCACGTCACAGTTTTAAGAAAACCGCGGTTAAAGTTGCCAAAAATGGCAATTTTGGTACTTTTTAAGCATTTTGTTACACGTTTCACGCTTTCTAATGATTCAAAATAAAGAAAAATATTTAGAATATACTCTTGAAGATACAGCCATAATATTTTCTAAAACTGATTAAAATAGCGTAAAGATACATTTAGTAAATTTTTTATTTTAACAAATTCGTTAATAAACCTGATAGTTTTAATTAAAGAATGATAAAATTTTGTGGTGAAATGAAGTTTGAAATGAGCGTTATAATCACTAAACCGTACTATCAAATTTATTTTGATCATGATAAACATAAATTGTATTTAAATCCCTATGCGGATTTCACTCTTGCCTCAAAAACTCAATCTGGTATATGACAAATTTAATTTTTGATCGAAATTTAAAAAATCAATCAATTTTAATTCGCCTCAAGAAACACATAGTCGAATAAAATCTTTATGAATCGATGTAGTTAAATCAAATATTTAAATTTATGACATTTAATGTTGTTTAAAATTAAAATGCTGCGAAATAATGACATCAAAATGTTTGAGTGCGATTGAAAGTTTAATTCATCACATGCCATAATAAGAATTTCTTGTTTTGGTCTAGAATCGAGATTTAACATTCGAAATATCAAAGAAAATCCAAAAACAAACAAAAAAATTTACTGCACTTTAACTTTTTACTAAATTTAACACTTCAGATTCCATGTAAAACAAAATTTTAATATGATATTATATATCATTAACATTGTATTAAGAGAAATATATCGTAACATTGTATTAAGAGAAATAAAATTTTATATGAAATGTAGTATGTAGTAATATATACAACATCTACGGTAATATCAATCGATATATATTTAGATATTAATACGTATTGGGACAATAGGGGTGGGATAGTGGACGATTTTTCGATTTCGATGCGCTAGAACCCCTTCTTTTGTGAGGTTCGTAAATGCATAAGCCAAAAAATGGGGGAGGTGGAATGGGCTCAAGTACCTCCTCATCGGGGTCAAAGGTGGCGGTAAAGGAAAAAATGCACAAAATGCCATATAACTGCCCTGGAGTCGTCCCTAGAGGGGTAATATGTTAGACTGACCCCCATTAATTTATGCCTTCCAATATTTTTCCCTCCTACTTCGCTCATCATATATTTGACTGATCTATGGCCACCCT
The DNA here is from genome assembly GCA_021234595.1 of Delia radicum. Classification (NCBI taxonomy): domain Eukaryota; kingdom Metazoa; phylum Arthropoda; class Insecta; order Diptera; family Anthomyiidae; genus Delia; species Delia radicum. The sequence continues at coordinate 87,759,601 of CM037853.1, forward strand.
TGGGACAGTTCGAGCTGTGGTGCCAAATTTTATAAAAAAAATAATTTTTGTATGGCAGCCCCTTAGGGAGTCAAGATAGAAATGTTAGGGGTCGGCCATACATTTGACTCCTTTAAAAGAACTCTTGGGAGAGTTCGAGTGGTGGGAACAAATTTTATAAAAATAAATCATTTTTGCCGGGAGCCCCCTTAGGGAGTGGAGATGGGCTAGGTATGTTCTTAGAAAATGTTGGTTTGGAAAAATATTAGGGGTCGGTCACACATTTGACACATCTAGGGGCACCCATGGTGCAGTTAGAGCAGTGGGAGCACATTTTCGAAAAATTTAATTTATTATGGGGGACCCCTAAGTAAGTTGAGATAGGGTTTAGGTATGTTCTGAGAAAATGTTGGTGTTAAAAAAATATTGGGTGTAAGTTATTAATTTTACTCCTCCTGGGCTAGATCGATCCGGAAATGTGGTAATTTTTCGAAATGTGCTCCCACTGCTCTAACTACAGAACATAACTAACCCCTATCTATACTCCCTAAGAGGTCTTAAATACAAAATGACATTTTATAAAATTTGTCCCCACAGCTCTAACTGTGCCAGGGGTGCCTGTGGGGACAAATTTTATAAAATGTCATTTTGTATTTTTTTGCTAAAATCGTGTTTTCAGCTAAAATTTTTGTTATACTTATTCAGCACTTAACTGTTTTATACTAGTGCTTTACTAATATACTAATGTTTTACTAATTTATTTTGCTAAAAAAAAATTGTGCTGATAAGCACATTAATAGTGTGGACGACAACCAGATTGAAAGATATACGCAGAATGAAGTAGATGTCGCCGCATGTCAAGATGTAGTAGAGAAGAGGAAAATGATACTTAAAAGTACAACTCTAATAAGACATATAAGAAAAATCAACCATGGAAGTTTTTGTATCTCTTTTTCATACATAAAACAAAATTGAGGATTAAAACAACTTAAATTTTGCGTTGTCATCGGCTTGTGAAAATAATTAACTATTAATTAAATAAAAGACAAAATAAAATATTTATTTATTTAAACTAAATGTTTATAGAATAATAATAGTGTGGTCAAATTGCAAACAAACATATACAGAAATGTAGACAGAGTAAAGCGAAAGACAAAGACACACATCTTAGGTAGATTTTTATGGTTCCTTTTTCTTATTGCAAAAAAGAGTTGTTTTTTTCGTTTCGTTTGTTTTTGTTTATTTTTTCGTTTCGTTTCTATAATTATCTTCGGCAGTTGCGTCCTTTCAACGATAGCATCATTTAGACAACCATTGATGTAAGTAATTGAGAGAAAATTTTTGTTATGTTATATATATTTATTTCTATATATTTTCAGATATTAAATTAATTCATTTCGTCAATGTGGGAAAATGAAAATTTTTATATTTCGTTATATAATAAAATTATAGGTATAAATAAATTATTTTTAAAAGAATCACAAAAATATGTTTTATGATTTTCAGCAAATAAATTAACTAAATTACAATTTTTCTACAAATTTTTTGCGTTTTTTTCAGTCTACTAAAATTCAACAAAAAATTTATTAATTTTTAGCAAAGCTTTTTTATTTCTAATCTACTAAGTGTTAGCAAAACTTTTGCTGAATCTACAAATTTTGTTGCTAAAAATCAGCTCGCTGATTTTCAGCAAAAGATTTTGCTGACATTAGCAACTTTTTTGCTAGCATCCTCCTGACTAAAATTTTGCTGACTCAGCAAAATTTTTTGCTGACTTTACAAACTTTTTTTTTTGAGTGTAGGAAGAATTTCCTGAGTGTTGCTTCTCTCTAAAAAAAAAAAAAACTAAAATTTTAGCTGAAAACGTAATTTTAGCAAAAAGTTTGCTGAAAAATAGTATACCAGATGTACAATACATTTTACTAACTTTCCTACTAACTTATTTTTTTGAGTATATACATACAATTTTGCTGAATGTTGACTACTTAAAATGACATTATCTTTACTTCGCGTTTCACGTATCTCTTGAAATTGTAATTAAAATGAATTCCTTGTTTTATTGTTTTATTGTTGACGTTTTTTTCACTACTTATTGAACTTGGTTAATATTCATGAACGATTTATTTACTTAAATTGTTAAATTTAGATTTGAATTTAATCGCCACGGAATTAACATTACAATACGATTTTCAATTAGATTTAGAATTTTGACGCTATGTGCTTATTTTATGTGTGATTTTTATTTCTTACTTTATAGACGTAAAATAAAACGTTATAAATGATTCCGATCACTTTTTACACATATTCCCAAATAAAAACCGGAAAATTATCCAAAAATTAGTATTTGTACGATTTTCCGTTTAAGTTTGAAATTGGACTTTTTTCATTTCTTTAGAAATCTTATGTTTTTGACACAAACATAAATACATTTTCTAAAAAACTTGTGCCATTAACAATTTTTTTTTAAAAAATATTCCATTCATGCATTTATTGAAAAATACAATATACGTTGTTCCATTTTCCGTTTGAGTCACTGTATATTTTGAAATTAAAGTTAAAATCAAACATGTATGTAATGGTTTACGTCTGTATTTACGGAAATAATGATATGTCACGTTCAATTGTACAAAATGAAAAATTAAATAAAAATTACTTCATTCCGAATAAATAAACAAACTACTCGTATCGTACATACCATCCCATACACAGGCTCACATTTTATACAACGACAAAAGGTATGTCAGTCAGTCAGTCAGTCAGCCGTTGATGATACTATTTCTTGTATACGAAATAAATATTACCGGTACAAAGTAACTGATAGTTAAAAAAAAACTGTGTCTGACTTAAATGTCTGTAAATTTATGCGGTGTATGCAATGCAGAGATAAAAAAGTTATACATTTTAATTAATTTTCAGCATAAGGAAACTTATTTTTCAATTACTATGTATAACTTGTTCATAAACCGCATATTCATTAGGGTGGGGTGATTTGAACATCTTAATGGGCGCTTCGCGTTTCTGATTCTTGGGATTGTACTGAGCAAAAAAGTCCACTAGAACATAAGTCTACGGTGAAAATCGAGCTTCCAGGCAAATTTTGACTTGCTTGTAACAATGTGTGAGATGGACATATCTCAGGAAGCAGGAATATCTTATCCAAGATTATGGTATCAATCTCTTCTTTGGAAGATTCTCTAGCAGATTAATGCATCAATCATATTTGTGGATGGGGTTTAAGGGTTTAATTTTTAATTTCAAAATAGGCTTTTTTAGCCGTATTTTGTGAAAGTAACCCTGTCCCTTTGCACTTTCACAAGGCCAAAACTGCCTGAAGGAGCGTTCCAATGCTTTTGCGATGTACTAGAGAGTTGTTAACTATTGTCTTGGCTACAATTTCGATCGAAAATCTCAATGGTTTGGCTGTTATAGGCCAAAATATCCAAAAAAACGTGACAAAAGTCTGAGAAAAAACTGCAAGTCAAAATCTGGAAGCTCGATTTTCACCGTAGACGTATGTATGGTCTAGTGGACTTTTTTGCTCAGTACAATCCCAAGAATCAGAAACGCGAAGCGCCCATTAAGATTTTTTTCCTTCCATACTAATCGCTCCACCCTAATCTGAGAGCAGGGTAAAAAATATATCTTTGCGAATCAAAGAATTTGCATAAAAACAGCATCGATTTGTTAGTGAATATTTTTAAATTTTTTGGGTATACATGCATATTTTACTTTAAGTGCATATTTTTATTACATATTTTTACTTATTTGGCTTTAAATGCATATTTTTATTGAATATTTTTACTTATTTCAAATGCATATTTTTTGCATTTTTCTTAGCTTTTCGTAAAAAATTAGTTTTAATTTATTTTAATATTTCACGTACTCAGCTTTTTAGAAGCTGAACTGAGGTTTTGAGAGTTTCCAAGTAAAATAACAAAGAGAGGCACTTAAAATTAATTATTTATCATGTTTTCAGCCATTTTAATTTAAAAATAAGTTGTGTTGCTTAATATATTTTCTGCATATGTCTTGCAGAATTAACAAAAAAAATTTATTATTTATTTTGAAAAATACGCATTTAAAAAGCACTAAAAACTGTTTCTCTTTAATCACAATTTGTATACAAATTTTTAGAAGGCACTTAACATGGCTGGTACAGCTTGTATCCTTTTTAGTCAACTGAGACTAAAGTAAAATTTTATTTTTGTTTTTAGTAAAATCAAGAAAAAATAAGTGCATATTTTGTTTTAGTTTTTAGTGTATATTTTAAGATTTTTATTGCATATTATAGGCGTCTAATAGTACATGAAATTCCTGTCCCTGGCGATTTATGTATACACTTTAAATTTATATATTACAATTTACTTTTTGATTCCATCATCTTTTCGTGTAGAATAAATTTATAATTAATAGGTAATTAAAATGAAAATATGTAATAATTTTCACATTTTATTAAGAAACCTATAAAAAATAATTTCTTTTAATATATCTCATTTATCTTTATTAAGTACGAGCTTACAAGCCCAGTACTTCGTTGCCGGTAGTTTTATACACAGAAAAAATTATTGGCCAAAAATATCTAATTAATTGATTGTTTGAATGTCAATGGTAATTTAAAACATTTTTTTTAATTGATTCAATTAAAAAATTTATTGAATTTTTAAATATATCCATACAATGTTGACAACATGTAAACAAAATTTTTAAAAATTTGGCAAACTATTCTTTTGATTTTATTTAGATTAAATAATCAAATAAAGGTTTAATTATATCAATATATTATTTAATTTGTAAATAAAAGAAAAAAAATCACTCTTTATTTTATTTTATTTTTTTTATTTTATTTATTTATTTATTTATGTGAATCGCTCCATACACAAGACTAAAAGTCTTATTTTGCAGTATGGAACTGATGATTTGAAAAATTATAAGATCATTAATTAATAACTTAATAACTAATTACAATTTTTATATAGAAAACAAAAAACAATTAAAATTAAACAGGATGAACAAAAAAAAAATTTAAATAAATTTAAATAATTTACACATATGTATTATAATATCAAATAATTATGTTTGATTTTCTTATGCCGAAAACAGTTTAAAAATATTTCAGTTTAGCTCACAACCATATAGTAAAACAGGTATTAGATAAGTTTTGGCAAGTAGCATTCTTATTCTAATAGGTGTACAATGCTGGGTTCGCCAAAGAGTTCTAGTCATAGAGAAAGTGCGACCACAAGCATGGTTAATGTGGTTCGACCACGTAAGAGTGTCATTAAAGAATATTCCGAGATTCTTAGCAGATTTTACTATTTAAATTTTTTTGATTATTTATAAATATATTAGGTATAATACTTAGTTTGGCAAGTCGCTTTTGAATTACAATGCATTTAGATTTTTTTGGATTTATTCCTAGACCATTTGCGGTTGCCCACGTATAAATACGATGGAGTTGCTGATTAATAGAGATAATACACTGGTCGATTAAGGCATTAGTACAACTGGTATAAAGTTGAACGTCATCCGCGTACATTCTTACATTACAATTTGTTAAGATGCCTGGGAGGTCATTAGAGTACAGTGAGAATAATAGTGGCCCAACAATGGACCCCTGAGGCACCCCTCTTGTTACAGGCAGTGCCTTGGATTTTTGGATTCCAGTTTCAACATACTGATATCTGTTACGTAAGTATGTGAATGAATGAATGAATAATGATTTATTAAAAAAAATATGTAATTACAATTCATATAAATACCACAAAAAAGTAGCTATGATTAAATCATTTGAAGACATAACATTTAATGTTGTGTGTCTGATTGGCATATATCTATAAATAAAATTATATAATTATATTGATTATTTTACTATATAGATGAAAAAGTATTAAAATAACACAAAATGAATTTAGGTAGTATATAAAATATTAAAGGATTTAAATAAACTTTTTTAAATTTTTTTTTTTTTTTTTTTCTTTAGATGAATTTAGATATTATAAGTTTTCTATATTTTAAACATATTACCAAATATTTGTATAAACGCATGTAATCTTTGCCATTTAGTACCTCATAAACTTCATCAATTGACAAAAATCTTTTTCCAAAAAAAGTTAAACGGTAGCTAGAAAATATTGGGCATCTACCAATAAAATGATGAGTAAGTATGTTGACAATAACTGAGTAGCGGTCGAAGAGAAATTGAAAAAGTTATTAAGTTTGTAACAAAGAATGTTATGATCTACGGTATCAAAAGCTTTTGAATGATCTAAAAGTATTAAAAATGTAGTCTTGCCATCATCAAGTTTCTCCCTAATCTCCTCTGTAACATCAACTAAGGCTGTTATGCAACTGTGTTTCTTTTTGAACCCAGATTGACGATCTGTTAGCAAGTTATTGTTATCCAAGAAATAAGTAATTTGGTTATGCATAATACGTTCAAATACTTTAGAGAGAAATGGAAGAATGGCTATTGGTCTATAATCGGAACCAGCATTGGGTATTGGAATGATTTTAGCTATTTTCCAATTCGAGTGAAAGTCTCTCTTTGTCCTTCTTTACTCCTCAATGGAGCATAGAGCTTCAACATGTTGATTTCTCCAACGTAATCTGTCTCTAGCTTCAACTGTTTTTCACTGATCGTCTCCCTGTGTTGTTTGGACGGCCACGTTTTCTAGAACTTAGGGGATTCCATTTTAGTGCCATTCTTGTTATATTTGTGGCATCTTTTCTCAGAGTGTGGCCTATCCACCTCCATTTTCTTCTTTTTATTTGTTTGCCAATTTCTTCTTCGTTCGCTAGTTGCCAAAGATCTTGGTTGCGTATAGTGGCTGGCCAAAATATTTTATGAATAATACGAAGACATTTATTTAAACACACTTGAAGTTTTCTGGTCGTGCCTATGGATACCAACCAGGTTTCACGACCATAAAGTAAAATGGATTTGACACACGCTTTGAATATCCTCAGTTTGGTCTTCTTAGATATTTGTGTTGAGCGCCAGACCGCGTTTAGTCTACCGAATGCTGCTCTTGCTCGGTTGATTCGATTGGCTACGTCGTCTTTTGTTCCGCCTGATGTTGTTATTATGCTACCTAGGTAACAGAATTTGTTGACGTATTCGATGCGTTGGTTGTTCAATAAAATATGCTGTGAGCTATTGTTATTTATTCTCATAGCCTTTGTTTTCGCGACGTTGATTTCTAGGCCAACTTTCTTTGCTAGTTCTTGGAGGTGGTCTAACTTTGATTGCATATCACTGATCTTATGTGATAACAAACATATATCATCCGCAAAGTCAAGATCTTCTAGATGACTGCTAAATGTCCAAGTTATCCCTCTCTTGATGGAACACACTTCTCTCATTATTTCGTCCAGTACAATAGTAAAGAGTAGTGGCGAAAGAGGGCAACCTTGTTTTACCCCAGCATTTGTTGTGAAAGTGTTGCTACAGGTGCCGTTGTGGAGGACTGATATTTCAGAACCATCATATAACGCTCTAATGATGTTGATAAGTTTGTCGGGAACACCTTTCTTTTTAAGACACGCCCATATTGCAGATCTGTTCATCATGTCAAAAGCTTTTTTGAAATCTACAAAAACCATATATAAAGGAGTTTGCCATTCAATACATTGTTCGACGATTATTCGAAGAGTGTTGGACTGGTCGATGCAGCTTCTGTCAGGACGAAACCCAGCTTGTTCTTCTCTTAGGCTACCCTCTAGTTTTTCTTGTATTCGCTTCTGTACTATGTTGGCAGTTATCTTATAAATCATATTTAGAAGAGTTATGCCTCTCCAATTGCCGCAGTCACGTAGATCGCCTTTCTTTGGAATTTTTATTATAACGCCTTTTTTCCACGTAGAAGGGAAATGTTCTTCTTGCCAGGCTTGATGAAGAAGATTAGCTGCCATTTGAGGGTCAGCTAGTAGCAGTTCTGCGTGTATACCATCTTCACCAGCAGATTTGTTGATTTTTTGTTTGGTTATTGCTTCTTCAATTTCTCGGACTGTTGGTGCGCTGCAGGATATTGCAAGAGTGTTGTTGTTGTTTGGCAAAAGAAAGTTTGGTGTATATAACTCTGTGGTACGGAATTACTCGTTTCTTCGAAATGCTGTCTCCATCTTTCCAACTGTTGTTCATTGGTGGTAAGTAGAGTGCCATTTCTATCCCTAATTGGTTGTTGACGAGTGAAAGTAACTTGAAGTTAATGTTTTGTTAAACAAAAATATTATTATTGGAAGTAGTTGAGGTAAAAGAATCTTTAGAAACTTTGGATTAATCCCGTCCACTCCTATAGAGTTGGATATTATAGCCAATATACTAGATAAAACGTCACATTGGTCTACTGTAGCAAAAGAAAAGTAAGTAAGATTCAGCATTGTTACTAGAATGATTATTCATATAATAATTTTGATCTGCTTGAACCATAGGAACATTTAAAAACTTTTTATTGATTGTGTCGGCATCAATCGAACATCAATCTTTTTGTTGAGATATTCGTGTACGCAAGAAAACTTAATTTGTTTTCTTGTTTTATCTGCGGTAATAAAAGTGCACATGTGGATTTAAATAAACCTTATCGAAAAAGGACAATTAAACTATTATTTTTGTAAATAATTAAATTTTTAATAAGTATAAGTGTCATTAAACTATCATTTTAAAGTTGTGTGTGATTTTTTTAAGAAAGCAATTCAATTACAAGAAAAAGTTCAAGACATGCAAAACAAAAATGTTGTCTTTACTTTTATTTGTTTTCTTATAATACATTTTTATATTAAAAAGCTTAAATTTTATTATAAATAAAATGTCAATTTAATTTACAAACCTACATTTCTTTTTTTATTTAATGGGGGGCATATAACAAAAATAAAAAATACGAGTTTTCAATTAAAACTACCATTGTTTTCTTCTCAAGTTTCAATTAAAGTTTTAATCAATTTAACTAAACTTTTTAATTGAGGTTGTAAAGAAAAACAATAACTCTTTTAATTAATATTATTATTATTTTAATTGAAAGAGTTTTAATGAACTGTCTGCAATTTTTTTTAGTTAATACTATCATTTCAGTGGTAGGTGCAAAATCAATTAAAATATTATTTGATTCAATAACATTTTTAATTGAAACCCGTTTTTAGTTTTTTCTGTGTATATCGGAATATATTAGGATGGAAAATCAATTATTTGTTAAGGAATTTGTTTCAATACATAAGTTTATCATTTTTAAGTTGATGTTTTTGTGATGTCAAGTTTCAGATTTCTACCTAAATGAAATTCCGTAGGTCATAGGTGGAATTTATTTCTTTAAACCACATTTATAAAAAGATTGTATAAAAACTAAAGGATATATTTAAAGGGTTCAATAAATTAAGCCATACCTAAAAGAAATATTGTAAATTTGCCTAAATCGTGTTTGCAGGACTTTAAGGGGAAGATTTCCTCTTTTGCTGTATACATTTTTTAATACCTAGCTTTAGTGGATGCCTGCACAAAATTATAAGTTAATAAATTCAACGGTATATGATGTGTACATTGACAAACCCAATTTTAAGATCATGACTTTTGCATATTTTAGGAGCAGACATTTCGACAAATAAGCCCGCATTTTACGCTGTTCTTTTTAAAAGTTCCAAAAATATAAATTATCAGTGAATCACCCTATGCAACAGTGAACAAATATTTTACATGTTGGTTTCTTACTAAAAGAGTATTTCCATGACGTCAGTTGGGATACTTTTCACTAATCCTAGCAGGAATTTCCAGAAATCCTGTCTACGGGGATAGAAGAACAAATATATCAGATTTTATTTTGTCGCCTTTGTACGTTTTATTCCGTTGCTCGTGAAATTCTAAAAGAACCTTTACAGTAATTTAACATTTAGTTTATAAACATATACACATTAAGAGCCGAATAAGAATAAATAAAATTGTAGCTGAAAACATAATGTTAGCAAAAAATTTTGCTGAAAAATAGTATACTTGATTTACAAGACTTTATACTAACTTAGTTTTTGAGTGCAGACAAACTCCATACAAAAAGAACCGCTTGTAGAACAGCAATTAGAAACTATTGTAATACAGTATAAGTTCTTCTGCAACCTCCCAATGGACCAAAACCCTTTAGAAAAATATTATATTAAGCTTGCAAACATAAGCGTTAAGCTTTAAAAAGACTTTAGAAAGTATTGAAAAACGCTTTAATTTTATTGTAGAAAAATCAAAACGGAACCCTCGTGATAATATTACTGAAATAATATTTAAATAAGCTTATGCCGCTAATTTTAGAATAAGCTTATGTCAACAATTGTAGAATTAGCTTATGCTTACAAATTTAGAACAAGCTTATGCTACCAATTGTAGAATTAGCTTATGCCTACTTTTGTAAATTTTTTTATTATCGCCCCGATTTTCAGAAATTTTTGTGACTGTCTTACATTTTTGTGACTCTTACCAAGAATTTTTTTTTCAAGGTAAGATAGTCAGACAAATTTAGGACAATTACAAAAATGTGTAAGAATCGGGCCTTATGTTTGAATATAAGAAATTCACATTTTATTTAATTTTTTTTATTAAGAAATTTTTATTTAAGTTTCTGGAATTGAAAAACACTTAAAAAATAATTTTAAAAAAATCAAAGCAAAATCTTAAAAAATTTTAGTGTGCATAGGCAAAGAAAAAAAATATGACTGAAATAAAAAAAGAAAACAAAACAAAACAATGCAAAGTAATCAACGACGTACATACAGAATTTAACGGGACTTTGCTGCAGCGACATGTCAGCACGTTGTAAAGAATACTACTTTCTCAAACACGGTTGAAAAAGGCTTTAGTATTTTTTTTAAAAAAAGCTTATTCTAAAGTACTGTTATACTTTACTTATTTTGTGGTCCATTGGGCTGTTATTTGGATTCCACTATATTACTGGGTCTGTTTGTGTGTATTCATGTCTCTGTATGTGTGTTTTTTTTTTGCATAACATTGACAATTGCTACGCATTTCATCCAACATAACACTTTCAATTAGGGTTTTTATTTCCCGAACTTTTCAATTTTTTCGAATTTCCTGGGATCCCGGGATTTTCCGCTCAATATAAATTAATTCAATTTTACATCATTTGTGACTGAAAAATTCGACTTTTTTATAAAAATAAATATATTTACCCAAAACAATTCACATGACAACACCAGAACTGTCAAATACTTTATTTAAATAGCAAAAATTTAGAATTCCGGCAGAATATTTTTTTAATTCTTTTAAGTTTTTGCAATGTTTAATAATTCATATTTTCATTCAGTGTTTCAATTGCCGTTTTGTCTTGTTTTAACAAGAAGATTTCCTCATTTATTAGTTATTGGTTCATACAAATTTGAAGTTTTAATTTTCATACAAATTTGAAGTTTTAATTTTTAAAATATAAACTTTTTCGCACAATTTTCAAACAATTTCAAGTTAACCATTAATGATTTGTATTTAATATTCAAAAAAAATTAATTCAAAATTTCAATTTTTAAAACTAATTGAAAATGTAAAACTTAAAAATTTACATTTCTAGGTCCACTAGTTTTATACACATGCAAAAAGAATTGCTTAGAAATTTTCAATAAAAAGTGAGCGTGTTCACACATATTTTAGTCCCCCATTATCACATGCAAGTACAAGTTCAAAAACTCAATACACCCGCACTTTTTTACTAATACAATTACACTTTTGTCACTTGCGACTCAACTTACAACGATATTTTGAAGGCAGGGAATTTTTGGCACTTGCGATAAGTTAGACATCAAAAACAGTTTTGCCTAGTGTTACGTTTTAAGAGCGTAAGAGCGAATAATTTTTATGACTGATTAGGTGTATATTTATAAAAAAAAAATTTAAAAAGGACAAACCGACTTAATAATAATTTCTTAATAATAATTTATAATATTAATAAAATTTGTTATTTTTTTTTTAACAAGCACTAAAAACTTTTATTAAATGGATTTGTTAGTTTAATTAGTATTTCAACTGTTAAATTTCAAAATTCAATTAACTGTGAAAGGCATGGTAGAGAAGAATGAGTGTATTTTGTAAAAACGCTCTAACGTGCAGTGCGAGTGAATGTGGTATTAGAAATCAGTTTATCTATACCACGGTCAGTGATTGCACAGAAAATTTCATATAGACGCAATCGAACAAATAAAAACATAACAAATATTACATTATTCAAAAAAAAAAAAAACAGGGTCACTGACGAAGGTCAATACCAGAAACTGCGCAGTCTGATTCAGAAAATTGAAAATTACAATGTAGTTATGATTTTTAAAAAATACACTCATTCTTCTCTACCACGCCCTTCACAATTAAAATTAAATAAAACTGCATATTAATTATAGTATTAATTGCAATTGTCTGAAAAAGACGTTAAAATTCAAACTCAAACAAAAATCAAACTTTGCTCTCTGGCAATTCTTCTCTAACTACGTAAGCGCCATCTATCGAATATACAAAGAATGTATCATAGATGTGGCATCACTTACAACATATGGGAAAACAGTGGACATTAGAGTGAGGTAAGTTTCTAAAAATTGAACTGTTGTTGGAGTTTTACTTCTGAGATTATGTATGCAAGAACAAAAACATCGTGTATTGAATAAAACTAGTTTTAATCACAACAAAACTCGACCTGACGATAGATCAGTGGGCTAAAGCGCTCTGTCTAACGTGTAGTGCGAGTGCATGTGGCATTAGAAATCAGTTTATCTATACCACGGTCTGTGATTGCACAGAAAATTTCATATAGACGCAATCGAACAAATAAAAACATAACAAATATTACATTATTCAAAAAAAAAAAACAGGGTCACTGACGAAGGTCAATACCAGAAACTGCGCAGTCTGATTCAGAAAATTGAAAATTTACAATGTAGTGCTGATTTTTAAAAAATACACTCATTCTTCTCTACCACGCCTTTCACAATTAAAATTAAATAAAATTGCATATTAATTATAGTATTAATTGCAATTGTCTGAAAAAGACGCTAAAATTCAAACACAATCAATTAAATTAATTTAAGTAAAAAAACTTAAAAGATGTCAACTAAAATTATAAAAATATGAATAAGAAATAATTTGTTTTTAACAAATATTTCAACTAATTTTGAACAGTTGTTATTTAATTAGAAAAAATTTTTGTTTTGAAATAAGTTAAAAAATTAATAAAATAATGATGATTCAATTTCAAATAAAACATAAGTATTTGGAAGATGACAAAGCCAATTGTGACAATTTTTTGTTGTTGTTTTTGTTTTTTCTTTGATATTTTAAATTTTAAATCTCGCTCCTAGACGAGGACAAGAAATTCTCATTGAGTTTGTGATTTAACATAACAAATATCTCTAGAAATTCTAATAACAAAGTCCCCTGAAGATTTCCTTGGGCAGGAATGAAATCCGGATAGGGACACGCCTACATCAGATTGCTTTTCACAATTTGTTAAATAAGTTTTGGGACTTTAGCACATTTAATTACTATAAATGCAATTAATGTTTATCCCGATGAAAATAAATTTAAATAACAAATATGCAGGTGCTTGTGCAAATTTAAATGTAACTGACACTAATAGAAAACATATGATTTTCTATTGTTGATTTACTTGAATAAACGTCACTACATTGCTAGGTCTGTCAAAAAAACAGAGTAGTATTTGGAAGATGACAAAGCCAATTGTGACAATTTTTTGTTGTTGTTTTTGTTTTTTCTTTGATATTTTAAATTTTGAATCACGCTCCTAGACGAGGACAAGAAATTCTCATTGAGTTTGTGATTTAACATAACAAATATCTCTAGAAATTCTAATAACAAAGTCCCATGAAGATTTCCTTGGGCAGGAATGAAATCCGGATAGGGACACGCCTACATCAGATTATTTTTCACAATTTGTTAAATAAGTTTTGGGACTTTAGCACATTTAATTACTATAAATGCAATTAATGTTTATCCCGATGAAAATAAATTTAAATAAAACATTTTTAATATTTGATACAAATTCTGAGAATTAAAGGGCCAAAAATCACGGAAAATCCCACATAGAATTACATGGAATGAAAAAAGAGCGTGATTCCCAGGAATCCCTTCCCAGAAATTCCCGCCACAAAAACCCTACGTTCAATCCATTTACAACAGTGATCGGCACTCATAGCACTCAGGAACCGAACACAATCGGCTATTTACACGTACACAACACGAATATCAACAAAACTCACAGCTAAGAGCACAAGAAATACTATTATTTCTTTTAGTCGTATGTTCGCTATCAACCAAGTAGGTCTATGTCGCTTTGTTGAAGAAATAAAGTTCACTCTTAAAATTTTAGAGAATTGAAAGCAAACACAATTGTATTTTTTATTTTAGGTATTTATTTTTCGTACATTTTAATTAAAAATGTGGAACGTTGAGTGGGAACACTCATTTTTATTTTCTTTAAATATATTAAATGAGGCAGAGTGCCTTGTATGCTATCAAAAAATCAAAAGAATGAGTGCATTCTGTCTTAAGCGCCATTATGATAATTGTCATTCTGACCATCATTTAATAAATGGTATTGAAAGAAAGCATTTAATTTCAAAATTAAAAAAGGACTTTCGATTAAAAAATATTTGTATTGCTAATACTATAAATAGGAATACTAGTTTCTCAACTAATAGCCAACTTATAGGTACTAGTTCTTCAACTTGTAGCCAACTTAAAGCATCATATGTAATTGTTTTAGGGTTAGCAAAAAAGGGACGACCTTTCGAAGACGGTAATTATCGGAGATTACCTCCTACAAACAATAATAGTATTACCTCTTTCTAATATTAGTATAGATTAGTAAAAAAAAAAAAAACTTATTTCTTAAAGTGTACAACACCAATACATTCATATTCTCTCTTTCTGCCGACCACTGATTTACAATGATATGTTTGTGTTTGACACAAACAACCGGAAGTTAACTAACCATCAAAACAAAATTTTTTCAACAACTAGAGATTACTAAAGTTTAAAAAAAAAACACACAACTACAAAACAACTGGGAGTGCAAATGTGTTAGTGCGGTTGACAGTCAGGTTGCACCCATACGCCCTTACATCAATATAAAAATAAACACATCGTTACAGTGCTCGTATGTAGAAATGTTCTTTTATGATTAAAATAGCAATACCTGATCGGCATTGCCTTATTGAGTTTGCTAATATCACTTACGTGTACATTTTGTAAGTCTATGTGTGCATGTGTATGCAGAAGTACTAAACTAACTTTTTAACTGAGTCTGACATTTAACATGAAACTACATAGTTTTTAGTACTTGTAAAATACACTTTAACTGCACTATGTCACTTGTATGAGAACACTCAATTAAGCATTTGTGTCACGAACAAATGATGCTGAACTTTAATTGTTTAATTAATGACAGCAAACACTTAACTTATGACTTTATACAAATGTGTTATTAACATTCGAAATTTATTAGGTTAATGTTAAAGCAAAATTTTTGGGCATTTTTAAAGCTACGAGGGCGGATCAATAAGTCCGTGACTTTTTGAATGAAACACAGTTGTTTTTGCAAAAAAAAAAAAATATTTTTCAACATAATTTTCTTTTAGCTCAATACACTTAGTCTAACGTTTCTACAATTTTTGTATCCCTTCCAAAAAATACGATTTTTCGAGGCCCATAAAATAGGCCTTTCTTGGCCATATAGGGTCGTTTTTTTTAAATCCTCGTTAAATCGGTCCAATAAGTTGGCATAATATTCGCCGTTTCTTTTTTCCCTTTTGAAGGTAATCGATGTGGATTATCCCGCGTGCATCCCAAAAAACTTTTGCCATCATCTTATTAGCCACGATTACGTTTATGGTCAATTGAGAGCAAACGAGGCAAAAGCAAGAATTGAACTAATTCAAATCGAAAATAAACCATTTTTAACTAATAAACATTGTTTGTGAACAGGCTAGGATCTCTAATCATAATACACTATGTTTTTATTGTTTATTAAATAAACAACAACACTTTCTGAATATAGCATTAGGACCATAAGTCAGCTTTGCTGCACTCTGCAATTTTAAAATGTTTTACTTTTAAATTTTAAAAAATTAAAACCAAAAGTTTATAATTTATGATAAAAGAAAGAAAAATAAACTTTTAGTTTTAATTTTTTAAAATTTAAAACATTTATTTTTAAAATTTTTCAAAAAAGTTTATTTTCTTCGAATTGGTTGAAAGAAAATTACGTCTGACCAGTACAACACATGTGGCCACGTAACAAATTAATATTACGTATACGTATTTTAAAGTGCTACCAATTATTGCTGACGAAACTACCCCACTTGTTGATCTGGCGTATGTGCCCCATGATCAGCCGCTCACATAATTAAATTTTTTTTACAATAATTTAAAAAAAAAATCTGTTAATATTATTAATTAATATCAACGCTTGAACATCTTAATGGCTATTTTGTTTTAATATCCCAAATATACTAACCCTCTTTTATTTATTTTTTTGCAAACCAAAAAATTAAAAAACATGTCTATCCACGACAACGTAAGCAGTTGGTGACGTGAAAAGTTATCAATAACTGCACAAATTATCGAAATAAATATTTTAATAACTCTTTTGAATACATCGAAAATGGCGACGGGGTATGTGCCATAGTGGGCACATATAAAGGGTGGTTAAATTGTAAGGGCCGATGTTGAATGTGAACGCCAAGTTTTTTTCCGAATTTTATTTGACATTTCTCTATTTCAGACTTACTCAATTTGAACCATGGAGAGATACACAATCCAACAACGTGTTAAAGTTATCCAGACTTATTATGAAAATGGGCGTTCAAATCAAAATGCATATCGTGCACTTCGTGATTTTTTTGGTCAATTTGATCGTCCAAATGTGCGTACAATCGCAAAAATCGTGGAAAAATTCGAGCAAACCGGGTCTGTAGAAGATGTGAGAACACCAGTGCATGCTCCTACAGCTCGTACTGCAGAAAATATTGCTGCTGTTCGCGATAGTGTGGCTGAAGAGCCGTCCACCTCAACTCGTCGTCGTGCCCAACAATTGCACCTCTCATGCTCGTCGTTGATGAACATTATGCATAAAGACTTGCATTTACACGCTTACAAGGTGCAATTGGCTCAAGAACTAAAGCCTCTTGACCATTCCAAACGTCGTGAATGGGCAGAATGGTGGCAAGAAATGGCAACAGTGGATGATCAATTTTCGAAGAAAATCATCTTCAGTGATGAGGCACATTTTCACCTCAGTGGATTCGTCAATAAACAGAATTGCCGCGTTTGGGCGAATGAGAATCCAAGAGTGATTGTCGAAAAACCAATGCACCCACAAAGAGTGACTGTTTGGTGCGGTTTATGGGCTGGCGGCATCATCGGGCCGTATTTTTTCCAAAATGAGGCCGGTCAGGCAGTTACTGTGAATGGTGTTCGCTATCGTGAGATGATAACGAACTTTTTATGGCCCGAACTGAAAGATATGGATGTGGACGATATGTGGTTTCAGCAGGACGGTGCCACTTGCCACACAGCTAACGAAACAATGGCTCTTTTGCGCAACAAATTCAATGGCCGTGTTATCTCACGTAATGGCGATGTCAATTGGCCGCCAAGATCATGTGATTTGACACCTTTGGACTTTTTTCTTTGGGGTTATTTGAAAGAAAAGGTGTACGTCGATAAGCCAGCAACAATTCAAGAGCTAAAGGATGAGATAATTCGGCACATTAACGGCATAGAACCTCCATTATGCCTCAGCGTCATCGAAAATTTGGACCATCGGATGGAGGTGTGCTGCCGTGGTCGCGGCGCCCATTTGGCCGATATTTTGTTCCATACATAATTGAGTAATACCAATATATCATAATAAAATAAAATTACAATAATTTCCTAAATAGTTTGTGTTTTATTCAAAATCAACATCGGCCCTTGAAATTTAACCACCCTTTATATGGGCACATATACTGTAGCATATTAGAATGTGCCCTACTAATATGCGGGAGAGTAGTAAAGGGTGTTTTTGATAGAGGTATAGAACTTTGAAATTTAATAAAACAAAGATAATTTTTTTTTTAAATTGACATGAAAATTACTTTATCGAAAGATAATCTTCTGGCATTATAATTTAAATATGACTTCTGACATATGACTTCTGGCATATGACCAATTATCGATGATTTTTTCCAACATTTTTGGCCGTATATTGGCAATAACGCGGCGAATTTTGTAATCCAAGTGGTCAATCGTATCGGGCTTATCGGCGTAGACTAGCGACTTCACATATCCCCACAGAAAATAGTACAGAGGCGTTAAATCACACGATCTTGGAGGCCAATTTACGGGTCCGAAACGTGAAACTATGCAGTTACCAGCCGTTTCCTTCAATAAATGAATTGTGGCACGAGCTGTTGTTGAAACCACAGCTCCTGCCCATCATGGTTGTTCAATTGATGAACGAAAAAGTCAGTAATCATAGCTCTATAGCGGTCACCATTGTCTGTAACGTTCTGAACAGCATCGCTTTTAAAGAAGTACTGAAAAATGATTCCACCAGCCCGTAAAGCACATTTAACAGCCAGATTTCTGGATGTAGCGGTGTCTCAACATACACTTGAGGATTATCATCACTCCAAATACAGCAGTTTTGTTTATTGACGTATCCATTTAACGTCAGTCAGTCTATTCATGTTGAAATGCGAAACCAAACTAAACATAAATCTATAGTAATTAAATGTGCTAAAGTCCCAAAACTAATTTAACAAATTGTGAAAACAATCTGCTGTAGTCTTGTCTCTATCCGGATTTCATTCCTGCCCAAGGAAATCTTCAGGGGACTTTGTTATTAGAATTTCTAGAGATATTTGTTGTGTTAAATCACAAACTCAATGAGAATTTCTTGTCCTCGTATAGGAGCGTGATTCGAAATTTAAAATATCAAAGAAAAAACAAAAAATAAAAACAACAACAAAACATTATCGCAATTGGCTTTGTCATCTTCCAAATACGACTCTGTTTTTTTGACAGACCTAGCAATGTAGTGACGTTTATTCAAGTAAATCAACAATAGAAAATCATATGTTTTCTATTAGTGTCAGTTACATTTAAATTTGCACAAGCACCTGCATATTTGTTATTTTAAATTCATTTTCATCGGGAAAAACATTAATTGCATTTATAGTAATTAAATGTGCTAAAGTCCCAAAACTTATTTCACAAATTGTGAAAACAATCTACTGTAGGCTTGTCCCTATCCGGATTTCATTCCAGCCCAAGGAAATCTTCAGGGGACTTTTTTATTAGAATTTCTAGAGATATTTGTTATGTTAAATCACAAACTCAATGAGAATTTCTTGTCCTCGTCTAGGAACGTGATTCAAAATTTAAAATATCAAAGAAAAAACAAAAACAACAACAAAATATAAATCACTTGACAGCTGACAAGTGTATAAAAAACACCCTTTAGTATGTATTGAAAGTCATTGACTTTAGTAAAACAAAATATTTTATAATAAGCTTTAATATTTTTAACAAATTAAATTATTTCACTAAACAATTCTTTAAAATTCTACCTTTCAATAATAATTTTATTAAATGCACAAATCTAGTATTCATGGCTTCTACTTATAATATTCCTTACGAAAGTCTTATTTTTATTTAACTTTATACTCCATTTACTATAATTTGATTTTCAGTTTTAAAACCTCATCTACAGTAAATTGTTACTAAATTGAATTTAACATTATATTTACTATTTATGATGTGCTTCTTGCTATTTTTGTCAATATATTGTACATGTCACTTGAGAAACTTTAGAAAAACCAAATATGAACATGTAATACAACACAAGCACAAAGCTACAAATTGAGGCTATGTAGTTCATATTTATATATGTATATGGGGTATTTGTGAATGTATTATGTACAGAATAAAAACTTAAGCTTATTTCATCTAAATATGCACTTGAATAAATCCATAAAACAAAATGCAAACAAAGATATTGTGTGAAGCATACAGCTCCAACTTGTTATACGGTTGATAAAATATTAGAATATCTTTTTAGGTTTTAAAAGCGAGACAGAACGAGAAAATAAAAATTATCAAACAATTATAAAGATAATAAAAACTTTAGCGTAGAATCTAGTAAAATAGTAACATTGAGTCTGAGAATGTATTCTATTGATTTTATACATAAAGATTTCCAGCTCTGATAAGGACCAACTGATGTCATGAGTTGTATTATAAATTTTTAAAAAGCCGCATATTAAGACAATGGTGTATTGAATAGATAAAATCAAACCAATATACGTTTTATAATAAAATATGTATAAAATATTTTTTATATATGCAGTAGGGTTATAACTAGTAAAAATGAAAAATTACACGACATAACCGCAATCAAAAAAGTTTTACAGTAGGATATACTGAAAATGATATTTAAAACAAAGCAGTTTCACTTAAAAATGCGACAAAGGTAATTAGCGTTAAAATAATTAGAAATGTAGTTCTTTTTAACAGTTGACAAATAACTAACAAATGTAGTAAAAATAACTAACAATGTCGTAGCAACAACTGACAGTTTGTAACTACAAAATTTTTGAAACAACTGTACAAATTGGTAAAAACTACTGTTAAAAAGCAGTAGTTAATTTTTCGGTATCTAAAAAATATTTTTAATTAAAAAATAATTTTGTATTTCATCCTTCATCCTACTTAAAATGCAAATTCAAAATTCGAAGCGTTACTCCATTTTTATATTGAAAAATTGTCAGTTATTTTTATGACATTGTTAGTTATTTTTACTGCATTTGTTAGTTGTTTTAAAGTATTAAATTTTTTTTTAACAGTAATTACAAGGACAATCAAAAATAAGATAGAGCTTGATTTTTATTTGGAGGGATAGAACAATTTAAATTGAACACAAGTTCTGCTCTTGACATTGTGAAAAGTTTGAGCTATATTTGTTGGAGTTTTTTTAAGCTTATTTTTTGATATTTTCTTATTTTAGATTTTTGTAAATATGAGCTTATTTTTAAATTATTTCTTTAAAAATTGAGCTTATTTTAACTTTTTATATTAAAAAAGGGCTTTTTTGCTTTTTTCTATCAATCAGTATTTTAAAGGTTTTTCTAATTGATTTAAAGAACTGTGTAGATACCCTAAGCACACCGTTAAAACATTTATTTAACTTATCCCTCTCCAATGGATATTTCCCCTCAATCTGGAAACAATCGTTTATTATTCCGTTGTTCAAATCAGGTAGCAAGTCAAATATTACTAACTACAGAGGAATCGCTAAACTAAGTATTATGTCAAAACTTTTTTGAAAAGATCGTAACTAATTTTGTATCTCACGATGTATCCTTTATTTTATAATCGTCACAGCATGGATTTACAAAAGGCCGTTCCGCAATTACAAATCTACTAGAATTCACTTCAATAGTTAATAGTTCATTCACTTCTGGAATGCAAACTGACGTCATCTACACAGATTTCAGCAAAGCATTTGTTAAAGTTAATCACGATCTCCTGCTATTTAAGCTGCATAAAATTGGATTCTTTCCTGTTCTTTTAAAATGGATTTGTACATACATAAAAAACAGAAATCAGCGTGTTATTTTTAATCAATCAACCTCTAAAAGTATTTTTGTTCCTTCTGGAGTTCCTCAAGGTAGTCATCTTGGACCAGTACTATTCCTTTTATTCATAAATTATCTCCCGTCATGCATCCAACATTCCAAAATATTAATGTATGCTGATGATGTAAAGTTGTTTCTCAGTTACAAGAAATCTTACTTGAATTCCATATCACAATCGGATTTGTTGTCCTTATTACAATCAGATTAAACCTCGTTCCACGATTGGTGTAAAGTTAACCTCATGGAATTAAATTATAAAAAATGCAAATATATGCTGTTTTATAGAACGAATCCAGTTTCCTATACTTATATTATAGATGGACATGAACTTGAAATAGTACATTCAATTCTTGATCTTGGTGTATTAATGGACAAAAATCTAAGTTTTAACGCACATATCACACAAACTGTAAACAAGGCTAAAGGAGTTCTTGGTTTTATAAAAAGATGGGGAAAAGAATTTGAAGACCCTGATGTTACAAAACAGCTATTTACATCTCTTGTTAGAGCAATACTTGAATATGCCTCCGTAGTTTGGGATCCGCATTATGACATCCATATAGAACGAATTGAATCCGTCCAACGCCAATTCCTTCTGTTTTGCCTTCGATCTAATTCATGGGTGATGGGCAGAAATCTTCCTTCATATAAAAAGCGTTTAGCATTAATAAAACTTCCTACGCTCAAAAGTAGAAGAATTGTGTTAAATGTACACTCAAAAAAAAAAGGTTTGTAAAGTTAGCAAAAAAATTTGCTGAGTCAGCAAAATTTTAGTCAGGAGGATGCTTGCAAAAAAGTTGCTAATGTCAGCAAAATCTTTTGCTGAAAATCAGCGAGCTAATTTTTAGCAACAAAATTTGTAGATTCAGCAAAAGTTTCGTTAACACTTAGTAGATTAGAAATACAAAAGCCTTGCTAAAAATTAATAAATTTTTTGCTGAATTTTAGTAGACTGAAAAAAACGCAAAAAATTTGTAGAAAAATTGTAATTTAGTTAATTTATTTGCTGAAAATCATAAAACATATTTTAGTGATTCTTTTAAAAATAATTAACTATAATAACGAAATATAAAAATTTTCATTTTCCATATTGACGACATGAATTTATTTAATATCTGAAAATATATTGAAATAAATATATATAACATAACAAAAATTGTCTTTCAATTACTTACATCAATGGTTCTCTAAATGATGCTATCGTTTAAATGATGCTATCGCAACTGCCGAAAATAATTATAGAAACGAAATGAAAAAATAAAAAAAAACAAACGAAACGAAAAAAACAACCCTTTTTGCAATAAGAAAAAGGAACCATAAAAAAATCTACCTAAGATGTGTGTCTTTGTCTTTCAATTTACTCTGTCTGTGTGTCTTTGTCTTTCAATTTACTCTGTCTATATTTCATTTTCCTCTTCTCTACTACATCTTCACATGCCGCGACATCTACTTCATTCTGCGTATATCTTTCAATCTGGTTGTCGTCCACACTATTAATGTGCTTATCAGCACAATTTTTTTTTAGCAAAATTAATTAGTAAAACATTAGTATATTAGTAAAGCATTAGTATAAAACAGTTAAGTGCTGAATAAGTATAACAAAAATTTTAGCTGAAAACACGATTTTAGCAAAAAATTTTGCTAAAAAATAGTATACCTGATTTACAAGACGTTTTACTAACTTTTCTACTAACTTATTTTTTTGAGTGTATCTTTCCTGATCAATCTATTAAAAGGTATTACGAATTCCGATTATCTTCTTAGCAAACTTGAGTTCGTTGTTCCAACTCGAGCAACACGGTATTACCATCCTTTAAAACTGCAGTACTTTCAGTCCAATTACGCAAATTTAGATCCATTCCGCAAAATTTGCAATGAATTTAACAACTTATATGCCTTCATTGACATTTCCGAAAATATAAAAGTCACTAAAAGGAATCTAATCTTGTTGTTTAATCAATTAAATATAATTTAAGTTTAATCTTTTATTCCATAAAATCATTTATTAAAAAAATAATAATCTTGTATGTTTTTCAATTTTTGTAAATATGTAAAAAATTTAAAATTTATGTATATAGTAGTCTGTAAGGAATTTTCCATAGACTTAATAAAAAAAAATAATTTGTTAAACCAATTTGTACATTCGTATTACAAGTTTCGTAAGAAACATCGTCAAAACGTTAGAAAATTAGGTATCGTTTTGAACGAAACGATATCTTTTTTCGTTTTAAGTATTTTGAGCCTTGGGGCGTATTTTTCTAAATTTAGCAACACATATCTGCTAAACTGTAGTAAAATGAATTTAATTTTAATTTGGAAAAATCAGCAAAAAATTTGCTAAATTTTAGTACATCCAATAGAACTTCAAAGAATTTAAATTCAATTCAATTCTTTATTTAAATAATATTTCAATGTACAATGTATTTAAACTAATTCGAAATGCTAATTAATCTAATTCGAAAAGAGTACTTCACAAAATAAAAATTGATAAAGTAAAATAAAAATATTTTGTTTTTCAATCCTTTACACATTTTTTCTAAATTTTACCTCCCCGGTTAAAAAAAGTTGTTCATATATGGAAATATGTATACGTATACGCAACCACACTATAATGTCGGGTAAATATGGGCATATATGTTTTATATATGGGCATATATGGAAGTGTATATGATTTCTTATATGCCAACGGTACTCATATATGGTCATATATGGAGATATATGCAACTTCAAAAAAGTTGAAAAACTTACAGGAAAGATTTTGAAAAGTATAATAATGATGTCGTCAATCAGTTTTATAGGCTCTTTTTAAAGACCCGATTGTAAAAAACTTCAATTCTAATGCCCGTAATTTCAAGCAATAGATACCTACCTGTGCTTAGATATCTACCCGTATACACGAACAAAATCGGGTAGGTATCTAAGCACCGGTAGGTAAATATTGCTTGAAATTACGGGCATAAATCTAATTCACAAGCACTTTGATTCATATACTTATTTTCTAGCACATACCTAAATTTCAGTTAAAGTGCATCAGTAGAGAATTCCCACTATTTAAAATTTTATTAAGTTCGGAAGTGGTTTCTACCAATTTAAAAAATTGTTATTTTTGATGAATTTAAGACTATAAGTTTTTTTCAGCAGGAAATCACAGATACAAATATGAGATACCTAAAACGTTTATTTAAAATGAATTGTTGAACTGTAATTTACATTTTCATTTAAAATTTATAAGGTACAAGATCATAATTAAATCTTACTCTTAAATAGAAAATAAAAATGTTTTTTAATTGTAAGAGAAAAAAAAAAAATTATTTATAATAGTGATTTTTATAAGAAATTATGACAATTAACAACTTATTTTTTAAATTTAAAGACTTGTTTTTTAATTTTAACGGCTTATTTTACTGTTTTTATAACCTTTTTAAGCACTTAAATCCTAGTTTTTAGAACTGTTTTTTGGTTGCTCTACCTTTGAATTTACAGTTTTTTAACTGTCATTTTCAGTAGATTCTTTTCTTTTTTTTTTTAATTTAACCAATACTCAGGGGATGCCCCCTACACATGCAGTTCATTGTATTGATCAGGAAAATGGGGTATGGGAGGGAGTAGTGTTTGTGGATATTTGATTTAAATTTTTCTAAATCGTAAGTAATGCGTTGTGCGAAACACAGGGCAATCAACTACAAACGGATGTGCTCTACTAGATAAGCGAGTATTACGAATAAAAACTCGGGCTCGAGGAATAAGTTCACTTATCTGAGATGAGCATCTCCCATGGTAATATCGATAGAAAAGTGTCACACAACCCACATTTCGACGATGCTCCAATGAATCAATAGAGTTGGATACACTACTGTCATTGATAAGCTTCACCGCCCTCCCCTAAACACGGTCCAGAAGCTTCAGAATAGACAGTGGAGCCCCTGCCCATATATGAAAGTTGCATTCCATTTTTGGCCGAATATAGCTGGTATAAATAGTAAGGAGTTCGGATGGAGTGAAGTAAGTCTTGCACCGTTTAAGAAAACCGAGACACTTGAATGCCTCTTCCGACACTTGAATTACGTGCTTATTCCAACGGACATCATGCCCAGAACATCAAGAGTATCCGATTCCTCAATACCTATACCATCCATAGCTACAGATGACAATGTTAATTTCACAGCCCGTCAGTGGGTTAACATACAACATTGGGTCTTGCGTGCATTAAAATCGACCTTATTCTCGCGACCCCATTCGGAGATTATAGAAAGGTCTTGATTGAGTGTGTCATTCATGTTCTGCCGCATGCCCTCTATCTGCAAAGAGCTTGGTCTGTGGTCGAATGAAAATGAATGACAAATGTTGCTGTTATCTGCAAAAGAGTAGATAGGATTAAAGGTCTGACCAAGAAGGTCATTAATAAAAATAAGAAAAAGGGAGGAGAAAGAACAGAACCTTGCGGTACCCCTGAATTTAGCTGAAGCTCGTTTGATGAGACCCCATCTAAACCAACACGTATAGTGCGGTCTCTGAGAAAACTCGTTATAAATCGAGA
Organism: Delia radicum; assembly: GCA_021234595.1. Lineage (NCBI taxonomy): Eukaryota > Metazoa > Arthropoda > Insecta > Diptera > Anthomyiidae > Delia > Delia radicum. The sequence goes on from CM037853.1 coordinate 87,785,777, forward strand.
TAAGACATTACCGACACCAAAAGCAACTAGCTTAGTCACGAGTGTCCCGTGCCACACACGATCGAACGCCTTAGAAATATTTAGAGCAACCACTTTACTCTCACCAAAGCGGTAAAGTGACCGGCTCCAACGTTCCGATAGAAACGCCAACAGGTCTCCCTTAGATCGACCGCTACGGAAGCCATACTGTCGATCATTTAAAAGTGAATTGGTCTCTAAATATTTCACAAGATGGTGGTTAACCATGGTCTCCATCACTTTGGAGAGCGCAGAGCAAATTGCGATTGGGCGGTAATTTTTAGGGTTGTTAGCCGCACCTTTTTTAGGGATTGGCTGGACATTGGCGTAGTTATGCTGTCACCTATAAAATTTTTTAACGTCATGACAACAATCGTAAATAAATAAGTTCTGAAAAATTGTTATCCAGAGTTTCCAAATAATTATTTGAAAAAATCCATTTTTGACCTTTATTGATGGAACTTATTTCAAAAATTATTTAAAAATATAGCAAAGCATGATCTTTGATATTGTTGATTCTTATGTTGATGAAAAAATATGAAAATATAATTCTCTGACAGAAATTAGTACATCGATTTTATATAATTTTTTTTTTTTTAAATCTGACCTATCGAACGATAAATTTTTCAAATACACCAAGTCTAAAATATTCCAAATTTATTCCGTTTTCACTCAAAACATAAATAACGGATGGATTTAATTAAAATTATATTAAACTTATTAAAATAATATCGTCAGGGTTGACATATGTCTATTTAAAAAAATTCTCAAAAAGTACGATATTTTTCCAAAAAAAATTCAAAGTCGGTTAATTTTAAAGTTAATTATTTTTCATATATTTTTGAATAAAAATTTGTTCACAAAATTATACAACATTTTAATTTTTAAAATATTTTTAACCATCTAGGATTTATATTCTGTCAAAGTTTCAACTTTGGTTGCCAATATGTCCATTAAAGGGCACTTTAAGGCAAAAACTTTCGAAAATTTCTCAATGAAGCATGGTTTTATATATTTCGACTATAGGTTAATAAAAATTTTAAATTTTTAAAAAGTAATAATTTTAAATCAAATATATAAAATATTTTTTCGATAATTACAAGTATAAAGGCAGATTTTTATATAAAAAAGAGGTTTTCGGGAAAATGCGGATTAAAATTATTTTTTTTTTTTAATTTTTGCAGTTTAGAGTCTTATATTGTAAAACTTTTACACTGTAGAATTTTCACTCTGACAAAAAAACGTTAGCTATACGAAGACTATTTTGGAAAACACATTTAAATTAAAAAATTTGTTCATTGTTTGTTCAGAAAAGGATAAATTAACTCATATTTTGTAAAAAATTCACAGGATAGCGTTATACTTCCTGCAATGTGAATGTCATTATTTTATATTTTAAACTTTAATAGATTCACAATACTCGACTACAGAGTAGGTTTTGTTTCCTTCTCTTTTGCACTTAAATATTTTTTTCATAATAAAGGGTGTTTTTTTTAAAGAGGTATAGAAATTTGAAATGGAATGAAACAAAGATGAATTTTTTTAAATTGACATAAAATTTACTTTATTCAAAAGATAATCTTCTGGCATTATAATTTAAATATGACTTCTGGCATATGACATTTGTGGCCGTATATTGGCAATAACGCGGCGAATGTTGTCCTCCAAGTGGTCAATCGTTTCGGGCTTATCGGCGTAGACTAGCGACTTTACATATCCCCACAAAAAATTGTCCAGCGGCGTTAAATCGCACGATCTTGGAGGCCAATTCACGGGTCCGAAACGTAAAACTAAGAGGTTACTAATCGTTTCCTTCAATAAATCAATTGTGGCACGAGCTGTGTGACATGTTGCGCCGTCTTGCTAAAACCACAGCTCCTGCACATCATGGTGGTTCAATTGATGAACGAAAAAGTCAGTAATCAAGGCTCTATAGTGGTCACCATTGACTGTAACGTTCTGACCAGCATCGTTTTTATAAAAGTACGGACCAATGATTCCACTAGCCCATAAAGCACACCAAACAGTCAGATTTTCTGAATGTAACGGTGTCTCAACATACACTTAAAGATGATCATCACTCAAAATACGGCAGTTTTGTTTATTGACGTATCCATTTAACCAAAAGTGAATATCGTGATACTAACTTAATGTAAATATCGTGGTACTAACTGAATTATAAATTCAGTTGTTAAAAATATAGGTACTTTTCTATTCTGTTGGCACTTTATTTCTCTGTGTGTAATATGGGACACTAGTGGTATTGTTAGTAGCAATCATATTAAATCAGTTCAGAAACAATTTCTTTTGTTCTGCTTAGGTAACTCAACCTGGAACCCATATGCTGATCTTCCATCTTATACCATTCGGCTTGCTAGAATTAAATTTCCTATCTTAGAAAGCTGTAGGAAAATGCTTAATGTTTCACTTTTTATAAACTTACTAAAAGATGACGTTTGTTCTGCATTCCTGCTTAGTAATGTCAAACTTTATGTTTCTCACCGAACTACTCGCACCTACATCCAGTTATATTTACAAGTATTCCAAACCAATGATGCTAATGCTGATCCCCTTAGAAGAATGTGTAAACATATAGTAAAGGAAAAAAAAAACGATCCAGCCTTGAAGAGCACAAATCGGATAACGTCTACTTTCTTTATACGATTTTGAAGCACCCTAATGTGCAGTGTATACATATACTACACTTAAAAATATGTTCGTAAAATAAAGTTTTCCAGCTCAAAGTAAAATCATTTAAATTAAAATGTCCGTTAATTACTAAAAAAAACTTTACAAATAAGTTTAACTACAGTTAAATTTTTGATGAAATTTTTCTCACGGTGTGATTTATGCTCTCTCAGTTCTCAGTAAATTTTTGAAAATAGAAGAAAAAATCGGTTTCATATATTTGTTTGACTGTCTTATTATCTTTAAAGTAGATTTTACAGTACAAGCCAATTTTTCAGATTTTATTATCGACTTATTATTTTAAGTGTAAATTTGAATGTAAAAACCAATTTGTGGTTGCTAAATTGATATTTGGGAAACAAGATAGATTTGATCCTTAGCAAACTGTTCTAAACTTGTTGATATCTTAGTTTTGTTTTAATTATATAAAACACTTCTCAAAATTTTAGCGCATTTATCTTATCTTATCTGTATTCTGTTGTTCAAATATCTCGTTAATGTCTTATTAGAAAATTATAATTTTTGTCATTTAAAACCAAATTTTATTGAGAATTTAAAAATACAAACACTTTTTTTTTTTTTTTTTTTAAGAGAAGCAACACTCAGGAAATTCTTCCTATTAATTACACTAGAGTGAAGTTAGACCATTTTAATATCCCACTTTTTTTTAGAACAAAAAAAAATGGGCTAACTTCACTACAGTACACAGTAGAGTGAAGTTGGCCCACTTTTTTATTTAAATTACAAACTTAACTTAAACAAAAAAAAAAAAATTATAAAAAGAATAAAAAAAACTAAATAATAACAAAAACCAAAAAACAAAATAAAATATATGCACGAGCAGGGCATGTGGAGCCCTTTTAAGCCAAAAGGGGGTCGGTTAAAAAAAAATATATATAAATTCTTATGAAGATTTGTTCATTCTAGTTTTTATATATGTTAGTAAATACTATTTCATCAAGATGTAAAAAAAAAATCAAGGACGAAATCAGAATACAAGGACATCAAACTGAACCATGAGGGTATCCTTCAAAAGAGGTAAATTTCAAAAAAAAGTTAAAAATCTTACGAAAATATCCTCACTCCAGTTTTTATATATGTGATCCAAAAATACGTCGCAGATTTGTGAAAAAAATTTCAAGGACGAAATCAGGATACAAGGATATAAAACTGAACCATGGGGGGTATCCTTCAAAAGAGCTAAATTTCAAAAAAAAGTTAAAAATCTTACGAAAATATCCTCACTCCAGTTTTTATATATGTTATCAGAAAATACATCCCAGATTTGTTAAACAAATTTCAAGGACGAAATCAGGATGCAAGGATATCAAACTGAACCATGGGGGTATCCTTCAAAAGAGCTAAATTTAAAAAAAAAGTTAAAAATCTTACGAAAATATCCTCACTCCAGTTTTTAAATATGTTATCAAAAAATACGTCGCAGATTTGTGAAAAAAATTTCAAGGACGAAGTCAGGATGCAAGGATATCAAACTGAACCATGGGGGTATCCTTCAAAAGAGCTAAATTTCAAAAAAAAGTTAAAAATCTTACGAAAATATCCTCACTCCAGTTTTTATATATGTTATCCGAAAATACATCCCAGATTTGTTAAAAAAATTTCAAGGACGAAATCAGGATGCAAGGATATCAAACTGAACCATGGGGGTATCCGTCAAAAGAGGTAAATTTCAAAAAAAAGTTAAAATCTTACGAAAATATCCTCACTCCAGTTTTTATATATGTTATCAGAAAATACATCCCAGATTTGTTAAAAAAATTTCAAGGACGAAATCAGGATGCAAGGATATCAAACTGAACCATGGGGTTATCCTTCAAAAGAGGTAAATTTAAAAAAAAAGTTAAAAATCTTACGAAAATATTCTCACTCCAGTTTTCATATATGTTATCGAAAAATACGTCGCAGATTTGTAAAAAAAATTTCAAGGACGAAGTCAGGATGCAAGGATATCAAACTGAACCATGGGGGTATCCTTCAAAAGAGCTAAATTTCAAAAAAAGTTAAAAATCTTACGAAAATATCCTCACTCCAGTTTTTATATATGTTATCAGAAAATACATCCCAGATTTGTTAAACAAATTTCAAGGACGAAATCAGGATGCAAGGATATCAAACTGAACCATGGGGGTATCCTTCAAAAGAGCTAAATTTCAAAAAAAAGTTAAAAATCTTACGAAAATATCCTCACTCCAGTTTTTATATATGTTATCAAAAAATACGTTGCAGATTTGTGAAAAAATTTCATGGACGAAATCAGGATGCAAGGATATCAAACTGAACCATGAGGGGTATCCTTCAAAAGAGCTAAATTTCAAAAAAAGTTAAAAATCTTACGAAAATATCCTCACTCCAGTTTTTATATATGTTATCAGAAAATACATCCCAGATTTGTTGAAAAAATTTCAAGGACGAAATCAGGATGCAACGATATCAAACTGAACCATGGGGGGTATCCTTCAAAAGAATTAAATTTCAAAAAAAAGTTAAAAATCTTACGGTAATATCCTCACTCCAGTTTTTATATATGTTATCGAAAAATATGTCGCAGATTTGTGAAAAAACTTTCAAGGACGAAATCAGGATGCAAGGATATCAAACTGAAGCATGGGGGTATCCTTCAAAAGAGGTAAATTTCAATATATATTAAAATATATGCTATTATAAAAATATCACAGATTTGTGAAGAAATGTTTTATATTTTGGATATTTTTATTGATATTTAATGGGCATTTTGGTAGAAGTAATATAGGTCTAAGGGTTTTCTTGTTAAAGTGATAAAAGTCCGAAAATTAGAAAAATTTATACGAAAAATAATTCAGAATTCTACACTTTTTTTTTGAAATTTAGCTCTTTTGAATTATACCCCCCATGGTTCAGTTTGATATCCTTGCATCCTCATTTCGTCCTTGAATTTTTATACACAAATCTGCGACGTATTTTTCGATAACATATATGAAAACTGGAGTGAGGATATTTTCGTAAGATTTTTAACTTTTTTTTGAAATTTACCTCTTTTGAAGGTTACTCCCCATGGTTCAGTTTGATGTCCGTGGACTCTAATTTCGTCCTGTATTTTTTTCACAGTTTTTAATGCAGTTTTATTTCAAAGCTTTAAAAACTTGGTCGAAGAAGTTCGTTTAGGTTTTAAAAACATATGCTAAATCACCAACTATTTCGAAAATATTAAGAAAGCGGGTTTTAGATTATTCCTAAGTATACAGAGCCATGGCAGCTTTAAATGACATTTTAATTACATTTTATTAAATATATTTGACAGATTTCACTGTGTTCTTTTTTTTTATTATTTTATAGGTTTTGGTATATATTCGATTTTTTAAAAAAGTGGGCCAGTTAAAGTGGGCTAACTTCACTTCGGTGTTAAAAAATGCCTATTTTCAAATTAAAAATTAAACCCTTAAACGCAAGCTAGAATAATGTCTTTATATTAATCTGCTAGAGAATCTTCCAAAGAAGAGATTGATACCATAATCTTGGATAAGCTCCTCCTACTTCCTGAGATATGTCCATACGGGACAGGGTTAATTTTACAAAAATCGCCAAAAATCGCCGATTTTTGTAAAATTAACCCTGTCTGGGATGGACATATCTCAGGAACTAGGAGGAGCTTATCCCAGATTATGGTATCAATCTCTTCTTTGGAAGATTCTCTAGCAGATTAAAGGAAAAACATTATTCTAGCTTGCGTTTAAGGGTTTAATTTTTAATTTGAAAATAGACATTTTAAACAATTTACAATTTTTTTAATTTACATTTTTTTAATTTTCTCAAAAACTATACAAAACTAAGATGTAAAATGTAGATTTTTTGAAAGCCCAGGATATACCCTATCATTTAAAAATAAAAAAAAAAATATTTAATTTTTTCGAAAAATTTCAAATTAGATAAGGGTATATATAGTCTTATCTATTTTGTAATTTTTCAAAAAAAAATAATATATTTTTTTTTATTTTTAAATGATAGGGTATTTTCTGGGCTTTCAAAAAATCTACATTTTACATCTTACTTTTGTATAGTTTTTGAGAAAATTAAAAAAATGTAAATTAAAAAAATTGTAAATTGTTAAAAAATGCCTATTTTCAAATTAAAAATTAAACCCTTAAACGCAAGCTAGAATAATGTTTTTATATTAATCTGCTAGAGAATCTTCCAAAGAAGAGATTGATACCATAATCTTGGATAAGCTCCTCCTACTTCCTGAGATATGTCCATACGGGACAGGGTTAATTTTACAAAAATCGCCAAAAATCGTCGATTTTTGTAAAATTAACCCTGTCTGGGATGGACATATCTCAGGAACTAGGAGGAGCTTATCCCAGATTATGGTATCAATCTCTTCTTTGGAAGATTCTCTAGCAGATTAAAGGAAAAACATTATTCTAGCTTGCGTTTAAGGGTTTAATTTTTAATTTGAAAATAGACATTTTAAACAATTTACAATTTTTTTAATTTACATTTTTTTAATTTTCTCAAAAACTATCTATCTATCTTTCTTATCTATTTTGTAATTTTTCAAAAAAAAATAATATATTTTTTTTTTATTTTTAAATGATAGGGTATTTTCTGGGCTTTCAAAAAATCTACATTTTACATCTTACTTTTGTATAGTTTTTGAGAAAATTAAAAAAATGTAAATTAAAAAAATTGTAAATTGTTAAAAAATGCCTATTTTCAAATTAAAAATTAAACCCTTAAACGCAAGCTACAATAATGTTTTTATATTAATCTGCTAGAGAATCTTCCAAAGAAGAGATTGATACCATAATCTTGGATAAGCTCCTCCTACTTCCTGAGATATGTCCATACGGGACAGGGTTAATTTTACAAAAATCGCCAAAAAATCGTCGATTTTTGTAAAATTAACCCTGTCTGGGATGGACATATCTCAGGAACTAGGAGGAGCTTATCC